>JASVEL010013824.1:0-471345 GCA_032618575.1 Nicotiana noctiflora
GGTTCGAAAAGAATGAAGTTTGAAGCTTATGCTTAAAGTCTATTGAATCATGTAGTCGTCCAAAGTTCTTATACTTGATTACGTTCTGTTATTCTTTAATTAAGTTGGTATTGCTAGTTTTGTTATGGAAATATAGCTAGACCAAAGATACACTATCATTAGATATGCGCGTGAACCTGAATTAGTCTGTTGTATCTCTGTTCAATCTTCCCTACTCATGTGTGTAATCTCCAAATCTGTTAAACGTTAGATCTTATGTTAAAAACAAGATTAGCTAGGGAGTTATTACTCAACTGAATGACGTAATTAGATTAAAAGAGTCGGGAGTGCATTTCATGTGACCCGACCCCAATTTCGGGCAAGAGTAAATAAAGCATGTCATGAACCACAGGCGCATTTCATGCGATGTGGTTCGTAGCGAGTTTTAAATAATTTGGAATCGACTCCTAAGTAAAATACAATGGGATGTAGTTCTCTTTAGATTTGAATCAAAGGTGCGCCTCGCCCAATAGTTACACTAATCGCACAGCCTTCATAAAAGTACATATAAAATACTTAGATTTTGAGATGCGTCACTTCTTAACGAATATCACGCCCTTCTCAACAATGTAAATAAGCAGTCGATCCGGGCGCATCTCTTAGTTCTGTCTTCTTAAATATGGGTGTGCATTTCATGCGACCCGAATCCAGACCCCGAAATGTTGAATAAGAATATGTCGAGAATCCGGGTGCATTTCATGTGACGTGATTCGAAAGCATATTTTTAAGCAATTTTCTCTTTCGTAAATCATAACCAATAATAAAAGCGGTAAAGGGATATTAACTTGCACTAAGTACATAATTGTAAAAAGCAGATAGATCAGCCAAACACGACAATTGAGCGACCGTGCTAGAACCACGGAATTCGGGAATGCCTAATACCTTCTCCCGGGTTAATAGAATTCCTTATCCGGATTTCCGGTTCGCGGACTGTTAAATAGAGTCATTCTTTTCCTCGATTCGGGATTTAACCGGTGACTTGGGACACCATAAATCTCCCAAGTGGCGACTTCTGGAATAATTAAAATAAATCCCATCTCGATTGTCCTTTAATTGAAAAAACTTTTTGCATCCTTGCGGGTGCGTAAAAAAGAGGTGTGACAACGGCTATGGCCTTGCAATATTTCCACAAGGAATATTTCAAGGTTGTGCCCGCAAATTATTAAAAATGATTCAAAGTGGCTATTTTTACAAAAACAGCCTTCCGGTGTCCTTTCGGAACATTCGGCTATTTTCAAAAACAGCGTCACTTCGATTTATTGACAAAATTAAACACACACATTTTTTTTTTTTTTTTTTTTTAAAAAGGGGTGGTTGGACCCGATGAGGGTTGCCTACGTATCTCACCTAATGGGGAGAATCAAACCAGCGTAGTTCGGTCAGATTATTTTATGACCAATTATTTCAACAAAATTGCTCTTCCTATTTTTCAAATTTTCAAATTTTTGACAGCATTTCGCCAATATTTTTTGGATATTTTTCTATTCCAAAATTCTATTTCCTTTTTTTTTTTTTTTAGGAATTTAACCAATCATCGTAATAATATATGATAAATAAATGCAACATATAATATGCTCGGTCCTTGATTACCGGGTCACCTGTCCTAGACGGACCCAACCCCAGTGTTGAGTCCCCTAAGTCAAATGCAACGTGATGCAAATAAGCGTTTCCTACTAGGGATCCGGCATGAAGTCATGTTATTCTAAGTTCAAAACCTTGGTACATGATCTAGACTGTGTACCCAAGCGGACAACTCGGGCTGAGGAAGGAGCTCCTTTCCGGGAACCAAAAAGGCCAACCGGCTTAGAAACTTTCCGAGCCTCTTCATTATTTCGGGGTATGACACTAACAGAATAAGGAGTCTCAACCAGTGAGCACATCCCCGGGGGTGAGAAGTGAAGGGTTTTCGGCACAATTTTATATACAGTTCACGCAATATCAAAGCGGTAAACATATAGCAGTTTGTATATACAGTGCAACTAGCATCAAAGCGGTAGACATATAGCACATTAATTAAACATATAATAAAATCAGATATAGACAAAAACAACAATTTAACTGAGCTCGAATTCTTAAACCCTGAACCGAAGTTCTGGATTAATTGTCCCCAGCAGAGTCGCCAGAGCTGTCACACCTCCTTTTTACGCACCCGCGAGAGCGCGAGGTAGTTTTTCCAATTAAAGGACAATCGAGATGGGATCAATTTATTAAATTCAGAGTCGCCACTTGGGAAGATAATGGTGTCCCAAGTCACCGGTTTGATCCCGAACCGAGGAAATTTATGACTTTGTAATATAGTCTGCGAAACTAGAAAACTGGATAAGGAACTCTGTTAACCCGGAAGAAGGTGTTAGGCACTCCCGGATTCCGTGGTTTTAGCACGGTCGCTCAACTGCACTTTTTGCTTTTATCTGATTTCTTTATATATTTTAACTATGTATTTTTAATGCTCCGCTTTTATTTTTAGAAGAATTGCGACGCCACGAAAACACATTTCAAGTCACACCGCAACCGGTACGCCTGTGACTTCAATGTATTTCAGTTTCGCCGAGAATAAGGTTTGGGTCACATAAATGCACACCCGTGTTTAGGAAAGTAATTTATTTACAAATCGTGCCTAACGAGTCTATCGTCTTTATTAATTTTGGGAAAAGACCGTGAAATTTGCTAAACGGTCTTCCCGAATCTAAGATTTTTATAACAATTAATTTGAGGGCCCCGCAATTGTGTATTCCATGCGGCGAGGCTCATCTCACTTTTATTAAAGGTCATACCTAAGTAACTAAATTTTCTATTTATTTTGTCTCTAATGATTGATTAATTCACGAGTACAAGTTTAAATTCCGAATTCAATTTCTAGTTTGAGTGAGAAGAGCAAAAACTATTTAATTTGGACCTTGCTATTTACTTTAAAGTCCAGTATCACATTTACCAATTAAGTTTATATATCGGAGCTTTTATTTTAAATTGTCATTATACCTGATTCTTTATCAGCATGGCCTTTTCTTTTTGGGCCTAAATTCGAATCCAATATAAAAGGAATTGTATGAAACTTAAATACACAATCTAACTCTTTATACAAGTTACTAAGGCTTTGTTTACGGTTACACTAATGTATTGCTTACCCATGATCAAGGATGCAAATGAACTAACTAAAGCTATCTATTAACTTTGCTCTTTTAACAATCTATGCCTCGAGTGATTACTCTAATTATTTGATCTAAATCGCCAATTCGGTTCTTTGCTCATAATGATGTATTTTATGTTTGATAGCTATGCCTTGTCTAGTTCAATTGTAGGGTTCTTTAAATTGTACATGGAACACAGGCTTATTAAGAAAACTGTTAACATAATATATGCTTTTACTACAAACTAGTGTTAATCTAGCTAAACATGGCAGAACTAAACCAATAACAGAGATTAAAATCCTAGGCTATCAAAAGGTCGAAACTAGAATGTTCGATTAATTTGACTTCAGCTTTTCGATTAAACATACTACAACAATTTCAAATGAATACAATTATCAATCAATTCGAATTACACGGCAACAACAGAAACTCGTATAACTCTCCAAACTGCAGTTCATCATTTGATTTCAGAGCAGTGTTTACATTGTCTCTCTAGTTCAACATGGACATGAGAAGTACCTGGATGATGACAAAGAAGAAGAGAAGGAGCAATCAGCAGTAGTAATGCAGTAGCAATACAACAACAGCAACACTCAGCAGCAGTGACACAGTAGAAACCACAGCAGCAGTAGTATACACCCAGCAATAGCACAGAACAGCAATACCAACAGTAGTAAAGGACCCAACCAAACCAACAGCAACAACAGCAACACTGGCAGCAAACACAGGGGTAACAACAACAAACCAACAATGCAACAATGACACAATGTGTATGTGTGTGTGTATTTTGTTTATTCGTCTGTCTATCTTCCCTACTCTCCCCTGTATTTTTAGTTCAAAATTCTTTCTCCAGATATCTCTGTGTGTGTAGGAATATTTCTGTCTATCTTCGAATCTCTCACTGTGTTCTAGATTAATGCTATCTTTATAGCTCAAAACAGACCCCTCCCCCTAAATGACTTCTTGATTCAAGTTAAAAATTGTTCCCCATGCTTACATGTTTGTCCCTTCTTGTTTCAATCAAAAGTCATGGGTGTATTATAGTATTAATATTAACTCCCATGCCTATTGTTTGGTTCCCCACTAACACTTGTCCTTTCCTTAATTAATTCAAAAGTTATGGGCAACATATTTTAATCAACTCTTTTAACATCTTCCAAAGCCACTATGTCTTGTTCCTCACTAAGTATTAAACAATACCTTATTTTAATATTATTGGTGCTTAGTGGATAAAATACTTTAACATAAATAATTCTTTAAGTTTTCAATTTTCATACTACCCCCTTTTAAGCCTAAAATTACTATCTTACCCCGACACCTTTAATCTATAACAAAACTATTAGTTATAACCAATTCAGCATATCAATCAATTACTTAGCCATATAAACTGACTCCTATCAAGCACGTCAAAACTAAGTTCAATACAGGACATCATCAAGATTCAATTCACCAAAATTAGTTCAAACTTGTATTCACATTAAAAACAGTATCAAAATGAAGATCAAGGACTCCATGATTCTGAGTAAATCACAATTCAAAATTAATCTAAATAAAGTGAATGAAACACTATGATATACTAGATGACAATAAACTGAACTCATATGCAAACTGATGAACGACAAAGAACAGGGAACCAAACATTACACAAAAATGAAGCAATTCGACCCAGCAAACAATCATAAGATGTTATCACATAAGCAGCAAGTAAAATAGGAGAAAGTAAAACAAATAGATCAAACATATACACTTATTTCAGACAAAAATCGAGCAAATTGAAACTCGGATAAAAGAAATATAACTTGAAACAAACTGACCGGATTAGAACAATAATGAACTCGAACAGAAGCAAAATTTCTTCGGGAACCTCACCGGAAGCTTCGATTGCGCTTGAATGGTGGTGGCGTTGAATCACAAATCTTACTAATTCAAAACTTAGATATTCTCTTTTTTTTTAAATAGAATCTGAACAAGCTTAACGACACTCGACGAAACCGTGATGAAACTCAACAACGGACCTCAAAACGGCACCTCGGATTTGCAGGCGGACAACTCGAAACCCAAACGAAAATGCTTCGAATGTTTCATGTAGTGGACTGTTCTTGTCCCTTCTAACATTCTGTCCGGTTTTCCCCATCTCCGTGTCTTATCATTTTTATGGTTTCTTGTATGTGTGTGAGGGCGAAGCCCGCTGGAGATGGCAGACGCATGGTGAACGGAGGTCTGGCGGTGGAGACGGAGGTTTTAGAGATGATGAAGACGCAGCAACGACTATTTTGGTGGTCGACGACGGAGATGGCAGGCTGGTGGTCGTTTGGTTGCTGGTCGACGAACTGGCGGTTGTTTGGTAGTCGTTTATGGCTGGACGCTGCTTCAGGTGGAGTGAGCGATGAGGAGGCTGATGGTCGTTTGGTTGCTGGTCGACGAACTGGCGGTTGTTTGGGTGGTTGAGCGACGGGGAAGCGGTGACGGCGGCTTGGGGTGTTTGAAGTAGAAGAGAAGAGAGGTGGGGGGGGGGGGTTAGGATTAGGGTTTGTTTTTGTGTAATGAAAAATGATGGTGTATTGAAAAGAGGGGGGTTTGATTATTTCGGACCGGGTCGGGTTGGGCTGAGGTGTTGGGCTGGCTGGGTAGGGAATTGGGTGGTGTATTGAATTACATTGGGCCTGGTTTTGCTATGGCCCAATTCCGATTTCCATACTACATTCCATGGTGTATCATATACATATGTGTGTATATATATGTATATATATATATATATATATATATATATATATATATATATATATATATACTAACTCATAACACAATTAATTTTTACTACAATCATCCCACATAATTACATATCACTTAAATGTAAACCGTATAATTTTGATATTGAACTCTAAAAAAAATGCAAAACATGATGTATATATTTTGTATTTTACTAATTTAAATAAATAAACACGCACACACAAACATGCAAATGTAAGATAAAAATAACACAAAAATCACAAAAATCACAAAAATCATGCTCAACATAAAACTATTTTATTTTTGAATTTTCTGGGAGTGATTCTCATGTAGGGCAAAAATCACATGCTCACATCCTCCACCGATAGTGAATACATAACCACTTGTGGACTTGGAATCAGTTGATTTGATGATCCAATTTGCACCACAGTATCCCTCAATGACCGTAGGATATTTACTATAGTGCAAACCAAAGTCCTGGATATGTACTAAATGTCTCAAAACTCGTTTCATGGACATTCAATGAGATTGACCTGGATTGCTCGTCTATCGACTCAATTTACTTATAGCACAAGCTATATCTGGTCGTATACAATTCATAATATACATTAAGCAACCCAACATACGGTCATAATCCAATTGTGATATGATTTGGTCTTTGCAAGATTCACGTCAATTGGAGTCTTTGTAACTTTAAAGCCCAAGTGCTTGACTTTTTCAAGTACCGTCTTAATATAATGAGATTGTGACAATGTCAGACCTTGAGAATTCTTATGGATTTTAATTTTCAGAATTAAATCAGTAACTCCCAAGTATAGTCTTCAACCCGACATCTTCGATTTTGTATTCTTTTCAAGTGCAGTGAACAGTTCTTTTGACGTTTCCACGTCACTATAGACATTATACAAAGTATCCTCCAGCCCGATTAGAATATAATTCTTGCAAAAAAAATCTGAATGCTTCTACAACTCAATCACGAGAAAGCATTCAGTTTACGGATTTTCATCAGACAGCACAGGAACATCTTCCTTGATGAACTTCTGAAGATTTAGAGTAGCCAAACAGAAGAATATCTTTTGCTGCCAATGCTTGAAATCAATCCCGAAAAATTTTCTGGATTTCTCCGCTGGTGCCAATGCTGTCAGTGTTGTTCGGCTCATTGAAGCATTGGCGGTCACCATTGGAACAGCTTGGTTCACATTATTATTAGTCATTTCTGTAAAAGAATGACACAAACATTAAAATCGGGTATATTTTAATCTCCAAATATTACAAAACCACAAAAGTTTTACTCTCCAAAAATAGTAAGTACAAATACAGAAAATATATTATATTCCCTACGTTTGTTAGTAAATTGTATTTGTAAAATAATTCCGGAGAAAATAAAATAATATAAATAGAAATGTAAACGAAATAACAAAAAGCAATTCGAACCCACTAAATTCACAGTGTTTCCTTAAGAAATTTAATCCCCTCCTAGTACCCAAGGTTATGGATTATTTCCTCCCAGGATAGAATGAATTACACACTCGTGTAATGGTATTTCAAACTCTAGTGTTTCAGCGAACACAAACTTCGGTAGCAAATCACACTTACTATTATTTTTTAAAAGTTAAAATATGCAGAAGAAATGAGAAGAACTCAAAAAAATTGTATTGAAATTCTGCGTAGAATAGTCTTTTATTTATAGCCAAAGTTGGGCTGAAATCTGAAGAGGTGCAACTCTTCAGAATGGCTGCTTTTACAAAATGGCCACATCATAAATGTTATAACATAAATGGCTATTTACTCAATAATAAAGAGGTAAAACTGAAGGGTAGTTAATTTTTTATTACAAAAATAGAAAACTAAAAATTTGATAACTGAATTGGATTTAATAATAATATTTATTTAAATATTAATAGTTTGTTATTAAAATGAATATTTAATAATATTTCTGTTAATATTTCCTATTAACAGATAAATTTGGTCCAAAAATTAATCAATCGATCATTTGACCAAATCCGAATCTGAAGCCGAGCGAGCGACGACGAGGACGACACGAGGCTTACCTTCTTCTCAACTCTTTATGAGCTAGAAGAAGAGCAATTGCTTATATACCCATCAAAAACCTTTTCTTCTTCCAATACGGGGACAATGTTCCTTCATCAAGGAGGAAATTTAAAATTTCACTTAAAATTTTCATTCATCAAGAGCGAAAACTTAGAATTTCACTTAAAATTTTCATTTTCCTCCGTTTTCCATTCACCCCATTTTAAGCATTATAGCAACATTATCTACAAAAGAGAATATTATTTTTGTTGGGGAAGGTGTGTTAGTATATTGTATTTGTAAAATAATTCTGAAAATATAAATATAAATACAGTATACTAACAAGCTTAAAAAATTTAATATATTCTCTGTATTTGTACTAACTGTTTCTGGAGAGTAAAACCTATGTGATTTTGTACTCTATTAAAATCTATGTGATTTTAACGTTTGTGTCATTCTTTTACAAAAATGACTAATGAGAATGAGAACCAAGTTGTTACAATGGTAATTGTCAATGCCTCAACAAGCCGAACGACACCAGCAGCATTGGCACCGACGGAGAAACCTGAAAAATATTTCGGGATTGATTTCAAGAGCTGGCAACAAAAGAAGTTTGTTTATTTGACTACTCTGAGTCTCCAAGAGTTCCTCAAGGAAGATGTTCCTGTGTTGTCCGATGAAACTCAAGATACTGAACGATTTCTCGTGATTGAGGCGTGGAAGCATTCAGATTTTTTGTGCAAGAATTATATTATAAGCGGGCCGGAGGATGCTCTGTATAATGTCTATAGTGGCGTGAAAACGTCAAAGAAACTGTGGACTATGCTTGAAAATAAATACAAAACTGAAGATGTTGGGTTGAAAAAGTTTGTTGCTGTAAAGTTTTTGGACTATAAAATAGTAGATAGTAAGTCTGTTATTACCCAAGTCCAGGAATTGCAAGTGATTATTCATGATCTCCTTACTGAAGATATAAATCAAATTAATATTGATGTTGTAGTAATCTTAGTATTTTTACTAACAGAAATTTCATTGAAGGTCTTGTTATCAATTAAGCATTCCAAGTAGTAGCAATGATTAAGAAGTTGCCTCCTTTGTGGAAGGACTTCAAAAACTACTTGAAACACAAACGCAAGGAGATATCCCTTGAAGATCTCATTGTGCGATTGAGAATCGAAGAGGACAATAAAGCTGCTGAAAAAAGAGGCCGTGGGAACTCGATAATAATGGGAGCAAATATTGTTGAAAAAACAAAAAGAGGAAGAAGGCTTCTGGACCGAAATACAACCCAAGCAAGAAGTGATTTAGTGGAAACTGCTATTAATGTGTTAAAACCAGACACAAATCTATGGAATGGCGTGCTCCGAAGAAAGACAAGAAGAAGGGTCAAGCAAACATAGTTGAAAAACATGATGATGTTGATGACTTATGTACCATGCTTTCCAAATGCAACTTGGTGGGCAATCCTAAATAGTGGTGGATTAATTCTGGATCCACTCACCATGTTTGTGCTGTTAGAGAAGCTTTTGCTACTTATGCTCCGGTTGGATCCGATGAGACGATTTCTATGAGAAATGCTTCAAAGGCCAAGATTGGGAAGATATTTCTCAAAATAACTTTCGACAAAATGGTGACTTTGAACAACGTCCTTCATGCTCCCGAAATTAGGAAGAATTTAGTCTCTACTAGACTTCTTGTTAAGAATTGGTTTAAATGTGTTTTTGTTTCCAATAAGGTTGTAATAAGTAAGAATGAAATGTTTGTAGGAAAAGGTTACCTCACTGAGGGCCTTTTCAAGCTGAATGTAATGGTTGTTGAAAATAATAATAAAATTTTACCTTCGTGTTACTTACTTGAGTCAAATGAATTATGGCATATACGTTTGGGTCATGTGAATTGAAAACCTTGCGAAAAATGATTAATTTTGAAGTATTACCTAAGTTTGAATGTGACAAATCAAAATGTCAAGTATGTGTGGAATCTAAGTATGTTAAACATCTTTATAAGTCGGTTGAAAGGAATTCAAATCCTTTAGACTTAATTCACACATATATTTGTGACATGAAGTCAATACCATCTCGCGGTGGAAAGAAGTATTTCATAACTTTTATTGATAAACTACTCGATATTGCTATGTTTACTTACTTAATAGTAAAGATGAAGCAATAGACGCATTTAAGCAATATAAAAATGAAGTTGAAATACAACTTGACAAGAAAACCAAAAGGATAAGAAGTGATAGGGGTGGTGAATATGAATCTCCTTTTGAACAAATATGTTTAGAATATGGACTTATTCATCAAACAACGGCCCCTTACACGCCCCAATCCAATGAGATTGCAGAAAGAAAGAATCGTTCTTTAATGGAGATGATGAACATATTATTGATAAGTTCTGGTTTTGCCACAGAACTTGTGAGGGAAAGCCGTTCTTACAGCAAAACGAATACTAAATCGAGTACCCCATAGCAAAACACAATCCATTCCATATGAAAAATGGAAATGAAGGAATCCCAACTTGAATTATTTTAAAGTGTGGGGGTGTTTGGCAAAAGTGCAAGTTTCTAAACCCAAAAGGGTAAAAGTAGGACTGAAAACTGTTGATTGTGTTTTCATAGGATATGTGACAAATAGTAAAGCATATCAATTTCTAGTTCATAAATCAGAAAATCCGGATATTCATAATAATACAGTTATAGAATCAGATAATGATGAGTTCTTTGAAAATATATATCTGTATAAAAAGGAGTGTGAGTCGATTGGTGAAGGATCTAAATGACCTCAGGAAGAAACAAAAGAAAGTGCACTTAACGAGGAGGATCCAATACGTAGTAAACTTCAAAGAACGTCTAATTCATTTGGACCAGATTTTGTGACTTTCTTATTGGAAAATGAGCCTCAAACATTTAAAGAATCTACGTCTTCTTCAGAATTATTGTTATGAAAAAAGGCAGTCAATAGTGAAATAGAATCCATATTGAACAACCATACATATGAATTGGTTGATCTTCCTCTCGGAAATAAACCGTTGGGTTCTAAATGGATCTTTAGGAGGAAAATGAAAGATAATGGCACTATTGACAAATATAAGGCAAGACTTGTGGTCAAAGGGTATAGACAAGGAGAAGGTCTTGATTATTTTGATACATACTCTCTAGTTACAAGAATTACGTCCATACGAACGTTAGTAGCGTTAGCTGCAGTTTATGGTCTTGAAATTTATCAAATGGATGTTAAGACGACATTCTTAAATGGAGAGTTGGAGAGGAAATCTACATGGAACAACCAGAAGGGTTTGTGGTTCTAGGTAAAGAAAAGGTTTGTAGACTTGTTAAATCTCTTTACGGACTAAAACAAGCACCCAAACAATGGCATGCAAAATTTGACCAAACAATATTTTCAAATGGGTTTAAGATAAATAAATGTGATAAATACAAATTGGATCAACGGATCAACTGATTCCAAATCCACAAGTGAATATGTATTCACTATTAGTGGAGGACCGGTATCTTGGAAGTCGTTCAAACAAACTTGTATTGCCCGCTCTACAATGGAGGTTGAGTTTACAGCCTTGGATAAAGCCGGTGAAGAAGCTGAATGGCTCCGGAATTTCTTGGAAGATATTCCATTTTGGCACAAACCCTTGGCACCAATATGCATACATTGTGATAGTCAAACGGCAATATGAATGGCTGAGAGCGTTATGTATAACGATAAATCTCGTCATATACGACGAAGACATAAAATTGTTAGACAATTACTCTCTAGAGGAATTATCATGATTGACTATGTGTCGGATTCACTTACAAAAGGCCTAACTAGAGAAGTAGTTAAGAAATCACCAAGGGGAATGTGACTGTGACCAAGAAGAAGTCATAGTGGCGGTAACTCTACCTAGAAGACTGGATATCCCAAGATCTAGGTTTAAGAAGATCAAACAAAGTCATTAATGACGGTTCAGCATTGTCAAATAAGCTTTTGGTCCATTCTCGTATAAGACAATGTTCAGTACCAAAGATAAAGCATTAAGGCTTTTTAATAATTTTTAAATTTGATACGTGGTATATCACGTAGTGTATCTACGGGATGACACGTTTAGGAATAACCTATGTAAGTGTGAAGTGTTAGTCGCTTCAAGGAGATCATTGTAAGGCCAGTTCTCTAAGCACTTATGAAACCAGGCGATGTTCATGGCTAAAATGAACACAACAATGAGAACCAAAGATGATTAAGGGTTGGTTATGTGACTTGTAGTTGTCTAGGTATACACCAAAGTTCGACGGTTCAAAGATAAAATCTACCAATTGATCGAGTATATCTCACAAAAGTTCATTACGGAAAGTTCAAAGGGAAACCTACTTATCCAGATGTAATTAATCCTTACTTGCGAATCACACAGTTTTTTATGCATACTTCCGTGATATACTCATTTCTCATTCATGTGGGAGATTATTGGATTTTTTAATGTATTTAATTAATATATTAAATACTTAAAAGATGGTGAATGGGAAATGGAGAAAAATAAATTTTTTTGAGTAAAATTTTAAGTTTTCCCCTTGGTAAATTGGCGTTGTCCCATATTGGAAAAGGAAGAGGGTTTTTATGGGTATATAAATGATTGTTCTTCTTCTAGTTCTTAAAGAGTTCAGAAGAAAGCAAGCCTCGCGCCATCGTCGTCGTCATCGCTCGCTGGGCTCGGCTTCGGCTTCGGCTTTGGCTAAATGATTGATTGATTAACTTGACCAAATTTATTTATTAATAGTAAAATATTAACAGAAATATTTGGCTTCGGCTTCGGCTTCGGCTTTGGATTCAGATTCGGCTTCGACTTCGACTTTGGATTTGAATTCAGATTCGGATTTGGATTTGTCAAATGATCGATTGATTGAGTAACTTTTTAGACCAAATTTTCTTTTGTTAATAGTAAAATATTTAATAATAAAATATTAATATTAAATCCAATCTGTTTTTCTCTTTTGGTAACAGAAAAGTAACTACCCTCTTTATTTTTCCTCTTTATTGTTGAGTAAATGACCATTTATGTAATACTACATTTATGATGTGGCCGTTTTGCAGAAACGGCCATTCTGAAGAGTTGCACCTCTTCAGATTTCAGCCCAACTTTTGGCTATAAATACAACACTATTCTGCTCAGAATTTAACTGCGATTTTCTAAGTTTTCTCCTCCTTTCTTCTGCATATTTTAACTTCAAAGAAAGCCACAATAAGTGTGATTTGCTACTGAACTTTGTGTTTATTGAAACATTGGGGTTTGAAGTATCACTACACTAGTGAGTATTTCTTTCTATCCTGGGAGGAAGTAATCCATAACCTTGGGTACTAGAAGATGATTAAATTCCTTAAGGAAACACTGTGAATTCATTGGGTTCGAATTGATTTTTTGTCATTTATGTTTATATTTATTTATATTTTCAGAATTATTTTACAAATATAGCATACTAACAAGGTGTTCGTTTTAGTGGAGCTTTGGACTCAACAACTTATCGAGAGTTTCGAGTCATGAGAAGTTGTCGAACTTTGTATCCTGGAGGGGACAAGTCAAAAGCATTACTGCTTGATCGGTGAAGATACAGCCGTAGTGGGCTTGAATCTCCTTAAAGAAAGCGAGATATATGCGCCTCAGCCTGAAGAATATTTATTTATTTTTCTCCGTCTTATTTTCAATTGAAATTTCTTGTAATTTCACCAACACTAACCACTTACCATTTCTCTTTTTTTTTTTAATAAATAAAAGGCCATAATTATTTAACCAAGTTTTTGCGCAAACCATTTCCGCATAAAGTTTTTCATAATCAAGTGAAAGCTCCGTTTTGATTTGATATGTATAATCTCCATGTATGGCATTATTATCATATTCCAACAATTGAAGTTGGTACAGAATGTAAATTCTTTTCTTTTGCCAGAACTAGTGATAAAATTATACTGTAGCAGTCTAATGAATAGTACTATTTTGTACTACGAAAATTCATCAAATTCTTCCGTCTGTAGGTTGTTGTCGTGAAGAGATCTTTATGCTGAAAAATTGTTTTTCAATGGTAATTTTTTTTTTACTAGTACTATATTTCAAACACCTATGTCAAACCCCAATTGCTTTTTATACACATTGAAAAAATGACATGTTATCTAGATGGTCTTCTTGTTTGCAGTTTGAGTTATTCCATATTCCTTTAAATCGTCATTAAAGCATCGGACAAGTCTCAAGTCACCCTCTGATTATTTTTCCCTTTTGTCTTTTTCAATAAAACCAGGCAACTTTTACTATTTTTCATTTAAAAGAAAAAAGTCCCAAGTAAATTTGGGTAACATAAAAAGTTCAAACATTAGAAATTGTAAATGATTTTAGACTACTTCATGTTTGTTGCCCAATATATTTAAATGTTGTCACATCAATATTTTTCGATTTGCTTATTAAAAAAAGAAGAAAAAATAAAATTGTTATTGCATAATCGAGTAATTCTCACTATCCTCCTCCTTCCTTCCCTTTCCAAGATCTCATATGTAATATAAAAAACTTATAACTCAAAAAATTTGCGTGTGTATGCAAATGTATCAAAGTGAGCACGACATTTCATTCTATCTGTATACTTAACAATCATTTGGAAAAAAAAAATTGTAGAATCAATTCTCTCTAAGCATCTCTAATAGCCAATAATATTTTCATGACGTGTGGTATGAAGTTTGAGTTGTCACTTCGCTGGAGGGAGTACGCGCTGTCCACCAAACCATGAAATAAAGAAATTGAAATGCAAACATTTCTAAAAAATAAATAAGAATTTTTTGCAAAACCACATCAATTTCAAAATATCTCACCAGGAAAATAAATAAATAATGATTTATAATGCAGCAACCGTTGGCAGTTACACCAGAATCCTGCCCTCGTTCTCCATCTTGTCATATGCAGTATTATATTACTATATTATGTCCAGTTATAACTAGGCAAACATAGGCACCAGCTAACATTTTAGGTTGGCCCCCTGAAGGCCTACTTTTTCTTGCAGCAAAAGGTTGCAATTAGACTAATATTGTTGGAACCTACTATAAAGAGAGAAGAGGAGGAAAAAGTTTATACTCGTCTTCTTAAATTGAGGAGGCGAGCTTTGTTTTTGTCTGTTACAGTAGCTTTAGTACATGACTTAGTGTCTTTTGTGTATTTTCATCTTTTTAGACTTTTGTTATTACTTGTTGTTTCGTTCGGTTTGGTTTTCTAATATCACTCTATCTAGTGTTAGTTTTGTGTTTTCGCTTGGTTTTCTGATCAGTTTACTTATCATTGCCCCTTCCCGTTTATCTCTCCTGAGCCGAAGGTCTACTTGTGAAAACACATTGTGTTTGTTGTTGTCGTTGTTGTTCTTAATAGAGGAGGAAGCATATTTGCTCGCAATAGAAGGGACATCCTTCTACAAGGAGTGTCTTCCAACACCACTTCGCAGATAAACATTCACTAAATATACATGTAAACCAATGCCAAATATCAATTTGGGACTAACTCGCATACAAATCGAGCTAGTGATAATAGGTCAGACATCCCTTGTACAAAATTCTGTGTACACTACTGTTTGCACGAACAAACTATGTAACCTAGTGAATCAGCCCACTTGGCTCCATAGGCAGGGGAACTAGCCTTAAGATATGGGTTCCCGGCCAAGTAGGTTTTGCCCAAACATTGTATTTACATTAGAAAATTCAATAAAACTTTATAAAGATTTGATTTTGAATCCATTTATTATTATATATATAACTCGAGGTTGTCGCAGGAACCCAAATTTAAATTTCCGGATCCGCCTCTGTTCGTAGGTAATCGCTCAACTGGCATTTAGCTTAGTGGATAAGTGCCAATTGCATAAGCATCTATAGGGTTCAAGATATGTAACATAACAGAATGTAGCAGCAAGAAAATTCTAATTAGAAACTCTATTAATCATGATGCATATTTCATGTTAAAAAGCTTCAAGAAATGTCCCAGTGTAAAAAGCATGAGCATGGTGACATTGGTCAATAATAAACACATTGTTATTCTCACTGTGTTACTCATGCCAAATTTATTGAAGTTTCTCAGACAAATGGAAATGATCAACCCTTTAAGAATAACAATCTAAAAAGCATAATTAGCAACCCTCTCAAATTAAATGCTCATCATTTTCTGCTATGAATCCACCACAAGAGATTTGAGAGTGAATTCCCATCATCATGATTGCTCAGGTCCCTCACTTTCTTTAGAGCTTCCTTCTTTCTATAAATAGCTTCCAAGGCATAAACAAATCCTTTCCAACCTTCCTCAGTTCTATTTTTAGGTACACTAGTGAGTGCCCATTTAACAAGCTCCTTCACATAATCCACATCAGAAAACACAACCTCAGTGATTGGTAATAATGGTAGAACTTGAATCCCCAGCCTAATGTCTTTCCTCTCAGCTGGAGCAAACCAAAGAATACTGTCTCTTTTTCTAGACCATAAAATACCAACCACCTTATTTTTCTTGACAAAACTTGGTGCATAGATTTTGTTGTCTCCTTTTACATGCCACCAAGTCTGTGCTGACAGCATTTCAAAGGCAGTAAGAGTTGATCCGACAGAAACAAGGTCTGTATCTCCATACGCGAATCCCATCAATGCTGCTGAATAATACGCGTTAATAGCTTCACTTGTACTCTCTTGATTTCTCCCAAATGGAAATTCATTCAGCCCTGCAGCCCAAGAATGCAACTTCCAGAAGTCAAAACACCTAACACGAGTATAATGCCGGTTCTGCTTAAGTCCCAAGTTCGTGTAATCTTCAACTAAAGCATAGGCTTGCTTTTTGTACTGCTTTCCCCAAGCAGGATCGAATTTAGTAAGCACCGAAATCCCGTACACAAAGTATCCCAAATGAAAATGATGGTCATTGTAAATTCCAAAACCAAAATCACCTGTTGTATCATTTAGCCCTTGTTTAGTCACAAGGCCGCCCCATTTCCTGTCATATAAGAAACCATTGGCACCAAATGTTCCATTTAACCAAGGCTCTATTGTATCCTTCAAGTATTGAACAACAGCCGGGGTTATCTTAGGATATGAAACCTCTTCTGCAATCAATGCCAATCTTGCTGCTCTAGCAACTAATTTCCCATAAAAGTACGACGATGTAGTAGATATGTTTGATGCATTCAATGTCTTAACATCTTTACCAAGTGCACGAATAATTTCAGGGATTGATTTTTTATTCAAACCTTTAACCGAATGCCATGATACTGGAATTGAATTTGTTTCAAGCTCCCACGAATCTCCAACAACACCAACAAGCTCACCATCCATGCTCCTATACTTGAAATCATCCAAAACAATTGCTGAAGAATCTGCTGTTGAAAGAAGTCGACGATGGAGAGGATGAGCAAGCATTAGCAACTTGCCTTTACCTTTCACATCCCATTTGTAACTAAGACCAAAAGATCTCAAAGTTGCACTTCCAGACACGGGATAAGCCGAGCTGTACTGATCAAGAATTTTCTCATATTGGCGATCAGAATTAGCCAATAGAGCAATTCGTATTACACCCGAGAATCCACCAGAAATTATGGAGGATACATTGTGAGTCAAATGTATAGGAGACGATGCATATAGGATCCATGTTTGACGATTACGGAGTCTAATTGTATACTTAGTGAAAGAACTATCACAAGAGAGTTTGCGAATGGGATGAATCGTTGAGATTAAAATGGTAGTATTTCTACTAACGGCAAAGGTTATAAAAGGACTACCTCTGACCAGAAAGAATCTAAGTTTACTTGATGGTAAGTCTAAAGTAACACTAAGATCACTATGTGCTGAGATTATGTGGTGTTGCGTTGGGTTAGGATTCTTGAAAGCGGATATAGTCAAATCCGGGCGAAAAATCTGTTCTATTATAGCAGAGGTTATGTTCTGAGATGGGTAACAAATAGAAACAGAGGAGTTAGCAGAGCGAATTAGATAAGGGTGGATGTATTCAGGTGTGTCACCATTCTTGAGTACAAAGTTTTGGAAAAATGAATTAGTGGGCAAAGGGGTGGAAAGAAGTTGACTGGAAAAGTAATCTGCTGGATTAGGCAAGACTTTAGATTTTGCTTTGGTGAAGAGAAAATGATGGTGTGGTCTATGATTTGTATGTGAGGTTAATTGAGCATTATAACCATTAACAAAAACAGAAAATGAATAGAACAGTATAATGAGCAACATTGCATACTCACTGTGCAGAGAAGTTTGGGTTACAGCTCCCATTTGAGATGATTGTTGAAGTTGAACAGATTTTAGCAGACCCTTTAGTTTTTGGCTACTGAGTTTACTTAAAATAGGATGGATGAGGAAATTGGTTATAAAATGTAAAAAAGATTCTCCTTGTCTGATATTCCACTATAAAAGAAATAGTTATATCAAGTTGACGAAGGATTTAATTCAGAACGTGACAGAATCGTGTTTCATACTTTCAAAATTTCTTTCCTTTTTCGTAGTTGTCATGAACAGCTGGATAGCATAATCTTGTGCTTAAAAAGTGGCTAAAAGTCCAAAGATTTCTGCAAAATTAATGGAATTGTGATTAACAAGGAAAAGAAATGAGGAAAAATAGGAGATCTAAGAGACAGACAAAGAAAGTATACTGGTAAGTTCTTTCTTTTAATTAATTAAAGTTGAATGTATTGCATAATAATGGATTAATGGTGTAACGTTACAGAAACTGTACGGATGGAAAAGAAATAACGTTGCCAGGACTTATATTCTATGTAAACTGTAGTTGGTAATCGGCATTAAATATCAGTTAATAGGACCCATTCAACTGAGATGGAATAAAACAAAATATTGTGAACGTTACTTACGAATATTTGCTGCACTTTTGGTTGCTGAAGTCAATAATTCTCGTAATTTGCATATGGGACAATAATTCAAAAGGAGAAGCCATATTGTTACCACGTCATACAGGGGCAATTCAGGTATATACGCGACCTAAAGCCAAAGTTTAATACGAGGCATATTTTTTTTTTAAAAATGGTATAAATTATGTTTTACTAACGTCTATTCTTCTAACTTTTTGAGATATAAAATTATTAATAATTTGTTTTATAATTGATTTTTTTAATAATTCCCTTTCAATTGATAATATAGCCAACTCATTTAATCTTTCTTGAGATATTGTTAATTTTACATAAGATTTTATAGAGTAATAAAAGTATAAAACTATTGGAAGCTTAAATTTCTTGGAGAAAGAAGGTGAGTAAGAATATTAAATAGAAAGACAGAAAATGTATAAGGGATTCTGAAATATGAAGAGATTGAAAAAAAAATTAACTTGGACAAATTAAAGTAAGTCAAATTATTACTTTGTTTATATATCAAAAGAGCTTTCTTTTCTTTTTATATTAAAAACTCTAATTTTATATTAAAAGTATTTTTTTAAAATACCTATAAATTTATTGTTTCAAAAAAAAAAAAGACTCCTCAAATTTGGGGCCTAAGACACAGGCCTTACTAATCAAAACATTAGAGCCGGCCCTGAACGTCATGATCAGAAAAATTAAGATCTACTAGAATCTATGGCAACTGGAAAAAAGAGAAAACCAAAGAGCATAGCAATGTTTGATCGAAGAAAGTGCTTCAAGAAACGGTAAGTTCAAAGTTGCAGGCGAAAACAGACAAAACTGTCCCTTTCTGGTGTGCATCTTGTTTAAAATATATATACTATATTCCAACTTTAATTTGTTAGTTTTAAGATTAAATTATTTAATTTATCGTATATAAAAAATGGGGCGACTTATATTTTCGGGATTTTTTCCTTATATATACTATGATAGGAACTTATTGTTTTATTTTCTCTAATTTCAAAAAGTATCTAGGTTTTCTTACAAATTGTATACTTTCCTCTGTTCAAAATCACTCATCCCATTATTAATGCTTTTAATTAAAGAATTTAATTATATCTTTCTTTTTTTACACCTAATTTCATACGTCCTACTTTTTTCAATATGCAGATCTCCTCTTCTCTCTATCTTTAATAGTTGCACGTCTTTAACAAGAAGCTAGTAATTTTCCTTCGGTTGTTGAATAATGTTGGTTGGAAACTTCAGATACAAGATATAATGTCATACTACATAGTCTATATTCCTGTTATCCTCGTAATGTTAGGAAAGTGATATCTAATCTAACAAATTCAATAACACAAAATTGCTTTCCATAATAACAACCAAAAAGAAACCTTTTTCATTGCAGTTAAAAATCTATGCACACGGCAAAGAATGTCATGCAATGACAAAAAAGAAATCAATTGCTAAAAAGTTTCTTCAACGACTCAAAAATTGTTAACTCTAGCAAAATTATTATTGATAGTATAATGGCTCATGCACGGATACACAATCCAAATGTGAAATTGTTCACAAACTTACAATTGTCCATTACCATATACAATTATCATACATTGTGATAAAATTTCAACAACAATTATGATACAATCATGATACACTTCCGATCTTCTTCGTCTTCTTCAAGTTCAACCACAACTCTAAACTTAAATTCTGTTGTATTAATTGTATTAGTATTATATATGGTATTATTTTAGGTATTGATATATCAAATACAAGTCAAATACAAAATTTGATACAATTGTGATACAATTATGAAACAAATCCGATAAAGTTATGATACAATGATCATACAATCGCAATTCAAAAACTTTTCCTTTTTTTTTTTGAGTTTTAATATGAAATTTACTTAAAAACAAATCTAAATTTAACTAATATCCCTCACAATTGAGATATAAACTCCAAGCTATATTCCCAACCGTTTGCAAGAGCACCCAATCCAAACAAATCAAAAATTCGTGAAACTCATATGTTGAATTCAAAGCTTTTTCATGGTTGTCACTGGAGAATACTTTGCTACTACAATTTTAGAGATGATGTCGATAAATTTGTGTAAAAAAGATGAGATTTGGGGTAATTTCTATGAATGAGAGAAATATTTCAAAATCCTTTTTAAAATGGGAAGAAAACGTTATTTTAGGGACTTTGTACAACTGAAATACATGAGAGTGAGAGGGGGAGGGGGGCTGACATGGGGAGAGGGGTGATGGAAGGGCCGTATCAGTTACATTCTAGTTTTAAGGATGCTCTCTTTATTAAGATTTTGTATATAAATTATAAATATAAATAGAAAATATAATTTTTATGAAACCTAAAAGAAAGTGGTAAATAATTTTTTATTATAGTAGAGCTACATAATTTTCCCATATTTTCCGGATTCTTGGTGTGTCATAAGAAAGATTTTTGTAGAAGTAGAGCAAAGAATATCAGGACCGTCACCACTAGCCACGTCATGAAGGCTGAAGTCAACGTGTTTGAGTTATCGCATCACATGATTCACACTTGTGAAAAATGGGTAATCGAGTGCGTCAATTGAGTTATAGAGTAAGCTCACAAAAATTCAGAAAACCATGTCAGTTGCTAAGCCTTCCAATTCCGTTTCCTCTCAGAATGATATTTCTTACTATAAAGAAAAAAGAAAACAAATAGTAGAAGATAGAAAGACATAATTAACAACAACAACAGTTACCCATTATAGTCCCACAGGGTGGGGTCTGGGAGGGTAATATGTACGCAGACCTTACCCCTACCCGATAGGGCAGAGAGGCTATTTCCAATCGACCCTCGGCGAAAGATCGAGAAAAGGACCCTTGACGAAAGATCGAGACAGACATAATTAACACAGATCAATTAACTCGCAGCGTATAGGTTTGTACATGGGAAACTGAAGATCTCACAGCAACATGCTATAGTTATTCACAATATTGGCAACGATGCAAGGGTGCCAAACAAGAATAAAAGAAAAGACATATTATGTTAAGCTTATCATGATATAGCCAACAAGGTGTGTTTTTCAGCCACTACATTCTGCCCAAATCATAAGATCTACTATGAGGACGGAAGTCAGATTACTAATTCAAATAAAAATGCCAAAGCGAGTTCCAGAAATAATTCATTCACACTAAGAACAGGATAAGATTCACTTACCGGTAAAAATTGCTAAAGAAATAATGCTATTAGCAGCATCCAATACACCATCTCTATTGGACAAACAACATCAACATACCATACTTTGGTCTCAGACATACTGATGGAAGAAATCACCAAAAGCCTGTAGCTTGTTCATCAGCGAAGAATAATTTACCCCACACCAAAGGCAGAGGGGAGGAAAGGAAAAGCAATAAGAAAGGTATCTCCTCTCTCTTGGCATCACAGGTTAGAACCACTTCCGTTCGCTAACTTAATAGGTAGAAGATATATGAAGCAACCAAATAGAGCGCACATTCCTTCAAAAAGTTCAGACAAGAATCGGCTAATTGTAGACAAAACAATTCATTATAAGTCACCTAATTGCTGGGCATGAGAAACTGTTCCATGATTTCACACAGGCATGAACCATGATAAACTTACAAGATGACCCACCTAGACATATAGTTTATTATGTATTTATTTTCCTGTTGGTTGTTTTGTGGGTTGCAATACCACAACTCTTCTAATGACATGCCTACACCTAATGTGAAGTTAGCTCTTGAATCCAGGTTGTTGTCTATCATGGTTCCAAGATTCCTCCTTCATGCATATGCCATATGGTGTGACTGATAAAGAGCCAAACATCTGATATTCAGAAGCAATATATGTTTCTGGCCCCAACAAATACTATGCTGAGTATGATTCAAGAAAATTTTCAAACTAAGCTCCAAATATGACTCTTCACCTTTGAGACCATATCCATAACTAGCTGGTCATATTGGTAGCCTTTACAAAAGGCTTTCCAGATTGACACATTCCCAAGACTTGTATCTTGCACCAGGCAAAACAAATAAATTTTACTGTGTTCAGCAAGCAACTAACTGAAGCAACCAAGTAAAACTTCTGTTTAGAAAAACATACCCATATATACATGGAAGAGGTCTTTTCTACTAGAGATTTAAGCTGTTACATAACACATTTTGCAGAAATATTTTGCAACATAACACCTTTTCTTATGGCTAAACATGATCAGAAGCATATAATATAGAGCATTAAAACAAAAATCAATCAGATCAACCACACACATTTACTCTGATAGAGAAGAATGTACACGCAATTAAGTACCTGAAACTATCTGAGGTTGACGTCCCAGAATATGAAAAGGTGTTACAGCATCTTGCGACTCTATAAAGCCAACATATAATACACTGGTCAATTCGCATGCCTTAATAGGCAAGAAGCTATATTATCAGATACAAATTCAACAGAAATTACTCCTTTCTCATCAGAAGTATTGATATCTCAACTCCAAAATAGTGAGATGCTCACGAGGTACAAAATGCAACACATCACAAGTTTCAAAGTTTTCCTATCAGACATTTTAAACTCATACACATTCAACAGTTACACTAATTAAAAAGCAATGACACGGTGTGGCCTTAGTAGACTATGAACCTGAATGGTTGATCCAGTTTTTCACTTGAATTATCAAATATCAGGTGCATTAATATACTTAACTAGCGCTGTGACATCTTTGTATTCCTCTTTACAGCTGATATTAACTTCATTCCCCTTTATGAAATTTTCCCGTCTTACTAAACTCTTCTTGCACTTAGAGAAACAGTTATGAATGAATAATCAGTAAAGAATTCGACAACTTTATGAATACTTAGAAAACAACCAATACCTAACTCCAATACCAAGTAGGATCAGATGCAGAATACTCCCTCAAACATTCTAGTAAAGGCAAGACGTCAACACAGCCTACTCTTTTCCTAAGTATTGGAACCAACTTCAGATACACAAAGATCAACTCAGTAACAATATACATGGCTTCACCTACTAAATTAGGAGATTACAGGTACACCAATGATCGATTCAGCAAATTATATATTCATGGTATTTAACATTTTTGTTTTTCATCCTAAGGAACCGAAACTTTGGTTAGACATTTATATAATTTGAGCTTTTATTTAAAATAACTAAAATCGGGGAAGAACTTACAGCAATCATATCAGTAACCAAATTACAAAACAAAATAACCTTCTTTTTTGTTCTGATCATGTCATATTTTGAGCATACTCAATTAAAGCCTTAAAAAGACATTTCAAATGTAACACAGCATAAAACTTAATGAGAGTAGTGTCGGAACCAGCAGAACTTGCTTCCTTTATCACTTTCCTCCACTTTATCATCTCTAGTATGAATCCACCACAGTAGATTTGAAAGCGAGTTTCCATCATCAAATCCAGTTAAGCTCCTAGTTTTGTCCAAAGCACCCACTTTATCATATATTGCTTCCAATGTATACACAAACCCTTTCCACCCTTCTCCAACCCCACCTTCCCTTGCCAGAGCTGGCAGTGTCCATTCGACCAACTGCTTCACAAACTGAACGTCTGAAAACAGAACTTCAGTAATGGGCAAAATGGGTAAGACCTGAATTCCAAGTCTACACTCTCTCCATTCAGCTGGAGCAAACCAAAGGCCGCTGTCCCTTTTGTTAGACCATAAAACACTCACCACCCTATTATCCTTTGTAAATTCTTCCCCATACAAAGTGCTTCCCTCTTTCACATGCCACCACGTCTGTGCAGAATGAATCTCAAAAGCCGAAAGGGTGGATCCAATGGCAACAAGATTGGTATCCCCATAGGCCAAACCCATTAAAGCTGCTGAATAGTATGCATTTACTGCTTCACTTGTGCTCTCTTGGTTCCGTCCATCTGCAAATTCTGTCAATCCCCCAGCCCAAGAATGCAGCTTCCACAAGTCAAAACACCTCAAGCGGACATACTTTGAATTTTCTCGCCTGTTTAAATTCATAAAATCCGCCATAAGTGCGTAAGCTTGTGGTCTATACTTTCTCCCCCAGATGGGATCTATCTTGGCTAGCACTGCAATAGCATAAAGGAAATGGCCAATATGAAAATGGTGATCATTATATACCCCAAAACCAAAGTCAGCTCCCGAATCCAGCGCCCCTTGTCTAGTCACAATTCCACCCCATTTCGATTCATAAAAGAAACCATTTGCTTCAAAAGTCCCCTCCAACCATGGTTCAACTGTATCCTTCAAGAATTTGCGGATAACCGGGATAACATCAAGGTAACAAACCTCTTCAGCTATCAATGCCAGCCTTGCTGCTCTCGCAATCAATTTACCATAAAAGTAAGACGATGTTGTTGATATTCCCTTCGAATCCAACGAAGCAACATCCTTATTCAAAGCATCAATTATTTCTAAACAAGCCTCTTCCTTAACACCTTTAATGGAATGCCATGTTACAGAAACTGGATCACTCTTCAATATCCATGAGTCTCCAACAACACCAATAAGCTCACCATCAATACTATTGTACTTAAATCCATCTAAAACAGTTACCGCACAATCGGCAGCAGAAAGCAGCTGGAGATGGAGAGGGTGAGCCAACATAAGCAAGTCGCCCCATCCATTCTTTTCCCACTTGTACTCCAAGCAAAATGGTTGACTAAAAACAGCATTACCACTTGTAGGATAACAAGAACTAAAACGATCAAGTACTGCTTCACACGTTGGGTCAGAATTTGGCAAACAAGCAATCCGAATAACACCCGAAAACACACCAGACTTGATAGTGGACAAATCATGACTCAAATCAATGGGAGAAGAAGCATACAAAACCCAAGTTTGCCCATTGTTGAGTTTAATAGTATATTTGGTACGATTGCTATTCGAGTTACATTCAAGAATGGCATGAATTGTTGAAATCGAAAGCGCTACATTTCCAAGAACGTTACACGTAATAAAGGGGGAACCTTTAACAAGAAAGAACCGGAGATTACTAGAAGGAAGGTCTAATGTGACACTTAGATCATCAAAGGATGAAATTACATGGAGTGAATTTGGATTGGGATTATTCAAAGCAGTGATAGTCAAATCAGCTATAAAATTTTGGTAAATGAAAGCAGGATTATGGAACTGAGATGGGTAACAAAGAGTGAGGGATGAAAGTGAGGATTTTACAAGATAAGGGTGTATGAATTCAGGCTGATCACCATTCTTAAGGACAAAATTTTGGAAAAAAGAATTTGTGGGTAATGGATTTGAGAGGAGATGAGGGGCAAAAAAGGAAGAAGGATCAGGAAGAACAGTGGATTGAGTACTTGGGAACAGGAAAGGCTGTGATGATGACATGGCAAGGGATTTGTGAGGAAGATGAAGGTGGTGGTGGTTCAGGCTGTGGAGGGGTTTTATAGGGTTTTTGAAGGGTTTTGTGATCGATGGCTTTGACTTGTCTTTTGATTATCTTCAACACCATGACTTAAGATATCGAAATCTTAAGCGCGTTAATCTGATCTGAAGATTTTGGGAGGAATACAAAATTTTATTACTAATTATGTCAAGTGCACAACACACCTGTCAATTTTGGTACGTCAGATTAATGGAGTAGTAGTTGGGAAACATGAGCGTTCGAATAGCCGCCGGGTGAAAGGAAATAAGGAAGAAAGAAGGCAAAGGTGACCGTAGGAGAACGTTTGGAAAGCCACTAGTCATATAATTAGGCGTAATTATATAATATATTTATTTGACCAACTACTGGATCAGCATGGTATTGAATATATAATTAAAGAGATACAATTATATTTATACACCTAAATTTTACGGGCGATCTTTTACCCCACTATTCTAAACTTAAGTGAATTTAATACCCCCTTCAAAAAACTAAACCAAGTCTTATAATGGCTGTGTGTTACACGCATCAGTCCCCTATTTCCAATTTTTCTATTTTTTTTTAAATTTTAGTTTTTAAAAAACGAAAATTTTATGTTAAAAAACAAAAAAAAAAGTTTTTACAAATTTGTGTTCCTAGTTTTTACAAAACAATTTTTTTTTAAAAACCTAAAAAAAATAAAAATATATACTTTTAAAAAAAGAAAGTATTTTGTTGACAATAATCTTTCATTTTTTAAAAACAAAAATATTTTGTAAAAAATGAAATTTATTTTTTCTGTTTTCAGAAAAAAAATTCAGTTTATACAAAAAAAATCAGTTTTTACAAAAAAAAAATATTAAAAACAGAAAAAAAATAACATTTTTCAAAAACGAAAATACTTTGCTTGAATTTTTTTCTTCAGTTTTTCAAAAACAAAAATATTTTGTTAAAAAAACTATTTTTTAACAAATTGTAAAAACTTGTTTTTTGTAAAATTTGAAAAAATAGTAAAAACGAAAAAAATAGCTTTAACAAAATATTTTTCGTTTTTAAAAAAATGAAGAAAATGTTTCCAACAAAATATTTATGTTTTTGAATTTTTTTTTTCTTTCAGTGTTTCAATTCTTTTTAAAGATTTTTTTTAGTGTAAAAACTACAAAAATAAATTTTGTAAAACTAGAATAAAAAATTATTTTTTAACATAATATTTTCATGTTAAAGAAGAAAAAATGAAAAATAAAAGAGAAAAAAACAATATTAAGTTAATTAGTTATAATATCCTATTAAAAAGTGACACATGGACTTGTAAATTAATTTTAAATTTTTTTTTTTTGCCTTCACGCGCTGCTACTACGTTAACTACACGTTTTGTGCAGAGGGGGTATTAAATTCACTTAAGTTTAGAAGAGTGGGGTAAAAGGTCGCCCGTAAAGTTTAGGTGTGTAAATTATTTTTTCGGACAAGTTTGACGGGTACTTTATGTATTATCTCTTATTTATCTTTTATTTCTCTTCCTTTATTTCTTATTATTTCCTGTAATTGTTTATATTTAAATTTTATTTATTTTATTATTCTATTGTTGAAACTACACCTCATAATGTTATAAATAATGAGTCATTTACAAACTTGTCATGAGTGATGTAATTAAATTAGAATTTTATTGTTGAATGTGGTTATAAACTTATTATGTTTCCGAATCTAAAATTATAGTGGAGCTTACTATTATTATGTTTGAATTTGACATATGCTAAATAATTTATTTTTCAATTTTAAAATTGTGTTTTCATGGTTCCAATTTACCTGTCTTGATAGTATTGGCTCACGTCGCATGTTGTTCATTTTTTAGTTAGAATTGATAGATCAGTTTTGTCAAACATTTGAAAATATTATGACAATATATTTATAAATATTAATTTATTTTATCAAATATGAATTCCATGATGCTCTTACAAAAAACGTATATTTTAAATTTTTGTACGTATCGAAATTTTTGTACATATATATATATATATATATATATATATATATATATATATAATACTAGTTATAAATATATGATTACTTATTAATGTATATTCACAAAAATATACATCTTAAATACCAAATACAATATCATTTATACTTATAAAAATTTATAGGCATATACTTATTATATTAACTTTTATGCTTTGATAATTACTTAATTTAAAATAAAATCTAACTGTGTAAATACACTTGTGCAACCAAACAGTAAATTTATAATTACACTGTAATTATACTATGACAAACAAACAGCTCGTTGTAATTACTAGGTTGTATAATTACTACTCTAATAATTACATTAATTCCAATTACATGGTAACTTTTCAAACATACTCTAAATTTTAACGGGATTTCATGATTGTAAGAGATGACAATTTTTTGAAAATAAAGTCATATTTCTCAGTAGCAACATCCTAGTAACATAGTATCATATAACACATATCTATAGTTGTTACGCATTTTTATATCAATAATATATGGAGAAAAATATAAGAATAGTCAGATTTACAAGTGGTCATTCAAAAATAGTCACAGTTTTAAAAGTAATCGAAATTTAATCACTTTTTCTGTAAATAAATCTGAACGGAAACACTATTTAAAATCTGAAAAATACTCCAACCTAATATACTAAAGTTACAGCATAAGTATATTGGAACTCCGGCATATTATAATGGTGCATAAGTATACTGGAACTCCAACATAATATTATGGAGTTCCAACATAAGTATATTGGAATTCCGGCATAATATACTGGAGTTCCAATATAATATACTGGTCCAGCATAAATGCTGCAAGTTCATATACAGTTGCTCCAATCTCCAAAATATTATGCTGGAACTTTCAGCGTGTTGGAGTTCCAGCATAATATACTGAAAATTTATATACATGTGCACCGATCTTTATTATATTATGTTGGATCGGTCCTTGTTGCAACAAAATAGTAGTTATTTTTCGATAACTTTGTAAACGATGGCTACTTTTTAAATGACCAATCCAAAAATTAGCTAGCACGTATTATTTTAACTAATATATACTTTCTATAACATTACTCTATTATAATATCTAAAAATATTCAAAACAAAAGAGTTTGATTGCAAGTGAAGATAAGTATGGAGTAGGGAATTAGTCACTAAATATCTCTTGCTGTAAGCTAACCACTTTGCAACTTACGAAATGGATTAAGAAGAAATCGGGAATTTGGGACGTGAGACCTCTTGCTTACATATTACTCCGTTCGGTTTATAATAAGTGTCTAATTTACTTTTAGTTCAAAATAAGTATCCAATTATGTAATCAAGAAAGAATTCAATTTATTTTTACAAAATAATCTCTATATACATATCGCTAAAAAGTTTTCTTACTCCTCACATTAAATGTTTAATTATGGGTAGTTTAGTCATAATAGATATTTTTGTATAGAATTTAGTATTTCATTAATGTGCGTGATAAAAGTAAATAGGACACTTATTATAAACTGGAAGGAATATTAAGAAGCAAAGAAAGCAAGAATCAGACGCCAATTTTTATTTTTATTTTTGCCGAGAATAGCAAATTATTTTGCATGTTTCTTAAAAGTCACAGTTAATACACATGTACAGTAACATGAAAAAATTAGTTACTTTCAATGTACGTTAGAAGTTGTATAATAGTATTCAATAAACCTTTTTCAAGTTCATCATTGATGTTATTTACTAGCGAATGCATGTACTATCTGATAGAAAAAATACTTTTAATATCTTAGAAAAGAAATATTTTAAAACTATGTCTAGATATATTTTCACACTATTATATTAATTGGTTATTATTATAGTAGTTATTTTAATATATTTGTAACAGTAATTTATTTAGTTTGAATTCATTTGAATGGAAATCTGACAATTAAGTGTTAGTACTTATTATACGTTATTTGTTATAGTATACCATATTATCTTTATGATTACTTTTGTAACAGAAAAGTTCTTAATGTATTGCTTTGATTGTTAACGGTTTTTTTCATCAGATTGTGAAGTTTTAGACTATATTTACTTTGGTGTTCTTCATCTTTTGGGAAGAGTGGAAAATAACAAAGCTAAAACTTTTCTTCTCTATTCTTAGTGTTGGATTTTCTTCTCGTTAAACTTTGTTGTTTCTCCTCCTAGCTATACTAGAAGAGCTTGTTGAATCCTGGGGGATACGCCTAATTTTATTCATTATGGTGTAGGCGAAATATCATTAAGGACAGTGTCCTTGACACGCCTCAAGCTAAATCTTTTATTCTCCATAATTATCCAAATTTTCCAACAATCTTAAGGATATTTCCACGTACTTATTATGGAGAATAATGTTGCTAATGTTGTTGTTTTTTATGGAGATAATTTTAACTGCAAGCACGTTGTTGTTGACAAAGGAAAAGAAATTGCTACTAGAAGCAGCCTTGTGGAGGACAACAACCATCGAAAAAAATCAAGTACATGTATGATAAAAGAAATGGTTATAAGCCCAAAACCAACAATCAACCTAGCCACTATGTTGCTTAATGCCGGAAAAGAGTTAGGAATGACAATCCCACTAAGGCTAAAGTAAATTTGACTGAAGCCAAAGTGGATGATGATATAATTGTTGCGGTTGTTTCCCAAGTAAACCTTGTGGCCAATGTGAAAGATTGGGTGTTAGATTCTGGTGCCACTAGGCACATATGTGCTAACAAAAAAGACTTTGTGTCTTACACCCAAGTTGAGGAGGGAGAAGAAGTTGTCTATCTTAGTGATTCAAGAACTACTCCAGTTCTTGGAAAAGGCAAAGTTCTTCTCAAACTCACATTTGACAAAACTTTGGCATTGAGTGATGTGTTGCATGTTCCTAGTATCCGAGCCAATTTGGTCTCTGTGGGATTATTAGGAAAAGTGGGGGTGAAGGTTGTTTTTGAATCTAATAAGGTCGTATTGACCAAGAATAAGCCTTACAAAAATGAGTTTTTTTGTGTGGAAAAAATTATATTGGAAGATCAAAAGTATGGTGTAAATTTGGCTCTGAAAAGTTATTTCATTACGGATCTCTGGGTGATGAAAAAATTATTGAATTATGATCTGGTTCCTACTGATTTGATAAATTTCTATAGAAGTTAAAGTTGCTTCTATATTGTTGAAAATTTTATTTTGGTGCTTGACTATGGAAGATACATAAAGAAAATAAATTTTCGGGTGTTGAAAGATGTTTCAAAAGGCACGAGTATAGAAGTCAAGTTTTATTTCATTTGAGATGATTTTATACTTTGTTTGAGAAATACTATGAGTTAGTATTTTGCATGTGAATCTTCCACTGTATTAGAAGGATACAGTGACGATATCGAATCTTTGATTCAGATGAGAAAAAACTAGCTAGTTGTTGTGTGATCACCTTTTGGTGGTTGTTACAATATTGAAATTATCTGGCAATGATGTTGATTAAGCAACCTCTTGCTGAGTTAAACCGACAATAATTATGTCGATGAATTGTGATTGCCAAAGCGCAATATTCCACCAAGAGTTAAACCGACAATAATTTGTCGATGAATTGTGATTGCCAAGGCGCAATAACCATTGTAAGAAAATAAATCTCTCAATGGGAAGTGTATATATATTCTCTCGAGAAGTTATGTGATAAAGCAATTGCTTAGATATGAGAATTTTTTTTTTATACATAATATGTATAGTCAAAAGAGGATTTGGCCGATCCTTTGACTTATAAGTGAAACATCGAGAGATTGAGACTTTTGCCAATTTGAGATGTATTAACAATGATGGTAACCCAACCTATGTGATTGGAGATTCCATGAAGTAGGTTCATATGGGTAATAACAAGTCATTAGTTGATCAAATGTGCACTATCAAAATATGTCTCTTCCTATGGTGTATGCGTGCATAGTGCAAGACTGCAATGAATGTGAGGTTGAGTTATTAAGCTCTTAATCCAATAATCCATATCCTTTTGTAAGTGGTGTATTGCACTGCAGAATACACTTGATGGACGGACCTATATGAGTGTGGAGTGGGGCCGCTTCTATGAAATTTGTGGCGAAATTTCTAGAGCACTCAAGAATACCAGGCGCGCGCATGGCCTATTAGCGCAAAACCGCGACAAACAACAAAGTGTGTGCGGGTATAATGTGATAAATAAAAGACTAAACTTACAAAAGAATTTTTGGTTCATAGAATTTTTGAACTTCACCATTTGTTCTGTAAGTTTAATCTTATTTTATCTAGGTCTGGTTCATAGTCCAAGAGACACCAGATTCGACGCATTATGCTCTTTTGTGAAACCCAACAAATTATTTTATTATTTATTATTTTTTTAAAATATTTTTTTTTAGATATGTGGGGGATTGATAGAAAAAATACTTTTAATATCTCAAATAGGAAATATTTCAAAACTATGTCTAGATTCATTTTCACACCATTATATTAATTGGTCATTATTATAGTAATTATTTTAATATATTTGTAACAGTAATTTATTTAGTTTGAATTCATTTGAATGGAAATCTGACAATTAAGTGTTAGTACTTATTATACGTTATTTGTTATAGTATACCATATTATCTTTATGATTACTTTTGTAACAGAAAAGTTCTTAATGTGTTGCTTTGATTGTTAACAGTTTTTTCATCAGATTGTGAAGTTTTAGACTATATCTACTTTGGTGTTCTTCATCTTTTGGGAAGAGTGGAAAATAACAAAGCTAAAACTTTTCTTCTCTATTCTTAGTGTTGGGTTTTCTTCTCGTTAAACTTTGTTGTTTCTGCTCCTAGTTATACTAGAAGAGCTTGTTGAATCCTGGGGGATACGCCTAATTTTATTCATTACGGTGTAGGCGAAATATCCTTAAGGACAGTGTCCTTGACACGCCTCAAGCTAAATCTTTTATTCTCCGTAATCATCCAAATTTTCCAACACTATCAACTAGGGTTCAATTACCCAATAATTTCTATCTGAAATACATTTATCTAGTGAAACAGATGTCACACCTCCTTTTTCTGCACCCGCGAGGGCACGAGGGAGTTTTTTCCAATTAAAGGACAATCGAAACGGGATTTATTTATTTAATTCAGAGTCGCCACTTGGAAAAATAATGGTGTCCCAAGTCACCGGTTTAAATCCCGAACCGAGGAAATTTGTGACTTTGTATTACAATCTGCGAAATTAGAAACCTGGATAAGGAATTCTGTTAACCCGGGAGAAGGTATTAGGCACTCCCGGATTCCATGGTTTTAGCACGGTCGCTCGATTGCAATCTTTGTTTTATCCGATTTCTTTATATATTTCGATTCATGTGCTTTTAATGTTCCGCTTTTAATTTTGGAAGAATTGCGACGTCACGAAAACACATTTTGAATCACACCGCAACCGGTACGCTTGTGACTTTAATGCGCCTCAGTTTCGCCGAGAGTAAGATTTGGGTCACATAAATGCGCACCCGTAATTAGGAAAGTATTTTATTTACAAATCGTGCCTAAAGAGTCTATCGTGTTGTTAACTTTGTGAAAGACCGTGAAATTCGATAAACGGCCTTCCCGAGTCTACATTTATTACAATTAATTGAAGACCCCGTGTGTTTTGTTTTCTAACGAGGCTCATTTCACTTTTTATTTGAAGGTCGACCCATGGATACTACATTTCGTACATGTTTCATCTCTAATCATAAATTGAGAGTGAAACCTAGTGACTAATTGTTGTTTAAGCATTATTTGGTTAAATCTTATATTTGAACTTCTCATTTCTAGCTACCTTGATTTTTGTCAATGACTCGTGCAAATCGATTAAATTAAGAAAATTTTATAACGTCAAATGTACGACTATTTACACTAACGCATTAGTTGAATTTTCAGAGTGACTGGTATCAATTATCCATTTAAACTAACTTATCCTAATTTAATTAACAATGTAAAATTCGAGTTTCAAGTTCAAGTCCAGATCCAAACAAAAAAGGGTAAACCTCTTAGTTCTCACCACTGCCTAACTCGGAAGCCCAAGCTTATGCTATGTCAAAATATATATACCAAAATCCTTAAATTGAACCCAATTGCCGACAAGTGGGCCTTGGAGCTAGTCCAAACCGGGCAAGCCTAACTGGACACTTGCAGATCGAGGATCGAATCCATGGGCTAACAGGACTACAATTTATTTAACGTTCGCTTGCGTTTCAACTCATGACTATATCTTCTTATTCCATTGTCTATTGTCGCATGTTATTAATGTCAAGAATTACAATGGAAGCATGAACTTGGTAACAAAGCAAACTAGCTACTCTTGAACCAATTCAAAACTACGTTATTCAGATAAATCAGACTATCGAGCTTTAACTACATGCATTCGCGACCATTTGGACCTAGTTTTTGTTTTAACAACTACTGAGCTTCACATTAATCCCCAACATTTGAATCACTAACATTTGAGAACTACTAACTTTATCTCAATTGACTTCATTCGTTCAAACAACTAGCGATATTATGACTGGGAATTTTGAAATAACACGCTGAAATGTGAGGTGGTTCTTATCCCTACTGAAGTACTAAACTATATTACATTTAAACTAATAACGCAAATTAAGCCAAGAACCAACAACTAACAGATTTTTCATACTTCTGGGAATGAGTTGAAATAGATCAGCAGTCCACAAAGATATACATGTATGTCTATTATCCGTATGGCATGAAATCTAAGAACTAGCATCCACTACATTTACTTAACTACAATCTATCCATTTAGATAACAGAAAAGCCTATCAATAAATATGAATCTGCGAGCATTTCATTTTTTTTTAACTTCTCTTCCCAGTTACATCAAAGTGAGCTCGTAAATGTGTACCTGGGTATTGAAGAGCAAAAGAAAAAGAGGTCAGTGAGGAAGCAGCAGCAGCTCACAGCAACAGCAGTAGGCACACAACCACAGCAACAAAGAAAACAAACAGCAACCAGCAGGCAGTTCGACAACCACCAGTCAACAACAACCCAGCAGAACACGCAAAAACCAAAGACAGGTGCTATAATTCAGGGCAAGGTCCAATCAAACCCAATGAAACAGTGACTAAGGGTTTGTGAGCACACCCAGTGAGAAGCACTTGCAAACTCAGCAAGACTCAAAACCAAACCCAACCAAACACTAACGGGTACTGGCAAACTTCAAATGGCCAAAGTTATATCAAAGTATAATTCAAATAGACCCCAAAGATTGATTGAAATAAAATGGGCAAAGGGGAAGCAGAAAGTCTTCTTCCTATTCTCTCTAAAATGTATCCTTTTTCTCTGTTTGTATGTGTTTTATCCTTCCAGAGTATGAATGTCTCCTCCTATGTAATCTCTCACTGTGTTTCCAACTTGATGCTCTCGATTTTTCTCCAAAATGTCTCTGTCTAAAAGTCCCCCTTCTGCTTCTGTCTATCCTATACTTATAGTTTTTTAAATTCATTCCCGAATGAATGCCACCACCTAAACTAATACCCCTGCCCATTCCTATCTCTGCCCAGCCCAGTAGATTCCCTGTTTTAGCCACTAAAAATGTCCAGGTATGGGTCCTATTAATTTAATCCCTGGACTGCACCCAACTGGTGGTACCCTGCTACACAGCAGGTTCCACCAGTCCATTTTATGGGCCAAAGCATTTAAAAATCCTAAAAGGCTGATTTTGCTAAACCCTAACAACTATACCCAATTCATCCTAAGCTTAAAATCTATTTCAGTTTCAAATCAAACAAACCTAAACTCAATTCAACAATGCTAATCACTGTCCGGAATTTCAAACAATCAAACCTACGCAGTTAAACGATGACATTTAACAACTGATTCCATAGAGTAGTTAAACGTACATAAACAAAACGAGAACATACTAATCGACTGACCAGTGATTTCTTAAACCAACAAAGGATTTAAATTATTCGACGATGCTAATCGACGTGAATATGTACTCTATGGCATACTCAATCACACAAACAAAAATAGAAAACCACAGTTGACCAAATAAAAGGTCGGATTGGAGAAGAAGAAAGAAAATTTACAAAGCAGAAAGATAAAAATACTCACACAATTAACAAACAAGTACGAAATTAAATATAGCTAGAAGAAAGAAAAGGGAATATACCGTGATAGAACAAATCAGAACTCGATCAGACCCCGGACCAGCTTGTACTCAAAAAATTTTGAAGCCTTGGACCTTAATCGGGGTATTCTCAGTTGAGAATACCTAGATTAAGGTCCATTAGACCTCAAACATCTATGTATTTTAACCGGAAAAAAAACCCATCTTGGATTTTTAGGGTTCATAGGCTCAAGTTTGGGGCTTGGGGCTTTTGGGTTTGATTCGAGCAAAACTGGGGCTTGATTTTGGATGAAGGAGGTCTAGGGGTGGCGTGGTGTGAATTTGGGGGTGTTTGGTGTAGGTTGAGCCTTAGACTCGAACCTTCAGTTGAGGATTCGAGAAAGCTCAAGCTGATTCGAGACTGGTGAATGAGGGATTCGTATTTAGGGGAAGAAGGGGGACCTGGGGTGTAATTTTGGTGACCGGCGGCGTTGTTGCCGCCGGATTTACGGCGAAAGGATAGGGTGGCGGCTAGGGTTGTGCTTGCGAGATATCGTCTCTGAGAGAGACGATAGTGAGGAGGGGTATTTGGATCGGGGGGGAGGGGGGGCTGGGTAGAGATCGAGCTTATATACGAAGGGGGGTGATTTAATCTTGACCGTTCGATCAAGTAAAATCAATGGCCTGGATCTCTTGGTGGATATCAAACGACGTCGTCTCACTAAGTGAGACTGGGTTGGTCTCTAAGGGGAACGGGTCGCTGGCAAAACGAGTTGGGGCGATGAGATCTCAGCCGTTGGATCAGGAATGAATTTAATGTTGAGATCTGTTAGTGCTAAAACGACGTAGCTTTAACACCATGCTACGTCGTTTCGTTAGTCTTAGAGACCCACTGGATTGGACTAAGGATGAACTCGATTGGGCCTGGTTTTGGCTGGACTGGAGATGGCCCAAATGTGGCCTACTCTTTCCTTTATCTCTTTAATTTAGCTCCCTATTTACTAAAACAAATTTTCTAATTACACTACAAAAATCAATTAAATTATGAGAAATACTAACTAAGGTATGCTAACAATTAACACTCAATTAAACATCAATTAAATACAAACCGCACAACTAGACTTTAAACATTAAATGCAAAAAATACATATTTTGTTATTTTCCATTTTCGTCAAATCATTCTGATTACTTTTAGTTGTAAACTTAAATCCTAAGAGTGCAAACACAATATATTTTGTATGTTCTTAACTTAACAAATAAACACGCACACACATACTCAAACAATTAAGAGAAAAATAACACAAAATATTTTATTTTGAATTTTTGGGAGTAATCATCATATAGGGTAAAAAATCACGTGCTCACAGCTACCCCTCTTTGCGCGGAAACATAAAGAGTTTTTCGTGCAAAGATAAGTGAGCGAATACGAGCGATTTTTGCCCATTCGAGTACTCCGTGTGAAGCATTTTTTGGAAAAGCTTGACCGAACCTTTGCTTCAGAAGGTCTCCTACATATCCCTGGCTAAAAGGGAATCAGGTCAATGTAGTTCGGGAAGTTTTGGTAGCTGGGACTACCATGACTGCTGTGATCTTGCTGTTACTGCTGTTGCTGCCGTTGCTACTGCTCAACTGATTCCTTATTACACCGTGCTAACAAAAATAAGAAGTTATACTAAGTTACAGTATTGCAAATTCTTATCTATCTTTTCAACTTGATCTTGCCATGTTCCTTGCCCTCCTGCTGTTTCTTCGCATTACTTCTTCCCTTCTGACGATTGTTATTTCGGCCTATCTTGATTGCCGAACTCCGACCATTGGTCCTTTCTTTGTGATCGTCGAACTATCCTCCTTCGAGGTCTGGACCTATCTTTCTGATCCTTGTTGCCTTCCTTTTGATTATGAACTTGGATTCATGCCGGGGACTCCCGTCATACTCTACCGCTTTCCTCAAACAACTTCAAAATAAAATCGCCACTCCATTCTTCAGGCGGGCTCCCTGACTTCCACTACAACTTTAAAATACATCGCCACTCCATTCTTCAGGCGGGCTCCCTGACTTCAACTACAACTTCAAAATAAAATCGCCACTCCATTCTTCAGGTGGGCTCCCTGACTTCAACTACAACTTTAAAATACATCGCCACTCCATTCTTCAGGCGGCGGGCTCCCCGACTTCCACTACAACTTCAAAATAAATCGCCACTCCATTCTTCGGGCGGGCTCCCCGACTTCAACTACAACTTCAAAATAAATCGCCACTCCATTCTTCAAGCGGGCTCCTTGACTTCAACTATAACTTCAAAAATAAAATCGCCACTCCATTCTTCAGGCGGGCTCCCTGACTTCAACTACAACTTTAAAATAAATCGCCACTCCATTCTTCAGGCGGGCTCCCTGACTTCAACTACAACTTCAAAATAAATCGTCACTCCATTCTTCAGGCAGGCTCCCTAACTTCAACTATAACTTCAAAAATAAAATCGCCACTCCATTCTTCAGGCGGGCTCCCTGACTTCAACTACCGCTGCAAAATAAAAAATCGCCACTCCATTCTTCCGGCGGGCTCCCTGACTTCAACTATAACTTCAAAATAAATCGCCACTCCATTCTTCAGGCGGGCTCCCTGACTTCAACTACAACTTTAAAATAACTCGCCACTCCATTCTTCAGGCGGGCTCCCTGACTTCAACTACAACTTCCTAATTTCATCCCCTCCTTATCGCCTTTCTTCGTTTCCTATACCATTTTCTTCTTCCTGCATCGTCTCTTGGGCTACCCTTTTCTTCTGAATTACCTCGTCTTGGAATTGCTTTCCCCCTGGGTCGTGATACTTTTCCTTTGGCTGCTAGAGATATCTTTGAAACTGTTTACTCACCTGCTGGTGATGATGCTGTTGGGGAAGTATTCTTTATTTCCTTCACCCCTTATTCTCTCTCGGACTTGCCGGGGATTGAAATGTCATTAACCGAGGATTACCTCGGCGGGGAACCCCTTTTCTTTTCCTTCTTCCCAGACCTCCTCCGGGACTCACGCTTTCGCTTCCTTGAAGAACTTACGGGATATAATGCTGCTGGGGGAATCTCGGAGTTAGTGTTTCATTTTCCAACAACTGCTGGGGATGATACCAGGCTCAAAGATCACCCCCTCGTGTTGTCTAGCCTCTTTCAACACTATTCTGCTCGGAACGGGCATTTCTCGAAATCTCGTGTTGTTTTCTATCCTTATCCACCGGGTGTTTTGCTTTCAAGAAAATTTTCGCAATCGGAGAAAATTTTCTTCCCCAGTTTGATGACCTTCTATGCGGCATGCTTTTCCGCCGACGACCCTCTTTTCCTGCTTTAAATCAAAGAAAAATTGTTAGTTTCAAAACGTAGTGAGTGGTCGTGCCACTCTTGTTGGGGGCCATTTTCCTTTTCTCTTTCAACTGCTTGGCCTCCCTCGAACTTTTGGGGACGACGTTGACGCTTGCTGGGGATGATGCTCTTTCCACAGATGGTTTCTCATCTCTCCCTTTTATTCCAACCTTTAGTTTGATCCGACCCTTTTTAGCCGGTGATCTGTTGTGAGAAATCATCTTCCGGACGTGCAATATGTGTCCATCATACTCCATAATTCCTGTAAACCCTACAATCAACCTGTCGTTCCAATCTTAATATCGGAACGATTTTTGCCTTATTGCCTCGTTCCACGCCTATTCATTTTCATTGTACCGCTTTGGGAGACTTGGTATTAAGCTTTGAAAAATCAATTTTCGAAAACGAAAGAGAAGAAAAAGAATGCTGACCGCGAATGACAAAAGAAAGGGAAAACTTTTCTGAACTCAAAATGGGAAAAACTTATCTGAATGTGTGGCTGATCCAATGGTTATGCCGCGCCTTCGAGATTAATCTACCCAGTCTATTCATGTCAATCACTTTCTGATGGCCGCGTTTTGCTAGAAGTAAACGAATGTCCAAACCTTGTCTCATGCAGACACCTTGTAACCATCTCGCCTTGTCACCTCATAGTGCCCTTTAAAGGGTTTTCACTAATGAGATTCTCTCATTTCTCTCTATCTCCCGTCGCCTTAGGGTGCCCGTAAAGGTTTTCACCGTAAGACTCTCTCATTTTGTTTCTCTCAACTTTCTTCGCCTTAAGGTGCCCGCGAGAGTTTTCACCGTTAAGACTCTCTCATTTCGCTTTCTTTCCCTGCGGTGGGCTGGGGTATTATCCATAGAATTTCCTCTAAAGGGGCTATCCCTTTTCAGCTTGTAAGTCCTAAATTCAGTCGAGGATTGAAGTGTCATTCGTAATTTCATTCGCATGACTTGGCATTTCTCAAAGACCTGATCGAGAGGTCTTTTTGGTTCTTAATGTGGTTTCCTGCGCGTGAGGCTAAAGAAAAGGGGTTTAACCTCAACGGTTAGCTCATTACAACTTTCGGAATCCACACTATCTTTCAAACGAAACAATGACTTCTGCCCCAGTTTTGTTGCTTGGGGAACCTTTGATTTTTACTTTATTATGACCGAGCCGTGTGGCGCCTACGTATCCTTCTTGAGGAATCAGGTCAAACGTAATTCACTTTTTCTTGTATCCTTTCTTTGTTTCTTTTTCTATTTTTGTTACACATTTTCCTTGATGATTCCGAAAGAGGGTATATGAAGGGATAGTTAAGGCTCAAAGGGGGAAACAAGGGTTAAAGTGTTTGGGTAGTAGAAAAATTGCCTCTGTCATTTCATTCTCCGAAAAATGCAAAAATACACACAAACGAAACCAAACGTCGACAACTACATTAAAGAATTACACATAATATCTCTTGACTGTATCAGAATTGATAGCCATATCAGTGCATCTTCCCTCGATATCAGTTAGACATAGAGCGCCGTTGGATAATACTCTAGTCACAACAAATGGTCCCTACCAATTTGGAGCGAACTTGCCTTTCGCTTCGACCTGATGTGGTAGAACTCTCTTCAGCACATGTTGTCCCACTTCAAATTTCCTGGGACGTACCTTCTTGTTATATGCTCTTGCCATTCTCTTTTGATACAATTGGCCATGACATACTGCTGTCAATCTCTTTTCATCGATCAAGCTCAATTGCTCCAATCGGGTTTTGACCCACTCATCATCGTCAATCTCGGCTTCAGCGACAATTCGGAGGGATGGGATCTCAACTTCTGCGGGTATTACTGCCTCAGTCCCGTACACCAACAAATAAGGAGTTGCACCTACCGAAGTCCGGACGGCAGTGCGATAACCTAGCAGTGCGAATGGTAACTTTTCATGCCATTGCCTGGACCCTTCTACCATCTTTCTCAATATCTTCTTTATATTTTTGTTTGCTGCTTCAACCGCACCATTTGCTTTGGGACGATATGGTGTGGAATTTCGGTGTGTAATCTTGAACTGTTGGCAGACCTCTTTCATCAATCCGCTGTTAAGATTGGCACCATTATCCGTGATGATTATCTTTGGAATTCCAAACCTGCAGATGATGTAGGAATGTACGAAATCCACCACCGCCTTCTTGGTCACCGGATTTGAAGGTTTTGGCCTCCACCCACTTGGTAAAGTAATCGATCGTCACCAGAATGAACCTATGACCATTGGAAGCCGCGGGTTCTATAGGTCCGATGACATCCATACCCCATGCGACAAACGGCCATGGTGCTGAAATTGTATGCAATTCAGTCGGCGGAGAATGAATCAAATCTCCGTGTATCTGACACTGATGGCATCTTCGCACGAAACTTATACAATCCCGCTCCATAGTGAGCCAATAATATCCTGCTCGAAGAATCTTCTTTGCCAATACATATCCGCTCATGTGTGGCCCACAAACTCCGGAGTGTATATCTGTCATCACTGTTGTGGCTTGACTCGCATCTATACATCTCAACAATCCCAAATCTGGGGTTCTTTTGTACAACACCCCTCCACTAAGGAAAAATCCGTTTGCCAATCGCCGAATAGCTCTCTTTTGATCTCCAGTTGCCTGCTCTGGGTATATTCCTAACCTGAGGTACTCTTTGACATCATGAAACCATGGCTCACCATCCATCTCTTCTTCTATCATATTGCAATAAGCATGTTGATTCCGGATCTGAATATGTAACGGATCGACACGAACCTTGTCCGGGTGATGTAACATTGACGCCAAAGTAGCTAGAGCATCGGCAACCTCATTATGCATCCTTGGGATACGTCTGAATTCTACCGACCGGAAACGCTTAGTCAGATCATGCAAACACTGACGATACGGGATAAGCTTTAAATCTCTGGTTTCCCATTCTCCCTGAATCTGGTGTACCAGAAGGTCCGAGTCCCCCAAGACCAAGACGTCCTGTACATCCATGTCCACCGCTAATCGCAGCCCTAAGATACATGCCTCGTACTCAGCCATATTATTGGTACAATGAAAACGCAGTTGAGCAGTAACAGGATAATGATGTCCTGTTTCCGAGATGAGCACGGCCCCTACTCCGACTCCTTTTGTGTTCGCCGCTCCGTCGAAGAAAAGCTTCCACCCCGGATCCTCAGTTAATTCAAACCCATCAATCTGCAATACTTCTTCATCTGGAAAATACGTCCTCAAAGGTTCGTATCCGTCATCAACAGGATTCTCAACTAAGTGATCGGCTAGGGCTTGAGGTTTCATAGCCGTCCTTGTCACGTATACGATGTCGAACTCGGTAAGTAATATTTTCCATTTTGCTAACCTCCCTGTAGGCATAGGTTTCTGGAAAATATACTTCAACGGATCCAAACGCGAAATGAGGTAAGTGGTGTAAGAAGACAAATAATGTTTCAGCTTTTGGGCTACCCAAGTCAAAGCGCAACATGTCTTTTCCAAATGAGTGTACTTAACCTCGTGGACCGTGAACTTCTTACTGAGGTAGTAAATGGCCCGTTCCTTTCTGCCAGTAAGATCGTGCTGCCCCAGCACGCAGCCGAACGAATTCTCCAAGACCGTTAGATAGAGAATCGAGGGTCTACCCGGTTCAGGCGGAACTAGTACGGGTGGGTTTGACAGATACCCTTTGATTTGGTCAAATGCTTCCTGACATTCTATCGTCCATTCTATCGCAGCGTCTTTCTTCAACAGACGGAATATGGGTTCACAGGTTGCTGTAAGCTGAGCAATAAACCTACTGATGTAATTTAACCTTCCCAACAGACTCATTACCTCTGTTTTATTCTTCGGCGGGGGTAGCTCCTGAATGGACTTGATTTTGGATGGGTCCAACTCAATGCCCCGTCGTCTGACGATGAATCCTAGCAACTTTCCTGATGGAACTCCGAATGCGCATTTGGCCGGATTGAGCTTGATATCATATCTTCGAAGTCTTTGAAAGAACTTCCTGAGGTCGGCAACGTGGTCTTCTTGACGTCTAGATTTTATAATCACATCATCCACGTACACTTCAATTTCCTTGTGTATCATGTCATGGAATACCGTAGTCATCGCTCTCATGTATGTTGCCCCTGCGTTCTTCAAACCGAACGGCATCACCCGATAGCAATAAGTCCCCCACGGTGTGATAAAAGCCGTCTTTTCTGCGTCCTCCTCATCCACCAAGATCTGATGATATCCCGCGTAGCAATCCACAAAGGATTCGATTTCGCGTCCGGCGTAATTATCAATCAGGATATGGATATTGGGAAGCGGGAAATTATCCTTAGGACTCGCCTTGTTAAGATTGCGGTAGTCCACACATACTCTGATCTTTCCGTCTTTCTTTGGCACTGGCACTATGTTAGCCAACCATTCGGGGTATCGAGTGACGCGAATGACTTTCGCCTGCAACTGTTTAGTTACTTCCTCCTTGATCTTTACACTCATCTCCGTCTTAAATTTCCGCAGTTTTTGTTTGACGGGCGGATATGCCGGATCAGTGGGTAATTTGTGAACCACTAGATCGGTGATGAGTCCCGGCATGTCGTCGTACGACCATGCGAAAATGTCTTTAAACTCCATGAGTGTTTCGATCAACTCTTCTCTCAGGTTGGGTTCAATATGGACACTTATTCTGGTTTCTTTGACGTCATCTGTGCCCCCCAGATTAACAACCTCGGTATCATTTAAATTTGGTTTGGGTTTTTCCTCGAAGTGACTTAATTCTTCACCGATTTCTTCTACGGCTTCATCATCGCCGTATTCCGACTCACTCTCGTCACCTCTTATTTCATGCGTTATTATTTCCAAACCAGATTGACTTTCTAGATCGGGTTGATTAATCTTTAAGCACGCCATATCATTAAGATCAGTTGAAAGAAAGCTGCTCAGAAAAGTTAAAAGGAGAAAAAATAAACAAAATTAGAAACAAAGGGAACAAAATTTCATTAATGGGAATAGTACAAGAAAAAACAAACTTGCATAATCAAACAAAACAAAACTAAAACAAACGTATTTTACTCCGGGGACACCCCCAACACAAAATTTCGAAAGAAAACAATCCAAAACCAACTACCAAGACTCCTTCCGGACGGGGAGAGGAGTAGCCTTCCAATTATTCAATTTTGCTTTCGATCCCACAAACTGTATCTCGGCATGGCTGGATCCTTCGCCATCCTCTAGCATGCATACATCTGCGAATAGGTCCTCGAATTTTCTTAAGAACTCTTCGTCTGGCCTAACCATAGGACTGGGAACCTTTGTCGACGGATGTCCTCTTACTCCGGACCTGACAAAAGATCGGGAAAGGCGCGGAACGGGCTTCGGGAGCACCCATGTCTTCTGCTTATTCCTCTTGGCTCGCTGGATGTCCTCTGATGTTGGCTTGAATCCCAAGCCGAAGGTTCCCACATTTTCGACCACGGATACCGGTTGTATGATTCCTTGCAGAGATGCACCTAAACCTTTGCCGGGTATGAAACCGTTTCTCAACATTTCATGAGCCACCATGACGTCTGCAGTAATTATTCTGTCATTGGGAATGCATTCCCCTTCTGGAACTCGGTTGGCGGATACCACATCGCAGATCTGGTATACCCATGGCCCAACATCTTCTTCTGTCTCAACAAAGGGGACGATGGTGCCTGGTTGTAGATCATTCTCTCCATGGACTACGATCTCCTGTTGGTCCCACTCAAACTTGACGAGTTGGTGTAGGCTGGATGGAACTACTTTTGCGGCATGGATCCACGGTCGCCCTATCAGAAGGTTATATGAAACTACCATGTCTAACACCTGGAATTCCATGGTGAACTCCACCGGTCCGATTGTCAAGATTAACACTATATCCCCGACCGATGCCTTGCCTCCTCCATCAAACCCTCGAACACATATGCTGTTCTTGCGTATTCTGCCGACGTCCACTTTCAACTTGTTTAGTGTAGAGAGAGGACAAATGTTAGCACTGGATCCATTATCGACTAGGACTTTGGTAACCACCGACTCCTCACACTTTACCGTAAGATATAAAGCCTTGTTGTGCTCGGTGCCTTCCTCAGGCAACTCATCATCGGTGAAGGTGATCCGATTCGCTTCGAAGATCCTATTGGTGATCTTTTCCAAATGACTCACAGAGATTTTATCAGGTACATGGGCCTCATTCAAAACTTTCATCAAAGCTTGCCGATGTTCTTCGAATGTATCAGCAAGGACATCAATGAGATTTGCGTAGGGGTTTTCTTCAGCTGTTCTAAAACAGAATAATCATGCAGCTTCATCTTTTTCAGGAATTCTTCTGCCTCTTCGTCAGTTACCGGATTTTTTCAATGTTGCCGGAGTGGTCTTCCTCAATTCCGCAGGGGCAAAACATCTCCCCGAGCGGGTCAAACCTTGCGCTTCGCAAACTTCCTCTTTAACTTCCTTTCCTTTGTAGGTTGTCGTAATCCGATCATAATTCCATGGAATAGCTCTGCTATCAGCTATTGGCAACTGTATTGCTGGCTTGATGATGAAAGGATCCACTCAAACACCTACTACCGTCAAGATGGGTTTGGTTGCCACCCCTGGTATAGTTATTTTTACTTCCCCCGGCCTCACCGGCACTTTGTTCACGCTTCCCTTTTCTGCTTTCGACCCCCCTTGTACGTCCTTCTTGCAAATGGGTGGTTCATCCAGGCTCGGCCCTTTTCTCATTCCTACCCCGCTAGACTTGATCATCATTACGGTCTGAGAGGTTTTCTCCTTTCCTTCTTCTACCCGTACCAACTCGATCATGTTGGTCTCATGATGAGTTGGAAGTGGATTTTGGTTGATGTTGGGCTCCGCTGGAGTCTGGACCTCAATTCGGCGAGTGTCGATGAGTTCCTGGATAGCTGTTTTCAACCTCCAACACTTTTCCGTGTCGTGCCCCGGACATCCTGAGCAGTATGCACAATTTATTGAATGGTCCAGGTTTTTCGGAAGAGGGTTTGGTAGCTTAGCCTCGACCTAATTTAGCAGCCCTACTTGCTTCAAACGGTGGAACAGACTGGTGTAGGACTCCCCCAAGGGAGTGAAAGTCTTTGGCCTTGGCGCCCTGTCGCTCTTGAATGCTTGGTTCGGATGAAAGCCCGCACCCGTGGGATTTCTATAGGCTCTTGGGGGTGGGTAATTGTTCTGTGGATTTGGCGCACACCATGGTGCCTGGACGGGAGGTGCGGAATATGATTGAGCGTGATGGACTGTAAAATGGGGATCAGGTGCTGGATAGTAATGTTGCGGGTGGTTATATGGATTGTGGAAGTAATTTTGGTGGTGAGGCTGTGGCGAGTTATACTGGGGTGCGGGGCCTCTGTTTCTGAACCATGTTCCGGACTCGACTGCCGTGACTTCTTCTTTCCTCTTTTTCCCAAGCACTCCTCCGGTACCACTTTGAATAGCTTGGGTGGTGGCTTTCAATGCTGAGTAGCTCATGATCTTGTTGGCTTTCAAGCCTTCCTCGATCATAGCCCCCATCTTTATCACCTCGGTGAAGGACTTACCGACGGACGTCACCAGATGTCCGAAATAGGTTTGCTCTAGTGTCTGTAAGAAGTAATCCACCATCTCGCTCTCTCTCATGGGCGGATCTACCCTTGCTGCCTGTTCCCTCCAGCGGAAACCAAATTCTCTGAAACTTTCGGCGGGTTTCTTCTCTAACTTTAGCAATGATAAACGGTCGGGGACTATTTCAAGATTGTACTGGAACTGGCCAATGAATGCTTGAGCCAAGTCATCCCAAGTAAACCATCTGCTGGGATCCTGCCTAGTGTACCACTCTAGTGCAGATTCCCTCAAACTCTTACCGAAGTAAGCTATCAGAATCTCATCTTGTCCTCCGGCTCCTCGCATTTTACTACAAACCCCTCGAAGATGGGCTACTGGATCACCGTGTCCCTCGTATAGGTCGAACTTGGGCATTTTAAACCCGGCTGGCAACTGGACATCTGGGAATGGACACAAGTCCCTGTAAGCGACACTGACCTGGTTGCCCAAACCGTGCATATTCCTGAGAGACTGCTCCAGGCTTTTAACTTTTCGAATAACTTCCTCGTGCTCCAAACTTTGGAGGTGCTTTTCCGGTTCTGCCGGGTTATCCCAATGAGGGGTGTGTGGATGTGGTTCAGGAGCCCTAAATGTAGGCTCGGGAGGATAGTAAGAATTGTCATGGATTTGAACATGCGGCTCACCGGACGACTTTTGTAGAGTAGCAGGTGGGGGTGCCACAAAAACAGAGGTGACCGGAGGAGGATTTTGTTTGGCTGGTGGAATTTGGGTGGCATAAGGGTTTTCCCCTTGATAGTATGGATAGAGTGGGGCGCTTGTCGAAGGATCGAGGGGTGGATGTTCTGGAGCTGATGCGAGAGTAGGGAGGTTTGGTGAAGACTGTCCCCTAGCCCAGGCTAGGTGCATCTCTGTTATCTGCTTTTTCAACCGGTCTACCTCCTCTTTCATGATCTGTATCTCTGATTTCTCTTCCTCGAGGCTTTTACCCGAACTAGACATGCTTGCTGGAATTGGCCCTTTAGATCTAGTACGGTAATGGTGGCTGGCCAGGATATTATGTCAAAACCAACTGCTAAGCTTTTCTGGAAATCCACAAACTTGTTAGCTTACTGAACTTAACAGATATGTTATAGCACGTCGGATGCAATGAACCTAACCAAATAACCCTTTCTATATGTACTTATCACATGCGTCATTCCAGCTTCTTTTCTTCTCTTTCTTTTTTTTTTCTTTTTTTCTTTTTCAATTATCCTGGAAAAACCTTATTGTTATTAACCTTCATGTTCTTTTTAGTGGTGGTCGAATCTTATGTGGATTGCCTACGTATCACGTCCCTGCGTGAATCAGACCGAGCGTAGTTCTAATAACAAGATTGTGGCAAAATTCAGTAACTTTTATATCAAATAAAACCTTAAAGTTACAAAACATGTCTTACAATAATCAACAAAATAGAGGAATGCTTGACTCGAAAAAGGAAAATAAAATGCCAACCAGCTTGACCCAATATTTCAAAAATACATTTTTAATCAAAATCTAATGCTCTAAAATTCCTGGGGGCCGCGAGGCATCATTCGGCCTTGCCGCGGGCCTTGGTGTGAGGTCCTTGTGTAGTCCCCTTAATTCTCTCATGATCTGATGAACATAGCCCATAACTGAAGCAAAAAGGGTGGTGCGGGGCATTTGTTCACAAGCTAAGCACTTCATGGTGACATAGTGCCCGATTTCTCCAATTCTGTCCTTGATCATGTCCCTTTCTCTGAGTAGCTGTTCTATCTGCTGGTTTTTCGCCCCCAATCTTCGAGCATTGTTGGTGACTTGGTCTAGGAGCCTATCCACTTGTTCTTGCAGTCGGACCATCAAATTGTGGCAACGGTCGAGGTCTGCTCTGGCATCTCGGGGTTGCTTGAAAACCCGCTCACTGAGGATAACATTTGCTTCCCTTAGACTAGTGATGATCTCAGTGTAATCTTCTTCCACCCGTTGTAGGTGAAGTGCATGTTGATGTGCCTCCTTTCTCCAGCTAGCACGGATCCTCATTGTTTGGGTCTTTGACTCTTCCAATTCTCTTTGGACATTGGCGACTTGGTTTTTCAAACCCTTTATCAATTTTTCGTCTGCTCGACTCCTCAACTATCTGTCAGCATCCCTTTTCATTTGCTGGATTTGGGCTCTCAAAAAGTCATTTTCTTGTGCCAACTTCTTTTTATCTCCCTCGTCGGCGGCAGCTTGCATATCCTTTTCAAATTGGAGATCTTGGACCCGTTGCTCTATCTTGCCGATCCTTGTTCTGTAAACCTCTTCCTTAGCTAACCAGTCCCATTGTTCTTGTGACGCTTCAGCAAATTCCCTGAGGTGAGGTCTTTTGGCTGGTCTTTCACCCGATGTTTCTCCTTTGTACCAAGTGAGATATCTGGGTACAACCTCTCCCCTAGCTCGATCCTGCACACAAGTGTTTGCCTCCAGATATTGGCATTTGCTCCAGATCTGGCAAACCCTTGCTTCTGGGAATTGACCGTCAGGACCAATTTCAATAACCTGGGTACTCAGGTCTTCGTCTTTGGGTATTATCAGGCACCTCCCAAGCTGTCTTAAGACCCGATGGGGTGCATAAGGTTGAATGCTCTTAAGTCCCATTAAGAGAAAGTGGGACCTAGCCGCTGGCATGTACACGATTCTGTCTATCTGTAACCAACCCAACGTCCATTGTATTTGACTTGCACTGAGAGCCTGAAAGTATGCCCTCCATGCCAATGTTCCTTCAGGCAAAACGGTCCTATCAATCCTTGTATAGAATTCGTTTATGCAAGTTTTCTCAACCAACCCATATCTCAAGAATTGGGTGCGACGACACAGGTGCTCGGTCATCCATATCTGTAGCAGTAAATTACAGCCTTCGAAAAAATCTCCTCCGGCTTTGCAGGCTGTGAGAGCTCGATATATGTCCGATAGTATCATGGGAGCAAGAGTACTTTCGCTTTGGTCAAGCAAAGTACTGACGACTCCGGCTAACTTTATATCAATATTCCCGTCTTTTCTCGGGAATACCACGAGTCCTAAGAAGGCTATCATGAAAGCAACTCGTCTGTGCTCCTCCCATTTCTGGCGATTACCCTTGCTGCATAATTTGTTTTCTGGCTTGTCGAAACCTCCCACATGACCGTACCTTTGATAGATGAAGTTTAAAGTACAAAACCCTTGTGCTAGATCCGGGTTACGTACCGTTCTGGCTGTCTTCAGGGAGTCTAAAAACCGGTGTATGGCGACAACCTTGGGGGCGATTAGATATTGATGCCCCAATGGTATATCAGTGTTTCCAATGTATCCGGTCATCTCCTCCATAGTTGGGGTGAGCTCGAAGTCCGAGAAGTGAAAGACATTGTGCGCGGAGTCCCAATATGTGACTAATGCTCTTATGATGTCCCCTCGAGGTTTTATTTCAAGCAGACCTGTGAGACCTTTCAAATACTTCTTAACCTCATCCTACCCTTCTTTGCCTAGATCATCCCACCATAGTCGTATTTGTACCGGGATTTTAGTCATGAGTGAAAAGGGTTCATTTTGAATCGTGCTCATCCTGCACATTTATTTAAAGAAGAAGATCATTTTGGCTGGCAATGATTGGACTATTTTTTTCAAAAATTTACAATTTTGGTATATTTTTTGAAAAAGGGCAAGTTGGACCCGACGGGGGTTGCCTACGTATCTCACATCCGGTGAGAATCAAACCCGCGTAGTTCGGTCCGTCAAAACAAGCTATTTTTTTTCCTTTTATTGACCGACAAAGAAAACACATTTGGTTAAGAAAACCATTTTGTTGGCAAAGTCATTCTTCCGTCGTCTTTTATTAGCAAACTAAATTATTGATTTGTTGGTAAAACACATTTTTGTATTTTCTGAAAAATATCTATTTCCCCATACTGTTCCCTTTTGTTTTTCGTTTTTCTTCAGTATTTAAAAGCCGGTCATCATGCAAGTCTGAATAAATGCTGAAAACAAACATGGTATAGTAGGATGGTCTTTTCATTTCAGGTTGCCTGTCCTAGACGGACCCAACCCCTGTGTTGAGTCCCCTAAGTCAAATGCAACGTGATGCAAATAAGCGTTTCCTACTAGGGATCCGGTATGCAGATATGTTATTCTAAGTTTAAAACCTTGGTACATGATCTAGACTGTGTACCCAAGCGGACAACTCGGGCTGAGGAAGGAGCTCCTTTCCGGGAACCAAAAGGCCAACCGGCTTAGAAACTTTCCGAGCCTCTTCATTATTTTGGGGTATGACACTAACAGAATAAGGAGTCTCAACCAGTGAGCACATCCCCGGGGGTGAGAAGAGAAGGGTTTTCGGCACAGTTTTATATGCAGTTCACGCAATATCAAAGCGGTAAACATATAGCAGTTTGTATATACAGCGCAACTAGTATCAAAGCGGTAGACATGTAGCACATTAATTAAACATATAATAAAATCAGATATGGACAAAAACAACAATTTAACTGAGCTCGAATTCTTAAACCCTGAACCGAAGTTCTGGGTCGATCGTCCCCAGCAGAGTCGCCAGAGCTGTCACACCTCCTTTTTCCGCACCCGCGAGGGCACGAGGGAGTTTTTTCCAATTAAAGGACAATCGAAACGGGATTTATTTATTTAATTCAGAGTCGCCACTTGGAAAAATAATGGTGTCCCAAGTCACCGGTTTAAATCCCGAACCGAGGAAATTTGTGACTTTGTATTACAATCTGCGAAATTAGAAACCTGGATAAGGAATTCTGTTAACCCGGGAGAAGGTGTTAGGCACTCCCGGATTCCGTGGTTTTAGCACGGTCGCTCGATTGCAACCTTTGTTTTTATCTGATTTCTTTATATATTTCGATTCATGTGCTTTTAATGTTCCGCTTTTAATTTTGGAAGAATTGCGACGTCACGAAAACACATTTCGAATCACACCGCAACCGGTACGCCTATGACTTTAATGCGCCTCAGTTTCGCCGAGAGTAAGATTTGGGTCACATAAATGCACACCCGTAATTAGGAAAGTATTTTATTTACAAATCGTGCCTAAAGAGTCTATCATGTTGTTAACTTTGTGAAAGACCGTGAAATTCGATAAACGGCCTTCCCGAGTCTACATTTATTACAATTAATTGAAGACCCCATGTGTTTTGTTTTCTAACGAGGCTCATTTCACTCTTTATTTGAAGGTCGACCCATGGATACTACATTTCGTACATGTTTCATCTCTAATCATAAATTGAGAGTGAAACCTAGTGACTAATTGTTGTTTAAGCATTATTTGGTTAAATCTTATATTTGAACTTCTCGTTTCTAGCTACTTTGATTTTTGTCAATGACTCGTGCAAATCGATTAAATTAAGAAAATTTTATAATGTCAAATGTACGACTATTTATACTAACGCATTAGTTGAATTTTCAGAGTGACTGGTATCAATTATCCATTTAAACTAACTTATCCTAATTTAATTAACAATGTAAAATTCGAGTTTCAAGTTCAAGTCCAGATCCAAACAAAAAAGGGTAAACCTCTTAGTTCTCACCACTGCCTAACTCGGAAGCCCAAGCTTATGCTATGTCAAAATATATATACCAAAATCCTTAAATTGAACCCAATTGCCGACAAGTGGGCCTTGGAGCTAGTCCAAACCGGGCAAGCCTAACTGGACACTTGCAGATCGAGGATCGAATCCATGGGCTAACAGGACTACAATTTATTTAACGTTCGCTTGCGTTTCAACTCATGAATATATCTTCTTATTCCATTGTCTATTGTCGCATGTTATTAATGTCAAGAATTACAATGGAAGCATGAACTTGGTAACAAAGCAAACTAGCTACTCTTGAACTAATTCAAAACTACGTTATTCAGATAAATCAGACTATCGAGCTTTAACTACATGCATTCGCGACCATTTGGACCTAGTTTTTGTTTTAACAACTACTGAGCTTCACATTAATCCCCAACATTTGAATCACTAACATTTGAGAACTACTAACTTTATCTCAATTGACTTCATTCGTTCAAACAACTAGCGATATTATGACTGGGAATTTTGAAATAACACGCTGAAATGTGAGGTGGTTCTTATCCCTACTGAAGTACTAAACTATATTACATTTAAACTAATAACGCAAATTAAGCCAAGAACCAACAACTAACAGATTTTTCATACTTCTGGGAATGAGTTGAAATAGATCAGCAGTCCACAAAGATATACATGTATGTCTATTATCCGTATGGCATGAAATCTAAGAACTAGCATCCACTACATTTACTTAACTACAATCTATCCATTTAGATAACAGAAAAGCCTATCAATAAATATGAATCTGCGAGCATTTCATTTTTTTTTAACTTCTCTTCCCAGTTACATCAAAGTGAGCTCGTAAATGTGTACCTGGGTATTGAAGAGCAAAAGAAAAAGAGGTCAGTGAGGAAGCAGCAGCAGCTCACAGCAACAACAGTAGGCACACAACCACAACAACAAAGAAAACAAACAACAACCAACAGGCAGTTCGACTACCACCAGTCAACAACAACCCAGCAGAACACGCAAAAACCAAAGACAGGTGCTATAATTCAGGGCAAGGTCCAATCAAACCCAATGAAACAGTGACTAAGGGTTTGTGAGCACACCCAGTGAGAAGCACTTGCAAACTCAGCAAGACTCAAAACCAAACCCAACCAAACACTAACGGGTACTGGCAAACTTCAAATGGCCAAAGTTATATCAAAGTATAATTCAAATAGACCCCAAAGATTGATTGAAATAAAATGGGCAAAGGGGAAGGAGAATGTCTTCTTCCTATTCTCTCTAAAATGTATCCCTTTTCTCTGTTTGTATGTGTTTTATCCTTCCAGAGTATGAATGTCTCCTCCTATGTAATCTCTCACTGTGTTTCCAACTTGATGCTCTCGATTTTTCTCCAAAATGTCTCTGTCTAAAAGTCCCCCTTCTGCTTCTGTCTATCCTATACTTATAGTTTTTTAAATTCATTCCTGAATGAATGCCACCACCTAAACTAATACCCCTGCCCATTCCTATCTCTGCCCAGCCCAGTAGATTCCCTGTTTTAGCCACTAAAAATGTCCAGGTATGGGTCCTATTAATTTAATCCCTGGACTGCAGCCAACTGGTGGTACCCTGCTACACAGCAGGTTCCACCAGTCCATTTTATGGGCCAAAGCATTTAAAAATCCTAAAAGACTGATTTTGCTAAACCCTAACAACTATACCCAATTCATCCTAAGCTTAAAATCTATTTCAGTTTCAAATCAAACAAACCTAAACTCAATTCAACAATGCTAATCACTGTCCGGAATTTCAAACAATCAAACCTACGCAGTTAAACGACGACATTTAACAACTGATTCCATAGAGTAGTTAAACGTACATAAACAAAACGAGAACATACTAATCGACTGACCAGTGATTTCTTAAACCAACAAAGGATTTAAATTATTCGACGACGCTAATCGACGCGAATATGTACTCTATGGCATACTCAATCACACAAACAAAAATAGGAAACCACAGTTGACCAAATAAAAGGTCGGATTGGAGAAGAAGAAAGAAAATTTACAAAGCAGAAAGATAAAAATACTCACACAATTAACAAACAAGTACGAAATTAAATATAGCTAGAAGAAAGAAAAGGGAATATATCGTGATAGAACAAATCAGAACTCGATCAGACCCCGGACCAGCTTGTACTCAAAAAATTTTGAAGCCTTGGACCTTAATCGGGGTATTCTCAGTTGAGAATACCTAGATTAAGGTCCATTAGACCTCAAACATCTATGGATTTTAACCGGAAAAAAAACCCATCTTGGATTTTTAGGGTTCATAGGCTCAAATTTGGGGCTTGGGGCTTTTGGGTTTGATTCGAGCAAAACTGGGGCTTGATTTTGGATGAGGGAGGTCTAGGGGTGGCGTGGTGTGAATTTGGGGGTGTTTGGTGTAGGTTGAGCCTTAGACTCGAACCTTCAGTTGAGGATTCGAGAAAGCTCAGGCTGATTCGAGACTGGTGAATGAGGGATTCGTATTCAGGGGAAGAAGGGGGACCTGGGGTGTAATTTTGGTGACCGGCGGCGTTGTTGCTGCCGGATTTACGGCGAAAGGATAGGGTGGCGGCTAGGGTTGTGCTTGCGAGATATCGTCTCTGAGAGAGACGATAGTGAGGAGGGGGTATTTGGATCGGGGGGGCTGGGTAGAGAACGAGTTTATATACGAAGGGGGTGATTTAATCTTGACCGTTCGATCAAGTAAAATCAATGGCCTGGATCTCTTGGTGGATATCAAACGACGTCGTCTCACTAAGTGAGACTGGGTCGGTCTCAAAGGGGAACGTGTCGCTGGCAAAACGGGTTGGGGCGATGAGATCTCAGCCGTTGGATCAGGAATGGATTTAAGGTTGAGATCTGTTGGTGCTAAAATGACGTAGCTTTAACACCATGCTACGTCGTTTCATTAGTCTTAGAGACCCACTGGATTGGACTAAGGATGAACTCGATTGGGCCTGGTTTTGGCTGGACTGGAGATGCCCCAAATCTGGCCTACTCTTTAATTTAGCTCCCTATTTACTAAAACAAATTTTCTAATTACACTACAAAAATCAATTAAATTATGAGAAATACTAACTAAAGTATGCTAACAATTAACACTCAATTAAACATCAATTAAACACAAACCGCACAACTAGACTTTAAACATTAAATGCAAAAAATACATATTTTGTTATTTTCCATTTTCGTCAAATCATTCTGATTACTTTTAGTTGTAAACTTAAATCCTAAGAGTGCAAACACAATATATTTTGTATGTTCTTAACTTAACAAATAAACACGCACACACAGACTCAAACAATTAAGAGAAAAATAACACAAAATATTTTATTTTGAATTTTTGGGAGTAATCATCATATAGGGTAAAAAATCACGTGCTCACAACAACACTATAGTTTTTTAAATAATTATAATTTTAAAGGTATAATACCTTTAATTTTAAGAACCTAAACCAAGTTTAAATGATAAATATTGTATGACCCAAACTTTAGATCTTGATTTATACAATCAAATTCATGATGAATAAGGTTAACCTCAACCGGTATTAATCTTCAAAAGATAGACGTGTATTTATAGAAGACATCTCCCGTGTATTGTTGAATAGAACTAAATGATAGCAATAATGGTGTAATGGACGATGCGAGAATGTGCAAGATCGCAATAAATAGTAATAAATGGCTCTCAAGTAAATAAATGGATAGACGTCACCCAACAAAAGGTGAGATTTTGATCTCCAATAATTTTTCTGATGATAATGGATAATGATAAGTCTTTTGATATTTGGATCATTCTTGGATCGGGAAGAAAAAATAGGTAATGATGTAAAAAGATGAACTTTGTATGCATATATCAAGAGAGAATCTTGAGAGAATGTCAATATGTTGTTCTTTATAATGAATGTATCATCAAATCTATAATCACATATTTTTCTATTTATAAGGGTACATGGATCACAAAATTATAAATAGTACAAGTGGGAGAATATTCTAGAATATATTCTAGGGAACCATAATGCTAGAACTAGTCGTTATTGCTTTAACGAAAGGGTGCTCATTCTCGTCCTCTATTGAGTCATTTCGACCTCATCGTCTACGCATTGTCTTCTTGTGATGCAACCCTTTGAGGCCACTCAGGCCAAGGCATTGTATCCTATTGACGACACATGGAAGCCTTCGAAGACTTTCTCGATGTCGACTTGGTCCACGTGTAACATGGTAGTCCATGTCGATACAGATACTACTTTGATAACATCCCTACAAAAAGGAAAATCTTCTAGATTCAGATGTGCATTTTTGTTTTCTCTTCGAGCTAGATAGGAGCAGTAAACAGATGCACGGAAATGGAGGTAATTGGAATGTGTTGATTTTCATGGAAAAGAAAGTACTCCATGTTAGTACACTGTATTTTTAAAGTAATTCTGTAAATATAAATAAATACAAATAAAAATGTGCATAAAAAATGAATAAACCAATTCGAGCCCACTGAATTCACAGTGTTTCCTTAAGGAAATTATTCCCCTCCTAGTACCCAAGGTTATGAATTATTTCCTCCCAGGATAGAACGAATTACACACTGGTGTAGTGGTACTTCAAACCCTAGTGTTTCGGCGAACACAAAGTTCGGTAGCAAATCACACTTACTTTTTGCTTTGCTTTGATGCTAAAAGTATGCAGAAGTAAGGAGGAGAAACTCAGAAATTCGTAGTGAAATTCTGAGCAGAATAGTGTTGTATTTATAGCCAAGAGTTGGGCTGAAATCTGAAGAGTCTCTTCAGAATGGATGTTTCTGCAAAACTGCCACAGCATAAATTCCATTGCATAAATGGTCATTTACTCAATAATAAAGAGGGAAAATAAAGAGGGAAAATTGATGGGTGGTTAAGTTTCTGTTACAAAAACAGAAAAAACTGAAATTTGGATTTAATATTAATATTTATTTAATATTAATATTATGTTATTAAAATAAATATTTTAATAACATTTCTGTTAATATTTTACTATTAATAAATAAATTTGGTCCAAAAAGTTAATCAATCGACCGATCATTTGACCAAATCCAAATCCAAATCCAAATCCAAATCCAAATTCAAATCCGAAGCCGAAGCCGTAGCCGTAGCCGAAGCCGAACCCGAAGTTGAGCCGATCCGAGTGAGCGACGACGACGATGGCACGAGGCTTGCTTTCTTCTCAACTCTTTAAGAGCTAGAAGAAGAGCAATTGCTTATATACCCGTAAAAAATCTCTTCCTCTTCCAATATGGGACAATGCCCATTTACCAAGGAGAGGGAACTTGAAATTTCACTCAAAATTTCATTTCCCTCCATTTCCCATTCACCCTCTTTTAACTCTTTAATATATTAATTAAATATATTAAAAACCCAACAATTCCCCACATGAATGGGGAATGGCTATATCATGGAAGTATGCATGAAAAACAGTGTGATTCGCAAGTAAGGAGTAATTGCATCTGGATAAGTAGGTTTCCCTTTGAACTTTCCGTAGTGAACTTATGTCGGATATACTCGATCAATCGGTAGATTTGATATCTTTGAACCATCGAACTTTGGTGTATACCTAGACAACCACAAGCCACACAACCAACCCTTAACCGTCTTTGGTTCTCATTGTTGTGTTCGTTTCAGCCATGAACACCGCCTGGTTTCATAAGTGCGTAGAGAACTGGCCTTACAAAATTATCCTTGAAGCGGCTAACACTTCACACTTACATAGGTGATTCCTAAACATGTCATCGCGAAGATACACTATTTGATATACCCCGTATCAAATTTAGAAATCATTAAAAAGCCTTAATGTTTTATCCTTGGTACTGAACATTGTCTTATAAGAGAATGGACCAAAAGTTTATTTGACAATGTTGAACCGTCATAAATGACTTTGTTTGATCTCCTTGAACCTAGATCTTGGGATCTCCAGTCTTTTAGGTAGAGTTACCGCCACTATGACTTGTTCTCGGCCATAGTCCCATTCCCTTTGATGATTTCTCAACTACATCTCTAGTTAGGCCTTTTGTAAGTGGATCCGCCACATTATCACTTGAATTTACATAGTCAATCGTGATAATTCCTCTAGAGAGTAATTATCTAACGGTTTTATGTCTTTGTCATATATGACGAGATTTACCGTTATACATAACGCTCCCAACCCTTCCAATTGCCGCTTGACTATCACAATGTATGCATATTGGTGCCAAGGGTTTGGGCCAAAATGGAATATCTTCCAAGAAATTTCGGAGCCATTCAGCTTCTTCACCAGCTTTATCCAAAGCTATGAACTCAGCCTCCATTGTAGAGCGGGCAATACAAGTTTGTTTGGACGACTTCCAAGATACCGCTCCTCCACCAATTGTGAATACATATCCACTTGTGGACTTGGAATCAGTTGATCCGGTGATCCAATTTTCATCACAGTATCCCTCAATGACCGCAGGGTATTTATTGTAGTGCAAAGCAAAGTCCTGGGTATGTACTAGGTACCCCAAAACTCGTTTCATGGCCATCCAATGAGATTGACCTGTATTGCTCGTATATCGACTCAATTTACATATAGCACATGCTATATCTGATCGTGTACAGTTCATGATGTACATTAAGCAACCCAACACACGAGCATCATCCAATTGTGATATACTTTGGCCTTTGTTCTTTGCTAATGCAAGATTCACGTCAATTGGAGTCTTTGCAACTTTAAAGCCCAAGTGCTTGAATTTTTCAAGTACTGTCTTGATACAATAAGATTGTGACAACGCCAGACATTGAGAAGTCTTATGGATCTTAATTCCCAGAATTAAATCAGCAACACCCAAGTCTTTCATATTAAACTTGCTAGTTAGCATACGTTTAATAGCATTTATATTGGCAATGCCATTACTCATATGAGCATATCATCCACATATAAGCAAACAATGACTATGTGATTTGGAACATTTTTAATGTACACACATTTATCACATTCATTTATCTTAAAGCCATTTGACAACATTGTTTGGTCAAATTTAGCATGCCATTGTTTGGGTGCTTGTTTTAATCCGTAAAGGGACTTAACAAGTCTACATACCTTCTTTTCTTTACCCGGAACCACAAACCCTTCTGGTTGTTCCATGTATATTTCTTCCTCGAACTCTCCATTTAAGAAGGTCGTCTTAACATCCATTTGATGAATTTCAAGACCATAAACCGCAACTAACGCTACTAACGTTCGTATGGGCGTAATTCTTGTAACTGGAGAGTATGTATCAAAATAATCAAGACCTTCTCGTTGTCTATACCCTTTGACCACAAGTCTTGCATTATATTTGTCAATAGTACCATCATCTTTAATTTTCCTCTTAAAGATCTATTTAGAACCCAACAGTTTATTTCCAGTAGGAAGATCAACCAATTCCCATGTATGGTTGTTCAATATGGATTCTATTTCACTATTGACTGCCTCTTTCCATAACAATGATTCCGAAAAAGACATAGCTCTTTTAAATGTTTGAGGCTCATTTTCCAATAAGAAAGTCACAAAATCTAGTCCAAATGAAGTAGACGTTCTTTGACGTTTACTACGCCTTGGATCTTCCTCGTTAAGTGTACTTTCTTTTGCTTCTTTCCGAGGTCGTTTAGATCCTTCACTAATCGACTCACATTCCTTTTTATACAAATATATATTTTCAAAGAACACAGCATTATCTGATTCTATAACCGTATTATTATGAATGTCGGGATTTTCTGATTTATGAACCAGAAACCGATATGCTTTACTATTAGTCGCATATCCTATGAAAACACACTCAACGATTTTTGGTCCTATTTTTACCCTTTTAGGTTTAGGAACTTGAACTTTTGCCAAACACCCCCACATTTTAAAATAATTCAAGTTGGGCTTTCTTCCTTTCCATTTTTCATACGGAATGGATTGTGTTTTGCTATGGGGTACTCTATTTAGTATTCGGCTAGCCGTAAGTACGGCTTCCCCCCACATGTTTTGTGGCAAACCAGAACTTATCAATAATGCGTTCATCATCTCCTTTAATGAACGATTCTTTCTTTCTGCAATCCCATTGGATTGGGGCGTGTAAGGGCCGTTGTTTGATGAATAATTCCATATTCTAAACATATTTGTTCAAAAGGAGATTCATATTCACCACCCCTATCACTTCTTACCATTTTGATTTTCTTGTTAAGTTGGGTTTCAACTTCATTTTTGTATTGCTTGAATGCGTCTATTCCTTCATCTTTACTATTAAGTAAGTAAACATAGTAATATCGAGTACTATTGTCAATAAAAGTTATGAAATACTTCTTTCCACCGCGACATGGTATTGACTTCATGTCACAAATATCTGTGTGAATTAAGTCTAAAGGATTTGAATTCCTTTCAACCGACTTATAAGGATGTTTAACATACTTAGATTCCACACATATTTGACATTTTGATTTGTCACATTCAAATTTAGGCAATACTTCCAAATTAATCATTTTCCGTAAGGTTTTATAATTGACATGACCCAAACGTATATGCCATAATTCATTTGACTCAAGTAAGTAAAACGAACCTGAAATTTTATTATTATTCTCAACAACCATTACATTCAGCTTGAAAAGGCCCTCAGTGAGGTAACCTTTTCCTACAAATATTTCGTTCTTACTTATTACAACCTTATCGGAAACAAAAACATATTTAAAACCATTTTTAACAAGAAGTCCAAGTAGAGACCAAATTCTTCCTAATCTCGGGAACATGAAGGACGTTGTTCAAAGTCACCACTTTGCCTGAAGTCATTTTGAGAAATATCTTCCCACATCCTTCAATATTGGCCTTAGAAGCATTTCCCATAGAAATCGTCTTGTCGGGTCCAACATAAGTAGCAAACTCTTCTCTAACTACACAAACATGACGAGTGGCTCCAAAATCAATCCACCACTCTTTAGGATTGCCTACCAAGTTGCATTCGGAAAGCATGTCACATAAGTCATCAACATCATCATGCTTTTCAAACATGTTTGCTTGACCCTTCTTCCTGTTTTTCTTCGGAGCACGACACTCCGTAGATTTGTGTCCGAGCTTTTCACAGTTGTAGCAGTTTCCACTGAACCGCTTCTTGCTTGGGTTGTATTTTGGTCCAGAAGCCTTCTTCCTCTTTTTGTTCTCTTCAACAACATTTGCTCCCATTATTGTTGAGTTTCTACTACCTCTCTTTTCAGCAGCTTTATTGCCCTCTTCGATTCTCAACCGAACAATGAGATCTTCAAGGGACATCTCCTTGCATTTGTGTTTCAAGTAGTTTTTGAAGTCCTTCCACAAAGGAGGCAACTTCTCAATCATTGCTGCTACTTGGAATGCTTCAATGATAACAAGACCTTCAATGAAATTTTCATTAGTAAAAATACTAAGGTTACTACTTTCAACATCAATATTAATTTGATTTATACCTTCAACAAGGAGATCGTGAATAATCACTTGCAATTCCTGGACTTGGGTAATAACAGACTTGCTATCTACCATTTTGTAGTCCAAAAACTTTGCAGCAACAAACTTTTTCAACCCGGCATCTTCAGTTTTGTATTTCTTTTCAAGCGCAGTCCACAGTTCCTTTGACGTTTCTACGCCACCGTAGACGTTATACAAAGAATCTTCCAGCCCGCTTAGAATATAATTCTTGCATAAAAAGTCCGAATGCTTCCACGCCTCAACGACGAGAAAGCATTCAGTTTCTGGAGTTTCGTCGGACAACACAGGAACATCTTCTTTGATGAACTTCCGGAGACTTAGAGTAGTCAAATAGAAGAACATCTTTTGTTGCCATCGCTTGAAACCAATCCCGGAAAATTTTCCCGATTTCTCTGCCGGTGCCAATGATGTCGGAGTCGTTCGACTTGTTGAGGCATTAACAGTCACCACTGGAACAGCTTGGTTCTCATTCCCATTAGTCATTTCTGTAAAAGAATGACACAAATATTAAAATCACGCCACAAAGGTTTTACTCTTCCAGAAATAGAAAAAACAAATACATAAATATATTAAATTCCTTGAGCTTGTTATTACACTATATTTGTAAAGTAATTCTGGAAATATAAATAAATACAAATAAAAATGTGCATAAAAAAATGAATAAACCAATTCGAGCCCACTGAATTCACAGTGTTTTCTTAAGGAATTTAATCCCCTCCTAGTACCCAAGGTTATGGATTATTTCCTCCCAGGATATAACGAATTACACACTGGTGTAGTGGTACTTCAAACCCCAGTGGTTCAGCAAACACAAAGTTCGGTAGCAAATCACACTTACTTTTTGCTTTGCTTTGATGCTAAAAGTATGCAGAAGTAAGGAGGAGAAACTCAGAAATTCGTAGTGAAATTCTGAGCAGAATAGTGTTGTATTTATAGCCAAGAGTTGGGCTGAAATCTGAAGAGTCTCTTCAGAATGGTTGTTTCTGCAAAACTGCCATAACATAAATGTCATTACATAAATGGCCATTTACTCAATAATAAAGAGGGAAAATAAAGAGAAAAAATTGATGGGTAGTTAAGTTTCTGTTATAAAAACAGAAAAAAATAAAATTTGGATTTAATATTAATATTATTTAATATTAATATTCTGTTATTAAAATAAATATTTTAATAAAATTTTTGTTAATATTTTACTATTAACAAATAAATTTGGTCCAAAAAGTTAATCAATCGATCATTTGACCAAATTCAAATCCAAATCCAAATCCAAATCCGAATCCGAATCCGAATCCGAATCCGAATCAGAGGCCGAAACCGAAGCCGAAGCCGAAACCGTAGCCATAGCCGAAGCCGAGCCGAGCCGAACGAGCGACGAGGACGACGGCGCGATACTTGCTTTCTTCTCAACTCTTTAAGAGCTAGAAGAAGAGCAATTGCTTATATACCCATAAAAAATCTCTTCCTCTTCCAATATGGGACAATGCCCATTTACCAAGGAGAAGGAACTTGAAATTTCACTCAAAATTTCATTTCCCTCCATTTCCCATCCACGCTCTTTTAACTCTTTAATATATTAATTAAATATATTAAAAACCCAACACTCCATGAGTCTCATATTATGTGTCATATTTTTCATTTACACATCCTTTAAAAAATATTAATTAGAAAAAGGATTAGATTATTCTACCTTTATTTATGTCATAAGATATAATCTCTATTCATTGAATATATATTCTATAGACAATAAATTGCATTGAGAAAATAAAATCAAGATCGAAAATATCGCAACATCGTAGTATTTGATTTTGAATATTTGAGTGTACAATCTCTATGAATCCTCTAATTCTTCTTTTCAATGGTAAATAAATTCAAGAGCCTTTGAGTCTGATCTTGAATATGTAGTTGTTTTCACGAACGATGATCTTGTTTTTTAGCTTTAGCTTGATTGCTTGAACTTGACCTTGATGTGTTCTCCGAGCTTGAACTTGATTTCTTTAACTTAAATTTGATTGCTTGAATCTTGAAACTTGTAGAGAAATTTGTGGTGTTTGATCCACGAGCTCTCTCTTGCTTCTTATTAAAACTTCTAGTCCTTTTCTGAATTATGAAGACCCATATTTATAGTTGTGTGAGGGAAGAGTTGTGATAAGAACAAACTCTTTCCGACCAATCAAATTGAAGTGAGACATGGCCTCATTTGATTGGCCAAAACATGTCACTTGCACACGTGGCACAATTTCATTGGCCTTTTAGTATGATTTATCATACCTTGTCATTTTGACATGTGGCACAATCCTATTGGCTCTTCCGTTTGACTAGGAGCGCCATTTGACACGTGGCACCAAACCGGGCTTCTAGGAAAATGATATTTTGGGCTTAATAAATGCTCATCATTTTAGCCCAATTAAATGGGCTTGCCCAATGGACTAAGAATTATTTATTTAACCCATATGTATTGAACTTATATAATTAATTCAATTATATTAGCTCATCATATTTATTTGGATCAATAGTCCAAATTATTTTATAGATTTAATTTTAATAAATTTTATATGCCTACAAATGCCTCTACTTGAAGACTTGTCAAAATATAAGCTTTAAAGCCTAGACTTGAAGTATTAATGAAGACAATTTGTATCCTCCTTCTTACCCATGCTTTCACCGGTTAATTCATGCATCAATTTTCCACTTATAACTAATTTTTGTCCAATTAAGGAGTAAAGTAACAACTTTACTTGCTATTACTTTAGAATCACTATTTCAAATCATAGATGGACTAATTTGATGGAAAGATCGCTATGCTTATTGATTTCACAAGGTTAATGTGATGATCCGGCCCGTCGTCATATGAGTTACAGTCCCGTTTTTTCTGTATTATGTTGCTCTATGTTTTTGTATTAGTATTTGAGTTGATCGAGTAGAATTAAATTTGTTTTAATTTGAAATGGGGCACTTAGCCTCTTAGAAGGAAGCTTGTTTTGAAAAAGTCAATCGAAAGTTGACTATATAGTGGGCTCGGATGTGAATTTTGGTGATTCGGTTAGTTTCGGGGGATGATTTATAACTTAGGAGTGCGATCATAATTTAATTTGGAGGTCCGGTGTAGAATTAGGCTTGAATTGGCGAAGTTTGGATTTTGGCGAAATCCGGTTGATAGGTGAGATTTTTATCCGAGGGTCAGAATGGAATTCCGAGAGTTTCTGTAGCTTCGTTAAGTGATTTTGGATATGTGTGCCAAATTTCAGGTCATTCGGACGTTGTTTTGTCAGGTTTTTGATCGAATGTGAGTTTCGGAAGAATTTGATAAATCATTTTTCCTAATATATACCATTTCCTTTACCCTAAGTCCCTTATCCTATTATTTTCTCTATCACATTTAAGTAGTGATCATATTTAAAGATCAAGGGAATGATGTTCAAATTAATGGAAAACAGAATTAGCCGTGATAATGTATTTTATTTTGTTTTTATACTGTTGGAGTATTGTTGGTATAAATTTGATCCCTTACTTTAATTTTGTTGCATGTGCTTGTTGATACAATTTTTATGTTATAAATGGTGTTTGTCTTATTTTAGCTTCTTTTTGTCCATATTAGTTAGATACCTTTATAGCGATATATTTTCCGTAAAATTTTGTAAATTTTTTATTAGTGTAATCAATAACCGAATCGATAAATTTCAAAATCGATAAATTAAAATTAAAAAGATTGAAACTTTATTGAAATTATAAGAATAAGGATATGTACAAATACATAATCATAACTAATCAAAATGGAATGGATAAATAAAATAGATGCGGCTACTTTTGAACGCGGACGCTCAAGCGGCAAAGATTGTGGGTAGAACAGCCGCCGACCCCATCTTCTGGCCTCTGCCAGCGAGACCACTCTTCTCCATTCTTCCAGCAGCCGCAAAACTCCTTCCTCTCAAAAACAATAAAAAACGGGCAGCCCCAACCTCTCAATCCCTCCAACCTTAGAACAACTGGAGCATACCCTAATCTCTAAGACAAGAAACAAACCCTCCCCCCTCTCATTTTCGGAACCTTCAGCCGCAACACACACCCATATAAACAGACACACACACAAAGAACCCCGGGAATCAGCCACTCACCAGATTTTCAAGCTTCGTCTATCCTTTCACTCATCCGAGCTTCTACTGGCTTCTCCTTTTCTCTCGATACCTACTGCTGCTACTGCTTTAGCACACGTTGGTGGTGCATCAGCAGCTACAGCGTTGAACCAACGGAGTTGAGATCGTAGTCTGAGGTTCCCGGAGAGATTCGCGGTTCCGTCAAGGTCGTCGTCGGTTTGAGATTTCTGTCGTGGTTTCTGGGTGACGGGTCTGTTCGTTTTCAACTACAGTGTCGGCATCTTCTTGTAAACCAGTTGGAAGATCTTTAATATATTGAAAGGTTTCAAAGGTCCGTTGTTTTCTTTTTTTACCATTTTGCTCGGATGATCACGCTTGGTTAAATTTCTATAATCTGTTATGGTTGTGTTGTTTGAATTTTTCGTGCTAGCAAATTTCGTTGTATTGTGTGGTGGAATATTTTTGTGTTCCTTAACTTTGTTGTTAAGGATGTAAGTGCTTAATTTTGATTTTTTTAACCCCAAACTATAAAATTGAAGAATGCTAAATGTTTTGCAGTAAAAATCATTTTCCCTTGACAACCTTGGTTTGTCTCATGTTTGTTACTGCATCTTCTTGTTAATCATGAAAATAGCAAAGACTAATTGAGTAATTAGGAGATTAGCAATAATGGGCCATGTGTTTGCTCGTAAGAAATTAAATGTTGTAGGTTATAAGCAGCTTGTAATGTTATAGGATTGTGGGCGTTGGATAGAGCTAACTGGAATCACCCCTAAGTTAAGTTTTTCGGTGGATTTCCTTAATTAGAACCTCTGCAATTAATCCTGTTTCTTAGGAAATTAATTAACCATTTGGATATTAGTAGAAATGCTTTAGGCGCGTATTTAATCTACTATCATAATTGTGTACACGTTCATGTGACATGATTATGATTTCTAAAATTGGAACCGAAGTATGCATTAGCGCAACTCTGGGTAAAATAATTAATAATAAAATGTTATTAGTTGTGTACACGCAGTAGCGGAGGCATGATATATATTAAAGGTGTTAAAAAAAAATGGATTGTAGCTCACGGGAATCGAACTTGTGATTTTATGCACATTTTGAACACCCTTGACCACCGAGCCAGACATTTGCCTTGTGTCAAGGGTGTTCAAAACTTAATATATAGAGATAAAAAATAGATTTTGCCTTATATATACAGTGTAATTTTTCGGCGAAGGGTATTCGGGTAAACACCCTTGCGCCCCTTGCCTCCGCCCCTGTGTACACGTACGCCTGGCATAACTTTTGCACACCAAGCAACAAAAGTATACGTACGCGTGACTCGTATCAACATAATTCCATAATCACGAATAATCGAGTAAGTAGAAGCGGTAAAAGGTAAAATACACATAAGGTTCTAAAATATGTAATTAAACAATTTAATTAGGCCAATTATAATTGAAGAGACCGTGCTAAAACCATGGAACTTGGGAGTGCCTAACACCTTTTTATGGGTTAACAGAATTCCTCACCCGGTCTTTACGAAGTAAAATTTCTTCTATTTGAGATTTAAAATAAACCGGTGACTTAGACACTATAAATTATTCCAAGTTGTGACTCTGAAATTAAAGAAATAATCCTATTTCGATTAATGTCACATTTAAATTGAAAAAACTCCCTATCCCCTTGAGAAAAAGGAGGTGTGACAATATTATACGGTGCTTTAAATACACTTATTGAGTATGTTTTATAATGATATTATACCACAAAAGTATATTAATAGCAAGGGAATTTCTGGTATTTTTTTTAATTATTTTTATGTTGAACAATTTTATGTTTTCAGCAAAATGTATATTTAATATATTTATAGTATATTATATTGTAAAAGTTATATATATAATTTGAATGTTCTGTCAATATTAACTGAAATTATACTATGGATATAATGTAAATATTTCATCAAATATTTTACCTATTACTCTTCAGATTCCAGCAATTAATATTAGTATAAAAGAATATAATGTAAATTATACTGTGAATAATATGTAAATATTTTATTAATTTATTTCACCCTAAAAGAAAATTAAAAGAAAGACAAAAAGTTAGAAAATAGGAGACTTGGTGTGTTGGTGACATATAGAATCTTGAATAAATATGTATAATTTCTGTTAACTGACGAGGGGAAGGAAAATAAGAGAGTTAAATAGAAGAAATGAAAGATTAATGTTAAAAGAGAATCCCTAAAAATAAGCAAAAATAAGTGGTGATTCGGAGGATTTACAGATTATTAATAACTTAGTTTCCTACAAATAAACAAAAATCTTTATGTTTCTTAATGAAATTAATTAGATGCTATTTTTGTTAATTACGTATTATTTCCTCCGTCTCATATTATCAGTCGTGGTTACTAAAATTAATTGTCTCAAATTATTTGTCATTTTAGAAGTTCAAGACAAAATTAATCCTTTTTTTCTTAAGGGTAAAATAATCCATCCCGTTCTTAATTAATGTTTCTTAAGGAACGTGTAAAAAAAAACACGACAGATAATATGAGGCATAGGGAATACTACCATAATTCTGTTAAATTTTTTTTGAATGTTGTCTACTTACATTTTTTGCCCTTGTAAATTTTCTACAATTTCAGCACAATAAAAGTATAAGACACTATCCCATAAACCCGAATACAACAACAGTAAAATGTCCGCTCAGCCAAATTAGTGCTACACATAAGCTTTGTTACGGTTAGGAGAGATTAAAACACTTGTTTTGATTAGAAGGTATATAGAAGAAAATGGATGCAAATACGCGGTTCTAACTGTTATTCAGTCAAAATTATAAAAATAGGGAAAAGAAAGATTCTGATAGGCTAATCAGCTCCCAATGTAAGTACGAATTCTATTGGATGTAAACTTAGAGCCCGTTTGTGATGTCTGTCAAAGGAACAAATCAGATTTTGCTGCTTATTCAGGCCTATTGCAACCACTATCTATACCAGATGTAGTTTGGTCACAGATCAACATGGACTTCATTGATGGTTTGCCGAAGTCAAATGGATGTGAAGAAATGCTAGTAGTAGTATACAAGCTAAGCAAGTATGGTCACTTCATTCCACTTAAACATCCCTACACTGTTCAGTCAGTAGGGATTTCTTTTCATTTGATTTTATTTACTAAATTTACAAGCATTTACCTGTCTATTTTTCTGAGTATTTCAAGGATACACCTTGCCCCTTGCCCCTTGGTTTCATTAACTGCCTTCTAGGTGTTCAACCTTTTGCATCAATTTGATTTGCTCACTATCTAATCACTATCTTTCTTTCTTTTGTGGCATAATCTTTATTTCTTATTCCATTTCACATATGCAAGAATTCAAAAGAAGATTTTAGAATATTGTGTTGTTTTAGTTGTTTGATTAAAAAGTGAGAGACTGACTATTTTTCCTTCAAGAAAATCGAAAATTCAATTAATAAAAGTAGATAGGAGACAGTTCTTATCGATTAATAGAATGACTAAGTAGAATAGAAAGTACAATAATAATGTTGTATCCAGCTTGTTTGCTTCTTTCTTTTATTTATTTATATTCTTTTGTGCTCAATATTTGTCGTTTTTCATGTTTAGGTATCTATTTTCTGAAAACGCATTCCATTAGCATTAGAGTCTTTGGTTACGTGTTTGCTTTTGGAAGTCTTTTAGGTAATAATTTCAACAACATAGCATTAGAGAGTGACGCCAGTTTACATCTAACCTCAGGAACTTTTTTGTTCTTTCTTTTGGTTTTGTTAGAGAGTGACGCTAGTCGCTAGTTTACACTCAAGATCTCTTTTACTTCCTTAATGGTTCAACTGTTGAACAGTTTCCAATAGATACTGACACCTAGTAGCTTACTGTCATTGATAGGGTTTTCAGAGTTTGAAATTTCAACATCATGCTTTCTCGAAAAAAAGCAAAGTTCGAACATCATCCGTTGTGTTTGTTGGTGTGAAATGGCATTGATGAGCTTCAATTTTGACATGTTTTGCTTCCTGTAGTCTTCTTAACTTGAACCACTCACACTTCTAAATTATCTCATGATACATGTGCTTTTTAACAAAGTTAATCATCCGTTTACCACTTGAGTCTGCAAAGTGTGTTGCACGCTTAGTCCACTTGACATCTAATACTTCTTATCAACTAGGATAAATGTTAATTTTTCCATTGTTTTCTCATCTAGGTTAATTCAAATTTTAAAGGAGTGAAAAAAGTTTGATGACAACTTGGAAAAATACGCATCAAGTATTGCACTATTGCTGCACGAGTTAGAAGCTTTTTTTCTTCGTAATCATAATAGATTACCTCAATGAATAATCTATTCTTGGTGTTATCTTATGGCAATATGATCGACTTGCAATAGTTACTTATGGTTGTTTTATTCTTCATTTGCTTTAATCAATATTATGTATGTCATGTCAAGTACTAGAGCAGTACGTAATGTTGGTTCCACAACTACCAGTCTCAACAGAGTAATTTTTTTTGTATTCCCTCCAGGTACTTTGCCTGAGAACTCACTTAGGGCAAATTGGTTCCACTTGGGAGGCCTATTTTCACAGGTCTTAGGCTTCTGTAATGGATTAACCTTGCCATGCCGCATCGGTGCTGTCTCTGGCCATTTTCTATTTGCGGCAAAGCATTGATCAGAACAGAAGGCGTATGATCGGGGAACAGCAGGTGCATGACAAGCGAGTGCATCCATCACTCAGTGCACTATTTAGTATTTGGACTAACAACAGTTGCAATACCCTCTTTGTCTTGTGGGAGAATCCCCTCTGATTATTCTGGTTTGGCACAATGCTCAACCTTATTGGTAAACATGGATGTTTTTCTGCTGAATTAAATGCATCAATTGCATTCTTGTTCATAGATTCTTCAGCAATCTTGCAATTGCATCGATCAATGACCACCAGCAAAAGAGTCCAAGACAGAAGCAAGAAGAAGCGGGTGCATGACCTTGAAATAGCCACAGAAAAGCACAAGATCCTCTCTAAAGTCCTATTAATATTTGAAGTCCTAAAACAGGAGCCTCAAAAAATCATATCAATTAGGGAACTTGATCAATATAGGAGGCAAATAAACCTCCCAAAGCCCCATAAAATCTCAGCTTTTCTACGGAAGTCCCCAAAGCTCTTTGAACTGTACAAGGATCATAGAGGGATTTTATGGTGTGGTATGACAAAGGAGGCTGAAGATTTAGTCCAAGAAGAGGAGGCTATTATTGAACAGCAGAATGATAAAGCTGCAGAACTTGTAACTAGGATGCTGATGATGTCCGTGAACAAGCGCCTTGCCTTAGATAAGATTGTTCATTTCAGAAGAGATTTGGGGTTGCCAATGGATTTTCGGAACCATTGGGTGCACAGATTTCCTGAGTGCTTTAGAGTTGTTCATCCATTTAAACCTTATGATGAAAGTGAGTATTTAGAGCTTGTGAATTGGAGATCGAGTTGGGCTATGACAGAGTTAGAAAGGAAGGCGCTGGGTGGTATGCAGGCCCCAGCTGATCACGTAGCTGGTCTTCTTTCCTTGTCTTTCCCAATGAAATTCCCACCTGATTATAAACAAGTTTTGTCTAGATATAAGGGGAAGATAGAGAATTTTCAGAAGCGGGAATACTTGTCGCCTTATGCAGATGCCAGGGAACTGAAGGCCGGAACACTGGAGTTCAATAAGAGGGCGGTTGCAGTGATGCATGAGTTGCTGAGCTTCACAATCGAAAAGAGGTTGGTGACAGATTATTTGACTCATTTTAGGAGGGAGTTCGTAATGCCTCAGAAGCTGATGAGACTGTTGCTTAAACATTTTGGAATCTTTTATGTTTCAGAAAGGGGTAAGAGATTTCATGTATTTCTTAATAGTGCTTATGAAGGTTCTGAGTTGATCGAGAAGCACCCTTTGACTGTTTGGAGGGAAAAGGTTCTAAGCTTTGTTGGATACAAGAAGAAGAAGGAAACATTGGATACTCTTAAAGATTTACAGGAATTCGTGGATGATGATTTGCTTGAGAATGAGTCAGAAGATGAAAGAGTTCAAGCGGAAAATAACGAGCATAGTATGGGTAGTTTGGAGGGTGATTTGGAAGATGAATCCGAGATGGAGATTGATGAAGTTTATAGTGCATACAGGGAATGAGAAGTTAGAAGTGCATACTAGCATGAGGAATCTTAAGGTCAGGAATCTTCTTTCATTACATACAGAAGTCACAATTTGATTCTAATTGACATTTATTTATCTGCATTACATTGATTGCTTAACTTGTTAAGTGCTTTAGTTTCTTAAGGCAGATATTGCCAGTGGAAAGTGCAATCTCATTACATTTTTCGCTATTAAGAAAAAATAATTCTTTCTAGATTTTTACTGAGATTATTTTGTTGGCTTAGAGTTGATTCTGTAATTAGCTTTTCCGATTTCACGAATTTGCTGGACTCTGTTACTGTGTAGTTTTTGTTAGAATCCTGATCCTTCGTAAACGTTTTGGTACCTTCTTGGTACTGTTCAATTAAATACTTTACCTTATAATAAAAAAGGATAGTCATACTGAATTCTTATGAACGAAACATGCTTCGTACTTTAGCAGTTCTAGATCTGTCCCACTTAATTTAGGAACTTCACATATTCAACCATGTCAATTGATTTGATAGAGACTTTTGTTTGTTACAAAGTATTCAACTAAAAGTAGATTGGTATGAATTTTGCAAGCAATACGTCCCGACAAGAGAAGCTCTTTTTGGTTAGATATGAATTTCTACCACATTTTATTTTGAGACACTTGATAACTAGCAACAGATTTGGCCAAGTATGAAATTTTGGAGTGTAATTTGTGGGCTACAGCAGAACACCCAGTGGATTAGTGCAGGTGCACTAAGCTGGTCCTGCCCTTTGCCGGACCTTGCTCATAGTGGGAGTTTAGTGCACCGTATATGAAGGAAGCTAGTCCTGCCCTTTGCCGGACCCTGTGCATAGCGGGAGCTTGGTGCAACGGGTTGGCCTCTGAAAAAAAAGAATAAATTTTCAAGTGCAACACGAGGAAATATTAACATACGCTGCACTATACTAATATTTGTATAATCAGGTTTCCTTTAATCGTCACATAAGTGTGTGAATTACAAGAAAATTAAGCATTAGAAGCTAAATACGTCCATCAATTGAGTTTATGGAAAAGAACTGGAATAGTAAAAAATTGAAATGGATACCAAACTTGGGACGAGTGAAATGTTTTGTATGGTATCCTCCTATATTTGAGGTATTGGATCATTTTCACACAATGTCTGAAATTAGAGGTAACATAATAAATATGACTATGTTATCTTTCCTTTACCTTTACTAAAATGTGCACTTTATCTGTGCTTTCTGTTTAAAACCCCAACAGATAATTGGTGCTTATTTATGCTTTTCGCCTCTGATAACCATGCTGGTAACAGTAAAATCAAAACTGCCTCATAGATTATATATGCTGTGTTGTTTTACTTCATTATTCAATCTTGAATTTCTATTCTCTACTTTTCTACCCTCATTCCCTCCCATTCTCCATGTTGGTTTTGCAATAACTTTCATCCAGTTTGGTTTATCATTTCTAAAACCAGCTGCTTGTAAGAAAATCAATAATCTCTTAAAGTTCTTTTACATAGGCCTAAGTTTTGTTGAAAGCACAAGTTTTCAGCTTGTAGAAGACAATAAGATCTGTCATGATTATCAGGAGATTAAAATCCAAGAAAGTACTCAGGTATTGGGCGTTGGGGCTATTCCTCGCTCCATTCCTGTCATTCTGAAAGGGAAAGAAATTGGAAAGGTGCTCAAGATTTATTTCCATTCAGTATACCAATGTTAGCGAATCAGATTCTTCAAAAGAAGAGCCTAGTAGCGAGAGAGGCAAGAGGTTTGTATGTCTATTTCAACTTGCTCGCCAGAGTCTGGGGCAGAAAAACTTTGTTGACACGGTTAAAGCTGGAGGTACTATTTTGTTAAAACTAGCTTGTTTGCAGTTCAATAAAGGTGTGTGGGCTGATTAGCTGTCCCTTGCTGCTTTTACTATGGAATATACCAATAGCTTGTTTGGCCAAGCTTCTAAAATCAGCTTATTTTGAAAAGTGCTTTTGGTGAGAAGCAATTTGTGTTTGACTAATTAATTTGAAAAACACTTTTGAGTAGTAATTAGTGTTTGGCCAAGCTTTTGAAAACTGCTTCTGCTTATTTCTGCTTCTCAAAGAAATAAGTAGTTTTGAGTAGTTAGTGTTTGGCCAAGCTTTTCAAAAGTACTTATTTCTGCTTCTCAAAAAATGCTTCTGCTTCTCCTCAAAAATACTTTTTTCCATCTAAAAGCTTGGCCAAAAGCACTTTTGGCCAAAAAAGCACTTTTGGTCCCAAAAAAAGCTTGGCCAAACAGGCTATAAAACATCTTATGCTCTAACGCCACAAAGATTTAAGCCCCTCCATCCTACATGATTCGAAACAATCAATGTTTAGTCTCATTTAGGACATTTATCATTCACATGTTATAGAGAAACATTTGTTGCTGTAAAGCACCCTATTCGTTATAAATTTTGTAATGAAAATTTCGAAGCATTTGTTTGAGTAATCAAGGTCAAAGTTAAGATGTGTTTTGAATTTGAAACAATAATAGGTTGCTTTTCGTAATGGAGGTAGTATATGTCAGTCTGCTTATTTGCAATGTTATTATGTGTTATTTTATGTTAATTCATCTTCCTACCCTAATGAGAAACAGTTCTCTCTTTTCTTCCTCTTTTTCATTGATAGGCTTGATGCAGATTTTCTTCCTTGTCCTTAATTTACTGCCATGTTTTAATGTTGTCAGATGATGTGATTGTCACTGGGATCTTAACCGCCAAATGGTCCCCCGATTTAAGAGATGTTCGCTGTGACCTTGATCCGGTACTAATTGCCAACCATGTCAGGTAAAGGGAGGGAGTACTCGGTTCATTTTTGAGAAAGATTTCAATTCATTTCATGTGACCACAAGTCAAATCCGGGTAGTTAAAGGATTGTTATCCAGTTATATGCGCAGAACCTATGAATGCGAATTATTGGTATTTTGTACAAATCATTGCTGTTGCTTGAGATGAAATGCATCACTTTGATTTATCCTTAAGTATTAGGTTGTTTAGAGTCGCAGAGTATACCATGGCGAGCTCAATCTCCCTCTTTTTTCCTTTTGCCTTCGATCCTTGTCAATTTAATTTGAGAATGAAATCAGAAAGTGCCACTTAAACTGTTAGATACTGCTTGATATCTCATCAATTGGGAAGGATGGTTAATTATTGGGTTAAACAGAAGCAGGTCACCTTTTTCTTTTTGTTTCCTCTCGTTTAACATTGTTTCCAGTGATGTTGATTTTTTCTCATCATAAAAGTAATAGCATGGTTTCACCTTCTCCCCTCCCCCCTCTAAAGGTTTATTTTTGTTATCACTGCATTTTCTTGATGACATTCAATGAAACAACTTACAACAACAACAACAATGACAATATACCCAGTGTAATCCCACATGTGGAGTCTGGAGAGGGTAGAGTGTACGCATACCTTACTCCTACCTTTAAGGAGGCAATGAAACAATTTACCTTGTCAAAAAATAACTTAAAAAATAGAGTAATTCGAAGCCTTAGGTTGGTTCATTGTTCTGTAGATACAGCAGTTTCATACAGTAAAGCATGGTGTACGTGTAGATACGACGAAGACTTTGGATGAGAGCTAATTTACTCCGACACAACAGTTTATGTGCCGCTCCTGTGTCGACATGACACTAGTATGCGTGTGGATGTGGGATCTGGTATCGGATCTTGGTAAATTTGAAGAAAATAGCATACCTTATTTAGGAAATCAATCTTTTATTTATTTACAACTTGAGAATAAAAAAGAAATTCACACTTTACAAGCTATACGTAAGTATTCCTAAAACTTTCTCATAATTTAGAGATATTTTTATTTTTTTAAATTATTTTTAGCCGGATTCCCGCACCCGTTTCCATACTAGGATCTATATCCATAAATCTTAGAATTTACATCTTTAATGATCCGACCTCTAGATCTGCACCCGAGTCAGATTATCCGCACCCATGTGCAAGCAACTTAGGATGAGAGTATGTAGTTAGCCTTTTATTGACAGTATAGGGGAGTACCAATGAAGGGCTCAAAGTATGAGGTATTGCCTTTGAATTCTTTCACTGATTTTTGTTACCAGAAAGGTGATCATCCTCCAGGATCTTGTTGTAGTTCCTCTTTCCTTTTGATTGATAGGTAAAGAAATATACGAATATTACTAATTGAATATGTCATCTTCCCAAGCTAAGTAGCATTTTGATATTTGTAGAGCTTAATGAATCTTATATCCAAGAAGGAATGGCCAAATAAGGATTTAAACTTAGAAGAGATAACAATAATATAATTGTTTTTATTAAAAGGTATCAGGAGATGATGTACACTTTTATCTCTGGGGAGGGTAGAGTGTATGAAGATGGTTTCACTCTTCTTTGCAAAGTCTGGTTTATTCGTGAAAATAAACTAGTAGGTGTCCAGTATGATGTAGATTTTAACCCCCAAAAAAGAAAGTTTCTTGCCCTATTTGGGTTGGTTACCAAGATAACGACCATATTGGTTTCACATAATTGCTCTGAAATTAATAGTTGCTCCTATTGTCATGCATTGTCCATGGACGGTTCTATAACCGTTTAATCTCACAGTCTCAATATGGTTATGGCTGAAGTCGATCGGCTAGCAGATTTCTTAAAACAAGTTTTGGTACGTGTTTAATCATCTTTGGATCTGGAAAAATCTATGACTATTGGCAGCAAATTGAATATGATATGATTTCAAAGTATTGTTATGGAATTATGTGAACTGCTTCTTCTAAAAGCTTAAACTATTAAAGAGGGAATCTGTTTTTCTTAGTCTTCAATACGCCCATGTTGTCTCAGCTGATACGTTTTCTTTTGCTGGACCTATAATGTGAAATATTTTGTTGATGCATAATGGTGAGACTCAAGCACAGGACCTCTAGTTGCTCTAATATCATGTAAAACTGTGTGGATTACCTCATCCTAAGGCTAAGCTATTAAAGACATGGCACTTCTATTTATGTTTTTAGGTCTTCAAGATGTTATCATCAAGGACATGATGAAGGTGAATGACGTGAAGCTATAAAATTGGACTCGAATGGAATTGCTGCTCCAGGAGAACAAGAAAGCTGTTCAATATATCTTTGACAAGATGACAGTTGACACATGACCTTAGAACAGTGCTGAATGAAGGCGAAGTTTAAATGTTTTAAGGTCAAAATGATTTGTTTTTGTTTATAGTAGTGAAGATGGTAAATATGATTCCGACTAAAGGAATAATTTAATCACTGTTGGCGATGATATGGCTAAAGATCAAGGAATTGATTGGGCAAAATCTGTAATTTCATTTGTAGGGGTGCAATCAACTGCAAATCCTATTGCCACTATGTTAAGTTTCTGTCAATATGACATTGAGAATTGCAACAGAGGCGGGACTATTTGCACAAATAGGGACTCAAGAGCATGTATATAACGAGACTGTAAATAATGTTGTAGACATGCGAGCCGCTGTTTAGTTCCTAATATAGATAGTTAAGGTGCACATATATGAAAAGGGAGGATAGGAGGTTAGTAACTAAGATGTGGTGATTCCTTTTCTTAGAATATTTATCTATTAAATGCATGTTTGTAAATAGAGAATGCTTAACATTGCTTTGGAAAACTTGAGTTTGTGTAAATATGGGGATGCAAATAGTAGTATAATTTATGAGTTAGAGCGCATTAGACGTCATTTCAATTATTTTTTCACATTGTGTTTAGATAGTAAGATAGTATTCGAGCTATATGAGCTAATGAAGGGGTCAAAGAGTGAGGATGACATCGCCTATATTCTTGCATTTATTGTGCCAAAAAGCAAAAATTACATTTCTCGTCTAAAGGTCGAGAGGTACAGAGTGAAAAATTTATTACTTGGCTTGGTTATCTTTGTAGCCCCACCAAAGGCGCATAGCCACAAATGGAATGCCATGTTAGGGTTACAATTCATAAGTTCAAGGTGGAAACAAAAATTGGTTCAAGTCGTGCCGTGATTTAAATTAGACGATTGTTGGGAGGCAATCCAGTTTTACCGCTTTCTTTTATTTTTATTTATTTTATTTTTCTATCTTTGTATCGTCTTTTGTAGGATTATGAGCATAGAAGAAAAGCTACTAGAAGTATGCAACAATGAGCTATGTGGTTGAAATAAGTGTGGGGTGACCGCACAAATGATCGTACCTAGGAGAATTCTGAGTATCCCGTGAGCTTCTAATGCTTCGGCCTTTGGCCTACTAAGGAGTCTCTTTTACCCTCTTGTTATTTTTAGAGTGCATTGAGTACATTGCACAATTTTAAGTGTGGGGTGAAGAGATTGTCTGGGTGATTTTCTGTATTATGTTAGCTTAGTTGTAGTACTCATTCTTAATGTAGTAATTTTAAAAAGAAAAAACACCCTTAAATATCAAAAAGAAAAAAAACAAATTTTTACATATGAGATTCCAACATAATGTGTTGGAGTTCTCACATAATATGCTGTAAGTTTATATACCGGAGCTCCAATGTCTAGCATATTATGCTGAAACTTTCCGTGTACTGGATTTCCAACATAATATCATGGAAGTTTATCCGCAGACTCTCCATAATCCAGTACTATGCTGGAACTTTCCGTGTTTCAACAAAATAGTATCTTTTTTTAGTAACTTTGCAACCAATTACTAGTTCGAAAACTAGTTAGCCCATGGTATTTTCACCCTCTTGTTTACAACAACAACAACAACAACAACAACTACCCAATATGGTCCCACAGGATGGGGTCAGGGGAGGGTAATATGTACGCAGGCCTTACCCCTGCCCGATAGAGCAAGGAGGCTGTTTCCAATCGACCCTCGGCGCAAAGACAAGAAAAAATAAAATAAAACAAACACAAAGAGGACAAACATTAGTGATGTTAGCATAAATCACATAAATATATGAGTAAACAAAGACCGTAAATAACCTGGCATATAGAAAGACAAGATACACAAGAACAAAACATAGGGCATTAGTAAAACCATACAATAAGAAAATGGCATGCCATATAATATATCAAGCCTATATGGGTGGACCCCCCACAACCCGGCCCTACCCCGTGGAAGGAGAGCGTGTAATACTAGAAGTCCCTATCCTACAGTCCTGATACTAGACCTCCACACTTTCCTATCAAGGGCCATGTCCTCGCAAATCCGCATGATAGCCATATCCTGCCTAATCACCTCTCCCCAATACCTCTTGGGCCTCCCTCTACCGCGACACACGCCAACCACCGTCAGTCGCTCGCAACTCCTCACCGGGGCACCGGGGCTTCTCCTCCGCACATGCCCGAACCACCCGAGTCTCGCTTCTCGCAGCTTCTCATCCAATGGGGCTACCCCCACCTTCTCGCGAATAACTTCATTCCAAACCCTATCTAACCCGGTGAGCCCGCACATCCACATGAGCATCCTCATCTCTGCGACCTTTATTCTCTGAACATGGGAGTTCTTCACTGGCCAGCACTCCGCCCCGTACAACATGGCTGGTCTAACCACAACTCTATAAAACTTCCCCTTGAGTTTCCGTAGCACTTTCTTGTCACACAAGACTCCCGATGCAAGCCTCCATTTCGACCACTCGGCCCCTATACGGTGAGTGACATCCCCGTCGATCTCTCCGTCTCCCTGAATTATCGACCCAAGATATCTGAAACTGTCCTTCTTGACGATGACCTGGGATTCGAGCTTCACTTCCCTTCCGGCTTCATCTTCGCTCCGCTCGGCGCTAAACTTGCACTCCAGGTATTCAGTCTTAGACTTGCTTAGTTTGAAACCCTTTGACTCGAGGTTCCGTCTCCAAACTTCCAACCTTTCGTTAACCCCCACTCTCGTCTCGTCTATCAAGACAATGTCGTCAGCGAATAGCATACACCAAGGCATATCCCCTTGGATCCTTGGTGAAGCCCCATAACCACCGGGAAGTGGTCTGAGTCGCCACCCACCGTCCTAACCCTCGTCTTAGCTCTGTCGTACATGTCCTTGATCACTCTGATATAGGCTTCTGGCACGCTCTTCGCCTCCAGGCACCTCCATAGCACCTCTCTTGGGACCTTGTCACACGCCTTCTCCAAGTCGATGAACACCATGTGCAGGTCCTTCTTCTTGTCCCTGAACTTTTCCACTAGTCTCATGACAAGATGTATAGCTTCTGTAGTGGAGCGGCCCAGCATGAAACCGAATTGGTTCACGGATATAGACGCCATCCCCCTCACCCTAGCCTCAATCACCCGTTCCCAGACTTTCATGGTGTGGCTTAGTAATTTGGTACCCCTATAGTTGTTACAACATTGGATATCCCCTTTGTTCTTATACACGCGCACAACTGTGCTCCACCTCCACTCCTCTGGCATCTTCTTCGTCCTGAAGATCACATTGAACAACCTGGCCAGCCACTCGACTCCTGTCCTACCCATGCATTTTCAAAACTCCACTGGAATTTCATCGGGCCCGGTCGCTCGACCCCTACTCATCCTACGCAAAGCCCCCACGACATCCTCCACCCTAATGCGCCTACAGAACCCAAGGTCCCTATGACGCTCAGAATATCTCAGCTCCCCTAGGTCTACGTCTTGATCCCCCTCCTCGTTTAGCAGGTCTCGGAAATATGCTTGCCACCTCTGCTTAACTAGGGCCTCCCCTATCAGAACTTGACCATCCTCATCCTTGATGCACCTAACCTGGTCCAGGTCCCGCGCTTTTTTTTCCCTCACTTTAGCCAGCCTGAATAACTTCTTGTCCCCGCCTTTCTCCCCAATTCCTCGTACATGCGACTAAATGCCGCATTTTTAGCTTCCGAGACCGCCAACTTTGCCTCTTTTCTCGCCACCTTATAGCGCTCCTTGTACACTCTCCTATCCTCCTCGCTCATGCTCTCTGCAATCTTAGCAAACGCCGCCTTCTTCGCCTCCACTTTACCTTGGACCGCCTCATTCCACCACCATTCACCTTGATGCTTGTCTTAGTAGCCCTTGGCGACTCCGAGCACCTCTCGCGCTGCCTCCCTAACCAGGTTCGCCCTCAGTCCACATAGCATCCGCATCCCCAGCACTACACCAGGCACCCCCATCAACTAACCTCAATTCTAACTCCTGGGCTTTCTCCTTAGTCAAAGCACCCCATCTAATCCTTGGTCGGCCCCGGGCGCCCATCATCTTCCTCTTCACCCAGATACCGACATCCATCACTAAGAGTCTATGGAGAGACGAGAGGAACTCTCCCGGAATGACCTTACAGTCCTTGCACAACCCTCTATCGCTCCGCCTGAGGAGGAGGTAGTCAATCTTAGTCCTAGCAGCCGCACTTTTGAAAGTAACCAAATGATCTTCCCTTTTCTGAAAAGACGAGTTCGCAATCCAAAGCTCATAAGCTCTAGCGAAATCCAACAGTGAAGAGCCTCCTCCGTTCCTGACCCCGAGCCCATAACCCCCATGCACCTCACTATAGCCGCCAACATCAGCTCCAATATGGCCATTAAAATCCCCTCCAATAACTAACTTCTCAGATTGAGGGAAACTACTAAGCATCTCGTCCAAGCCTTCCCAAAAGTGCCTCTTAACCTCCTCATCTAATCCTGCTTGAGGCGTGTAAGCACTGATGACATTGAAGGCGCAGCCACCTATAACCAACTTGATACACATTAACCTATCATTCACTCGCCTAACCTCGACCACGGACTCCCTAAGATCCCTATCCACCAAAATTCCCACTCCATTCTACCCCCCACGGCCCCAAAGTACCACAGCTTAAATCCGTCCACATTCTTCGCCCTAGACCCTTTCCACCTAGTCTCCTGCAAACAAGCTATGTTAACCCGCCTCTTCTGAAGAATTTTCGCCAACTCAATAGACTTACTAGTCAGGGTGCCTATGTTCCACGACCCTATCCTCAATCTCCGAACGTCCGCTTTTCCCTTCCCGCTCTTACCACCCGTACCACCCCCAAAACCCTTCCCTGCCCCCCTGCTCACTCCTACCCCACCCCTACCCCGACCCCCACCCCCCGAGGACATGACTTTATACTACCATCTCCCGCCGCGACCACTATCCTCCTAAACGGCTACGAAAATCAGAGATGCACACACGGAAGTATAGCAAGATACGAAAAGGAGTGTAAACTATCTAGCGACAAACAGAAACACACACAGGATGATAGCTAGGGAGCGTAGTAAGTGTACAACGTAGACAAGAGATCGAGAGGTACCAACTCCCGGTAAGAATAGAAACCTGGACGTAGGCTTTGGTGCGCCCGAAGTCACCTGCTTTCAATTCCTGCACTTTCCCATCGGTAGTCTTTTCCCTCTTCGCTTCCCGATGCCGCACTTTCGCCTTGTCCGCCGCGATTGATACCTGAAAATTACAAACACAAAAACCAACACAAAAAAAAAATTGGGTTTTATGGGTGGGGGCGGTCTGCCCGTTTCAGGGGGGTGGGGGAGGGGCTGCTGAACCAGAGGTTGGGGAAAGGAGGGTGGGGGAAAAACGGGTAAATGAGGGGGAGGGGGAAGGGGGGTGGCGGGCAGAGGGGTAAGGTGGGACATGGGAGAGGGAGGGGGGAGGAGAGGTGGAGCGAGGGAGAAGAGGAAGAGAGAAGAGAGAACAGAGAAGAGAAGAGATAGAGGATGCCCACCGGCGGCAGCTCGCCGGAGGAGGAGAGAGGGGGAGGGGGGGGAGAAGAATGGGGGAGGAGAGGAGGGGAGACTGGGCAGGGGGGCTGGGGCGGGAGGGTGGGGAGAAGAGAGAGAGAAAAGGGAAGGGCAGGGGGGAAACTTACCAGGGCCGCCGGAGTAGGGGTCGCCGGCGTTGGGAGGTCGCCGGTGGTGTAGGGGGGTGGGAGTCCCGGTATGGTTTGGTGTTGAGATGACCGTTGGAGAGAGAATTGACTCTTGTTTGGGCAAGAAAATTTAGCCCATATATTATGATGTCAATTTTCGCTTAAGCATTAACATCGATAAGAATGTTGAGTATTGCCATACACATAATAATGAACATTAGCATATTGATTAAAAGTTGCGCTGGTGACAAATGCTTCTATAGATTTCCTTATAGAGATTATATTGAAATATAAAATATTACCGAAACATTTAAAAAGTTATTATACATTTGTAACAAATTTAAAAGATGTATATAAATTATTACTGTCCTGAAGAATGACTGGTGCTATTCCAAGATTTCAACTCAGGGGCGAAGGCACATGCAAGCAAGAGTGGTCAACTGACCACCCTTTGTCGAAAAATTATACTGTTTATATAGGTAAAATATTAGATTTTAGAGGTAAATAACATGTATTGAACACCTTTTGTAGGATTATTTTTATACACATTTCAAATTTGAACACCCTTAAAAAAATTCTGGCTTCGCCACTGCTTCACCTCATTCTGCTTCCATCTTCAAAATGGATAGCAAAAGCTCATTCCATGTATCAACAGGACCTGGCATACACCAATGTACACAATCAGCTAATTTCTTCTCACTTGGCCAATGTCCATAATGATTTGGATGTCCATCTGGCCTTAGTAACATGGCTTCAGTTGTATCTAACAATCGAAACTTGACACCCCTTTTGTTGCCTTCCTTTTGTGCTGCCTTAAATTCCTGCAATTGAGTCAAATACATTTGTAATGTATATCCATCCAACTTAATATCTTGATTCGTAAAGGGTCTTGTTCTATTGCAATTCCCTCCTTTATTCCATTCTCCATTCTCAAAATGTTGAGGGGAGAATGGCCTTAGTATTACCAATCGACTCTTTAATTTCTTGAGGCTTATAAGTGTCTTAAAAGCTGTACGAAACGCCATTCTGTATCCATAATAATGGCTAAGTTTTCTGGTGTTTTTTTCATTGCATTTGTGACATCCGATGAGCTGACCGTTTTCGTAGTACAAAAATGGCCTAAAGAACCATTGTCCTCCGGAGATTATGACAATATGAGCTTTGTCAACTTGATTTGCCCAGACATCATCGGCCTTGTCTAGATAAAGATCCATGAGACTGTTGTACGAATAGCCATTAGGATCAGATTCATAGGATTTAATCAACTGTGGAGACCATAGGGCTATGATTGTGAAGTTATAATCTTTATACAACCAGCGTCTGAATCTCGTGTCCTTAGTCTCTGATACGTCTACAGGAATGGCCGCCTGAAATATGGCACAAGATATTTTGATCAGAAAGAATGTAGAAATATATATATATATAAAAAAAATACTGTGATTTTGTGAATAAACTTTAATTTTGCCAATTCTCATATCTAATGGAAAAATCAAATTCAATGAGGATTTGGTTCATCCGACACGTACATGTCATGGGCATCCCGCCTTTCTATGTCTATAGACTTGTATGTAACAATTGAGAGTGAAGATATTCTACATAATGTGAATATTCCACCCAAAAGTTTGGTTTTAGTTCAAAACGATCAATATGTAGAATCAGAACAAGTAATTGCTGAGATTCGCGCAGGAATATCCACTTAGAATTTTAAAGAGAAGGTTTGAAAACATATTTATTCTGATTCAGACGGAGAACGTATTATGTTATTTAACCTTTAAACCTTTAGCATTAGCATAGTCGACTAAAGTCGCAGGGTTTTTTCCACCCTTATTCCTCTTATTCCCTGAATAACTCGGAAAACTTACTTCATACCATTTTACTTGCATAAACGAAAGCATCAGATTAACACGAGTACGCGGCCTATAAGAACAGGTGATTCTCTATAATTGGCCTAATTTGGTAGCCTGGAATAGGTAAGGATGCACTAATAGTGTAAAAGTTCGTTACATTGTCAGTGCATATAAGTTAAATCCATTGCAAATTGTCCATTCTGTGTGTCAAACACCAGTAAAAGAGCAAGTCTAGTGAGTCCCAATATATCGAATTCAAATGTGTAACGATGATATAAAGTCAGTAAATGATGAATTAAATTTAGGATTAGCTGAGAACAGAGTTATGAAAGTAGATCAGTTCCTGATGTATTCAAAGAATAATACTTACAGTAGCTAGAAGGCAGACCAGTGACTGCATTTGGTTTCTTGCTAGTGAGTCTCCAACGAAAGCAATAGTCTTACCACGTACAAGTTCCAAGAATTGCATAGCATCAAATAGTGGCAGCTCACAATCATCTGGTTTCCATCTCCAGTGTATAAAATCACGATCCAGTCTTCCAAATTTCATGCAATTTTGTCGATCGTCGATCGCGCAATTTGTCTCATTTGTATAGTATGGTCCCTTTGTATATGGTACCCATTTTCCCACAAAGAGGTTGCATGTTTGCTGCTTTATCCCTACTTTTTTTGAATGATTAATGCTAGAAATTCCTGGAGATTGCAGTTGGGTGATTGTCTCATGTTTTTGCTGATCAAAAGGGACTGATTTATAGAGGGTTGATTCAAGATTTTGCAGCAAAGAATAAGAGGTAGTATTGTATGAAGAGAAGGTGATTTTGACTAGGAATACTAATATTAAGATTGGTAATACAACTTTTCTAAAGCTTTCCAACAGCATATGCAAGTTCTTCCAATAGGGAACCTCTGCTCCACCACCCTTCATCTGTAAGTGACGTTTATCAAGATAAATTTTGTGAGCAATTTATATACTAGCTAGGAGTACTAGGAAAATCAATCATAGAAAAAACTACTTTTACTGTATATGTTTGGTATTATGGGCTGAATGATTAATTATCTTGGTGGTATGATTCAAACTTGACTAATATCTGGTTTTCAAATCTAACAAGCAGCATGCATTACTTTACAATTTGTTTCGATGGTTGTTACCCGTAGTATTGTTTTGTATTGTTACTTTAAATGCTATGTTTGTTTTGATTGTCACTTAAATTTTAGGTATCGTATCATTAAATCAAAATGTGCCGCTTTATGTAACGACCAATTTGGTGTGGTCGTGTCGTCACCTTGTCTTTTTTGTCTCATTCTCGACCTTCATTATTATTAAATAATTTTATTTTGTCATTTATCCTACCTTTTTATATACTAATTTTACCTTGTATCATAATTTTTCTTTATAATATTACAAGTTTATTCTTCATATTGCTAGTGCGTGATATCATGAAATGATGACAAATGACACCAATCTTTCCAAGCATTATATTTATCAAACGATACAGTACAATAAAATACGATACAATACAATAAAATACGAAATGTATCAACAATCCAAACTAGCTGTTATATGTTACAACCATTGTTCTAAAAGGCATTTTCGGGGCGAGCCTTAGGGCGAGATGCACCAAAAAAGCCCGAATCGATGGTGTGAGGCGAAAGTCCCAATAGGTGTACGCCCAACAATTTAGGGCGTACGCCTACCCGTTTGAGGCGTATTTTTGTAGTGAGGCATAAGCCCCAGAGACTTTGTCAAATTAAAATAAAATTATAAGAACTTCATATAATAACGAAATTCTCAAAAGTCATCTTGTAATCACTCACAAATTTTAAAAAGGAACTAAAACGTATTAAATTTAAAAGTCAAGACCTTTTTTATTGCATGAAACTTTAATTTATGGTATTTTCCAATTCTTTATCTTGTCCGCTAGTCTGCAATTTCTCACAAATACTACAAATATTCAAAAAAAAACATATACAAAGAGAACTCCATTCTTCTTCATACAACAAGTTCAAATTGTAGACTACATCCTTTTTGTTCTTCCACGCAGAAAACTTTATTCTTGTCGACTTAAGATATTTATGCTTCTAAGTAGCGCGCACGTGTGTACATTTATATTTCACATAATCTTCAATTTTTATGCAATTTTACATGTTTATAAATATTTATCGTAATTATATTATTTTATAAAATATTAAAAATTAAATAGCTATGATGTTTACGCCCCGAGCCTCAAAGCTTATGCCTCGCCGTACACCTACGACTTTTAAAATACTAGGTATAACAAACGACGAAAACTATTAAATCCCTCGAAAGTTGAAGAGCAAAATATTCTCAAAGATTAAACGAATAGTATGTACAGTACAAATATATTGCGAGCCAACACTTGAAGCTAGACAGATATTTTTGCAACTAAGATTTATCTGAATGTTTTAACTACTGCCGTATAAATACATACTACATTCAATATCTTATGTAAACATGTTTGACTAAGCGATCAATCGTCCTAGGTTCACATGACATCTATTACTGTCATTAATAAAAGTGATTCAAAAACTTAATTTACTCTGTTGGATAGTAAGAGTTACTCCCTTTTAATTAATTGGACTATGATTATGTTATCCATTTTCAATAACTTGCAGAGGAAAAAGGTGAAAGAGTTTGTTGGAGATTTAAAGCATGGCGTAGCTTGGTGGCAATTAACTGAATGATGCTTTCTATTGCTTTTATCTCTTCTTATTTATGCATCATTTTTGCCTTTTTAGTACACAGTTTCACGTGTGATCCGCCTTTGATAAAAATAGTTTTCTTGAATTTTAAATTTCAAACTTTTAGTCACTCTTCTCGTACATTGATCAACCACTTGAAAAGAACATACTAATAAAAATCAAGCAAAATTATTATACTCGAGTTAAATTGATTGAATCAATGAAAACGATAAAGAATAGCAGAAGAAGAGTATTATTCGGAAACCTTCTGCTAGCCCAAGATCGTTAACTAAGATTGGAGGATTTAACTACGGAAGAGGAAGCTTTCAAAGGAGAAGAAACGTTTTGGATAGGAGAACTTTGTTTAGGAAAGAATGCTTTCTTGATTTTTTGGCTTGGTTACAAATGCCTAAGGCTACTCATATTTATACTTGTCTAGGGATGATTCTAGATACAAAAATAATCTAGATAATTCTATCACCTTCTACTAATATCTTTCTTAAATATCCAAGACTCTAGAATATCTAGATTTTTCTTAACTTCCCATTCTAAAATATATAAATATGTCTACTAGATAAATATCAAGAATACTACACTAGGACATTCTAGAGAATTCTATGTTTCTCCAAAAATTCAACTTTAATTTTTCACACTCCCCCTTAAAGTAATTTTTTGGAATCTATCCCAAGCTTGTCGCGGAAGAACTCAACCGATGCTTTAGGACGTGTCTTGGTGAAGAGCTCAACACTATTTTTCTGGCTCGTCTTGCTTCCCCAAATACTGAAGGTTCTTCAATTGGTCTTGCAAAGGAACATAAGTTCGCACTGACAAAATTTTCATCTCTGAAGCGAGCTGGCTTGATAATAGTTCTTTTTGGCCTTCCCGAACCACTTGAATCATCTTCTTGTTGAGTTTCATGTTGTTGAGGTCCAGGATTCCCCCTTTCTCTTAACTCCTCGGCAACTGTATTATCTAGAGAAGCACCTGCGATGGGCAAGCTTGAATCTCCTTTATTTAAGGTTTTTGAACTCACTTCATCTAATGCAACTCCATAATATAAAGACACTTCGTCGAATATGACATCCCTTGAGACAACAAAGAGATGGGTTTTAGGATCCATGCAATTCCATCCCTTTTTCCTTTCATCATATCCGACAAAGATGCATTTCCTTGCCTTGGCATCTAACTTGCTCCGTGGAGAATCTGGAATGTGAACATAACAAATAGAGCCAAAAATCCTGAGGTGTTTCACGCTAGGCTTTTCTCCAAACATTAATTCATAGGGAGACTTCATATTGTTTGGAGAAAGCGGCATCCTGTTAATCACATACGCTGCACATTTCATGCCTTCAGCCCACAAGGCACTAGGTAGATTTTTGGCATGAAACCAGCTCTTACATGTCTCAGTTAAGTGTCAGATCTTCCTTTCAGTCACTCCATTTTGTTGTGGCGTGCGCATGTCAAGTCTCTTTTAGTGCCATGCTGACGACAAAAAGAAAGAAACTCATTAGATGTGAACTCACCGCCATTATCAGTCCGCAACCGCCTTATTCTGGAATTCAGTTCGCCTTCAACTGTTTCTTTGAACTCCACAAACTTACTAAAAACTTCTGACTTGTGCCTCACAAAATAAACCCAAGTGAATCTAGTAAAATCATCAATAAAGATTAGCATATTAGAATAGCCTGAGAATGAAGGAGTTCTTGTTGGTCCCATCAAGTCACTATGAATAAGTTCTAGTGGGGCATTACACCTTGACAAAGATCTGTCAAATGGAAGACGATGTGCCTTTCCATATTGACATCCTTCACAAACCTCCCCTCCACTAAAATTTTTTAAGTTAGGCAAACCTTTTACTAGATTCAACTTTATCATGGCTTTTAATTTATCCATGCTTAGATGTCCAAGTCTAGCATGCCAAAGGTGTGTATTATCATTGCTGCTCATTTTCTCAATATATGAATTAGAGGCAGATAAGACACATAAATCATTAACTCTCTTACCTGATGTGAGCACGTGATTTTTGCCCGATATGAGAATTACTCCCAAAAATTCAAAATAAAAGAGTTTTGTGTTGTTTGCAATATTTGTGAATTTTGTGTTATTTTTCTTGAATTGTTTGCATTTATCCGTGCATATTTATTTGTTTAAATAAATAAAAAATATAAAAATATATTGTATTTATATAAAATTCAAGTTTATAATTAGTAATAATTAAGTTTATTTTATAAAATCACAAAAATATGTATTTTTGCATTTTTAGCCTATAATATCCAATTTGTGCGATTTTATTTTAATTAACGTCTAATTTTTTTGTAATAATAATTATTATGAGTTAATTGGTGTTTTTAATTTTGATTTTATAATTTAATCTTAACATTTTTTTTTAATTTATTTCATAATAAATAATTTTTTTTATAGAGAAGACAAATTCGGAATTGGGCCTCTTCTTAAATTTTAAACTTGAGCCCAAACATATTCTACCCAACCCAAAACACCATAACCCAAACCCATGACCCACGACCCATTTATTACACTACTATACACTATTCAAAACACACCCTAAACCAAAAAATCCTAACACACACATACAAAAGCCCCCACAAAAATGTTTGACCGTATTTAAATTTTTCACTCTATATATTTTAGCTTTTGTTTAATTATATATATATATATATATATATATATATGATTTAATTTTTTTTAAAGTAAATTATTACTATTCATATTATTGCTATTATTATTAATTTTTTTATTAATTTTTTTTTAAAAAAAATAATTTATTTTTTATTAAAAAAAACTGAAAATATTAATATTTTTTTTTAAATTTTCGGTTGGTTTTAAATAATTGAAAATGAAAGTTGGAATAAAAGTCAAAAGTGGCTGAAAATTAAAAAAATCAAAAGTAAAAGAAAGTTGTTTTTTTTAAAGAAAAGAAAAGAAAGTGGCATTTTCTTTTAAATAAATAAAAGAAAGTGGACAATTAAAAATATAAAAATCATTAAAGTTGTGTTTTAAAAAATAAAAGATAAGCAAGGTGGGATTTCTTTTTATAAAATAATAAAAGCATTTAGTAAGTGGGATTTCTTTTAATTAAAAAAATAAAAAAAATAAAAAAAAATAAAAATAAAATCTGAAAATTTCGAAATTTTTTGCTATAAATAGAAGAGAAATTTGAGGAGAAAGAGGAGAAAAAATCCTAGAGAGAAAAAAAATCCTAGAGAGAAAAAATTTGAAAAATCTTAAGAGTGTTGCCAAATAGTGAAGAAAAGAAAAACAAAACAAAAAAAAACGAAAAAAAAATCTAAAAAAAAAAGTGTTAGTTTTTATTTTACAAAGTCTTATTCTGAAGTTCAATTCTGGTTATTAATTCTTATTGCTTAAATCCGGATACTGGGTATTTTTGAGGTTGCTGTTGCTGTGATATTGTTGTGTTGTTATTTGCTGTGTTGATCACCGGGATTTCTTTTATTTCCAATATCAGGTACATATCTAATCATGTTTAAATGATAAGATGAATATATGAGAAAGATGAGAATTTTGTTGAAATTTTAAATAGTTTCTATTTCTATCTTCTGTTACTGATTATGTTTTAATAAATTCCATATTAATATTCTGTAAGTTTTGTGATAGCTTTAAATAATTAAGCCTTGTTGTAACAATAAAAAATCACTTCTAAAAATGACTATTAAATAGTATAGTTATAAATATGTTTATTAATGATTCAAATTGGTTAGGAAGAATGAATTACTCTTTTGTTAATTGAATTAATGAGAATTTCTTTAATATCTTCTTTAATAAACTAAGTTGTTAATATGTAATTAAGTTCAATAAAAAATGCGAATTTTAATTATTTTGCGTAAATTAGGCATTTAGGTACGATTTGAATTTTCAATAACACAAGAATTGTTTCTTTTCAAGTTTAACCACCTCAAAAATATAGGTGTAAATAATTAAGATTGATTTTGGTTTTGGTAAATAGTTGTAAATAGTTAACATCAAGGGTTTAATTCAAAAATAGTAAAAAATTAAAAAATATGAGTTTAAGTTAGTTGTAAGATAATTGGTTTAGTTTGTATATATATATATATATATATATATATATATATATATATATATATATTAGTTGTTGATTTTGCATTTTTATTTTTATATTTATTTAAGTAATGTTTATTTTTATTAAACATTTATCTAAATATAACAAATAATATATTTTTTAGCTTATAAAAAAAACGAATTTAAATAAAATTATAGCCAATTTATAATTGTTGTTTTTTCTAAAAATAAGCTTAGTTTTGAACAATTTGGAATAAAAAATAATTTTTACCATATAAGCTTTAATATGGCTATAATTTTCAATAGTTTTGAATAAATGATTTTATTAGTTTTTCTTTTTATATATTCAAGTTTTAATATTATTCTGAATTAGCTTCTTTTATTATTAAGTTATGAAATTTCGTATTTAATAAAATAATAATAAAATAATTTCGAAAAAAAAATATTTTCTGTTTAAACATATATTAAAATCTGTTTCATTAAGTTTTTGTCATAAATTAGATAAGTGTTGCATTTTTAATTTCTAGATTAATTAAGATATTTCTTTATTTATAAAAAAACTAAAAAAAAAAAAAAGGAAATGTAGTCAATTTAGGATTACTTTGTTAATAAATGAGACGAGCCTCGCCAAATAAATCGCAAAACTGTGAAGCCCTCATAAGTGTATATATTTAGAAATCCGAGATTGGCCGTTTAGTAAATTTTCACAGCATTCTCAAAATAATAACGCGTTAATAGTTTTAAGCGCGTATTTAATAATTGTACCTCCCTAAACTCGGGTACACATTTATGTGACCCCAATCCAAATCCCAATGAAGTCGGAATATGTCAAAAATTGCGGACAAATTTATGTGACGAAATTCGAGATATATTCTCACGACATTATAATTTTCTTCTAACAATTAAAACGGTTTAGAGTGGTAGTTTGCACATTAGTTCATATTTGTTAATAAATCAGATAATCAAGCCAAATATAACAGTTGAGCGACCGTGCTAGAACCACGGAACTCGGGAATGCCTAACACCTTCTCCCGGGTTAACAGAATTCCTTATCCAGATTTCTGGTACGCAGACTGTTAAATAGAGTCAAACCTTTCCTCAATTGAGGATTCAACCGGTGACTTGGGACACCATAAATCTCCCAAGTGGCGACTCTGAATATCTCAATAAATGAATCCCGTTTTGGTTGTCCTTTAATTGGAAAAACTCATTTTTATACCTAGCGCCCTCGCGGGCCTGTGGAAAAAGGAGGTGTGACACCTGAGTGAACGATATCTGCCTTGAGCACCTTGATATTTTGGAGGAACTTCACATCACGTGGGCCAAATAGCAAATAATTTCCAGCATCTACAGCATTTGCAACTGAAATAGATTTTTCTTCATACCTAGAACATGAAAGACACTGTTAAGGTGATATCGTCTTTTTGCTTCTCATTGATCACAACAGTGCCTTCCTTCTCCACATTATGGACTGTATTATCAGCTGTAACAATGACATCATGCCCGTTGTATTCGTGAAAGGTGGAGAATTTGGATTGATCTCCAGTGAGATGGTGCCCACATCCTGAATCCACGATCCAGTCTCTTTCAAAATTTATGAAAGCCATGGCATTTATTGCTCGAGTCTCCGCTGCGAAACACTTTCCCCAGTCTTCTTCTTTTTCTTCTTCTTTAGCAACTTTCTTGGTTTGAGCCATATTGCTCTTCTTGACTCGACAATATTTTTTTATATGCCCGACTTTGTCACAACGATAACATTTTAAAAGCTTTTTATTGTTACTGGAAGACTCCCCCTTCTTTCCCCGTGAGTTTGAACCACTTGAGGACTGAAAATGCATGTTATATCTTGATTTCCCTTTATAGTTTCTCTTATCGACAACAAGAGCATTTCTTTCCCCTTCTTTGATAGATACACCAGCCATCTGTTTGGCTAGTAGCTTTTGTGACGACAACAAATTCTCAAATTCTTCCAAAGATGGTTGTCGAACCCATCATTGAATTGATGTAACAAATGGAATATATTCTCACTTTAAACCACGAATAATGATTCTTCTTATTCTTGCTTCAGAGATAGCCTCGTCCGGATTTAATAGAGAAATTTCGGAACACAGATTTTTAACCTTCAAAAAGTACTCGGCGATAGAGAGATTACCTTGAGTGGTGTTAGCTAACTCATTCTCTAAAATCTGTAGCGGAGCTTCATCCTTCTTGTTGAACAGCCGATCGAAGGTCCTTTATATTTCATGAGCTGATTTACACCTTATAATATGATCAAATAAATTAGAAGAGATAGGCCTCTTCAGGATAAATTCCGTCTTAGCATTAATCTGCTTCTACTTCTTATGCGCATTGCTATTTTCTGGTGCATGAGCAACAGGACTTGTGTTACTTCCATTGACAACTTCCCACAAGTCCTCACCAACAAGGTATGATTCCATACAAGTCTTTCATACCTTGTAGTTGGACTGGTTCAATAACTCCATCCCCAGTCCATTAGCACGACCACCCAAATCCATTTAGAGAAACCAGTTGAATCAACCACTAACCTGACCTTGAAATTTAGAAGCCGAATTATGGCTCTGATACCATGTAAAGAATAGCAGAAGAAGAATATTATTCGGAAACCTTCTGCTAGCCCAAGATCGTTAACTAAGATTGGAGGATTCAACTACGGAAGAGGAAACTTTCAAAGGAGAAGAAACGTTTTGGATAGGAGAACTTTGTTTAGGAAAGAAGGCTTTCTTGATTTTTTGGCTTGGTTACAAATGCCTAAGGCTACTCCTATTTATACTTGTCTAGGGATGATTCTAGATACAAAAATAATCTAGACAATTCTATCACCTTCTACTAATATCTTTCTTAAATATCCAAGACTCTAGAATATTTAGATTTTTCTTAACTTCCCATTTTAGAATATATATGTCTACTAGATAAATATCAAGAATACTACACTAGGACATTCTAGAAAATTCTATGTTTCTCCAAAAAATCAACTTTAATTTTTCACAAAAATTCATGGCCCAACTCATTTGAAGTACACTTCGGCAATTTGGATTGAAAAAAATGTGTTATAATCTAACTTGTCCGTCTTTATGTTCTAACAGTGACAAAGAAAACTCAAAATTTTTGAAACTAACTTAAAAGAATAAGTAAGAGTTGGAAATTTGTATTGTTTTAATTAATTCAAATAGTTTTGATTATGATTTATGAACAAACTTGATATTCTCTTTCAGAGTGGACAAAAATACCAATTGAGTGGATTTAGCAATCTCTGGATATAGTATAGTTTATGAATCATGAGATAGAAGATGGATTTCTTTTTCTTGTCCGTGAGTTTAAAAGACAAATTGTTTGAAAAGACACATAGATCAAACTAATAATTCATTTTCCCCAAATATGGCTATTTCACATATTTAATCTAAAAATAGGAAAACTCCACTAGGTAACAGAGCTTTAAAAAGCCTCTAAATTTTGAAATTGTAACTCTGCAATTCGAATTTTAACCTCATGGCAGACTTGCCTTAGGAGGGTCCAGCTTCTATATAACAATGTCAACAACCCAGTAAAGCTGTGGCATTTTGCAGGCTAAAATTTGAAAGCTTATCTGGATCTCCTACCTAAACTTGTAATGGATCATCAGTACATGTTGGTTGTGTAGGTAAAATCTGTGTTCAAGACCAAAAAATCATATAAGCAATGAAATATTAGTTCAATCAACAAAGCTTAAAATTATTTTGAGCCCACAAGTTGCTTATTTATCCTTAAGAAATCTTATCCCTTCAATGTTACCCAAGGTTTTAGATTAATTCATCCCATAATAATATGACGGAATAAGGATAAGGTCTGATGGAACAAGAGGGGTTGCTCTAATGGTAAGCAACCCCCACTTCCAACCGAGATATTGTGAGTTCGAGTCTCCCCAAGAGCAAGGCGGGAAGCTCTTGGAGGGAAGGATGCCGGAGATCTATGTGGAAACAACCTCTCTACCCCAGGGTAGGGGTAAGGTCTACGTACACACTAACCTCCCCAGATCCACTAAGTGTGGGTTGTTGTTGTTGTTGTTGATATGACGGAATAACTATGCTCTGGTAGCTGCACTATAAATCACAAAACTTGAACTCAGCGAACGGAGCAAATCACATTTTAATACCAACATTTATTTAGAAAATAATGCAACAATGTAGAAAAGAGAGAAAAAGTTTACAGATTTTTCTATGTATGAAAAATGAGGCCAAACCTTTAAATTTATACACAAAGCAAGGGTGAGATGAAGATGCGCAATCCAAAATGCGCATCTTTTATTTCTCATTGACACTCTTCAGAAAAATCCCAACAGGTTGCATATAATATAACTTGTCACTTATCAAGTTTTAGATGATCATATTTTAATGAGATCTTTACACAAACAGCCGACCATATTGCGTTTTGAACGAATTGAAAGATTTGTCTTCTACTTCCCTGAATTGAGTACCAATCTATCGACTATAGAATCCTCAAAAGAGTAAATGATCATTAGGAAGAAAAAATTATAAAAAATCAAAGTACAATAATGTATAGTTTAGCTCTCTCATTGAAGCTTTTCAACTAGGGATATGGTGCCTTCCATCTTGAACATATGAAACAAGAAATCAGCCCAAGAATCAATAGGACCAGGCAAGCACCAATGAACACAGTCATTTGCCACATTTTCATTTGGCCAATGCCCATATTTACTTGGGTGACCATCTGGTCTCAACAACATTGCTTTTGTTGTATCCATCAATCTCAATCTCTTCCCCTTCATCTTCCCTTCCTTCTCTGCAATCTTAAACTCTTCCACTTGGATCCTATATTGCTCCAAGCTTTGACCTTCCGACGCAGTCTCATTACTTCTGAATGGCCTTGTCATTACACAATCTCCTCCCTTATTCCAGTTCCCGCCTTCATAATGAGAAGGTGCAAAAGTCCTAAGGATCGCTACACCCTTAAAATTTTCTACGTCGTTGATGGCTTTAAGAGCAGTTCTGAATGCCATTTGGTAGGCATAGTTATGTGGGAGTTCAGTAACATTTGGCAGTCCACAATATCTGCAGCCGACGCGTTGGTTCTTTTCGTAGTAGACGCTGCACCGAGCAAACCAATGGCCGGCGTTTAAGATGATGTAGTCATATCCCCCAATTAGGGTGGTCCATTTCTCATCTGCTTCATCTAGGTAAAGGTTATATAGTCCAGTATGGCATGGACCATCTGCATCTATTTCTTTCATTGAAACCAAAAATGGTGACCAATTCGTTGCTAGGGTGAAGTTGTAAGTTGTGTATTTGTACTTTTTGAAAGATCGATCTGGATTGTCAGAAATATCAACAGGATATTCCACCTACAAACACAAAAAACAAAAAAGATCAATTCTTTTTATTACTTCTTGATTTTGTTTTTAGATTAGTCTAGCCCTAACTATGGGACATGAAGTAGAGCGGTGTTGTTCAGCCAAGCATCGGATTATCCGGAGCAATTCTGGGCTTTTATTATAAAGAGTTGTATCTAAACCAAAAAATAAGATTATCTCTCATATTCATTGTTTATTTTTTTCAAACCATTTACATAAATTATATATTCATTCTACGTAATTATATACATATAATACATAATTATACATATATTATATCTCTACCAGCTATTTTTAATTTAAGCCGTATTTGAATTAATTCTTAGCATAAGAACCACGGTCATGGTTGTTAATGATTTAGTCAAACAATCTCAAGGGCACAATTATCTTTTTTATGTCTTATGCATTTCTAAGAATCAAGTTATGACCACATTTTCTAACAATTTTTCATGATACAGGGGAAAAGCTCCGTGGATCAAGCTAAATAGTCGTATTATAATATTATTATTTGGAAAACAAGACACTTTCTAAGGATTAAAAAGCAATATTACAAATTTCACGCTGGCCCCCAATGTTCCTCCTATTGTCTGCTTTTAGCCTTTTCTTTTCTAGTACTTTGTCATTTTAATTTTTTGAGGGATGATTAATAATGAAATGAGGAAAAACTTTTTTTGGACTAGATGAAATCATTTCAGATGGCAATGACTTTATTATTAATATAAATTTTGGTTTCAGTGCTTTATGACTAGACGTAGATTGCCATCATCGTTGAGCAGTTGGATGTGCCACGACGTCGTACTCTTTCTTATCACATTTTATACTCACGACTCAACTCTCTTTCCATCGAAAAATCGTGCGTAAGTGCAAAATATAATATTTCCAGTCCTTCATCTTACTTTAATGACCAAATTCCCCGTTAATCATGTACCTTTTGTCTCAATTTATATGTTATATTTTCCATTGGTTACTTTTTCAGGAAAATCCGCAACTCCAAGCTCTTGAGTGGGAACAGCAGGAAAGCCTCACGACCTGATGGCCAACTTAACAATAATGACATTTATCTCCTCTGCAGCAAGCTCTGGTTGCCTCGCGCTCCAAACTGATCGCATCTTGATGTTCTCTTGGCGCCCCTTTAAGAAGTATGCAAAAAGGCTCACGTTTTCTGGCTTCCTATAAGCCCATCCAAGGTTGTGGTTGTGGCAACTTTCGACTCCTCCTAAGTCTTGCCGTATCTAAAATAACTTCAAGCATCCAGCTCTGTAATTGAGACATGTTTTTCGAATGGACTGTATGGATTTTTTCGATACTTAACCACTTTTTTTAAAAAAAAATAATCTAAAAATAATTTAATTTTAACTTTTTATTTTTATCATATAAATATTTATGTTTTGTTCAAAATCACAAATTCATTATTTTTATTCATTTTTTAATTTTTTGTCCAATTAAACGCTGCCACATAATTAGAAGGGAGGGAGGGAGTACATTTTACTATCGGTCACTCATAACTTCATTCTGGAAATTAGAACAGTAAAATTTCACCTACATCTTGAAAAGTTCTAGCCTTAGGGAGACAAAATCTTCTACAATTAACCATAAATTATGCATTCAACAAGCTAAAGCTGAGTGCATCCAACTAGCTAATCCAAGCTAAAGTTTTCACCAAACTAAGATAAACTATAGTATAACATAATAATGTAGAAGCAGTAATTCAGCACAGATCAGCAAGTACTGTCGTCCATGCAAATGGAAGAAAGTAAAAAGCTTAAGCAAAATTAATAATAATTGCAGAGAAGAAAATGGTACCCGGCCCAGGAGGCAAATCAAGGACTGCATTTGATTTCTTCCAACTGAGTCACCGACAATTGCCAAAGACTTGTTTCTAACCATATCTAGAAACTGAAAAGGGTTAAAAATGGGGAGCTCACACCCATTAGGCTTCCACCTCCACTTAGAGTAATCACTATCAGGTCTTCCATACTTCATACAGTTTTGGTGCTCGTGGATTTCAGAACAGGTCACATTCGTATAATATGGAGCATCCGGATTCCAAACCCATTCCCCACTGAAAATATCGCATCTTTCTGGCTCTTCAATCTTCATCTTATGCTCCTCAGCATGGTATGTGGGTGATATTTCAGATGGATTTTGGGTTACTAAATCTGCTGGGTACCAATTAAAGGGGTGGTAAAGAGGGATAAGACCCAGAACTGTAGCTGCTAAAACTATAATAAGTATAAATATTCTTGGAGTTCTTTGAGCTGAAGTGGAGTATTTCACAAAGGGAAGCTCCATTTCTGCGCGCTGCTTCAATGGAAGGTTGAAAAGGAAATTAGAAATGCGAGAAAGGAGAAAAAAGGTAAGCTGTTAAAAATACATAGTGCATGTAGTAGAGGACCAGTTTGTACATGTATGTTGACTCTGAGAACGAGCTAATCACAGTATAATCCTAATTTTTCTTGGGACCAAGTACAATTCCCCCATATTTAGTAACCATGGAGTACGTTGTAGTTCAACCTTCATCACAAAAAGTTAAAATTTATCTCCAAATCTAACTCCCTTCGTTATTAATATACTTTTTTATTTTGATCTAAAATAAATATTTATTTACTATATAATAAAAAAATTCAATTTATTTACCAAATTCTACCTTTAACGAGCATCTTTTACAAACCCACAAATATTCTAGAACTTTTTTGACTTGTTAAAGACCACAATTTCAAAAAATTTTACTTTTTTTTTTAAATTTTGTATTCATTCAAATAAATTCACATAGGAAATATTAAAAAGTTCCCACAGCCTAGAACTACTCATTTGTTATAAATGACTTTTAGCTCTGTGTCACGCTTCTGTGGATTTGTGAAATTCTAGGCAGCGAATGCGTTGTAGGAGGAAAAGTGGTGGTACTATATGCAATGGTGGTGGTACAAAAAATAGGGGGAGGAAAATTGTCGGTGAGTTAGGTGTCTCATAAATACGACTAGCGTTCTAACACAATTATTTGGCATAACGTGTGGTGACTAATTAGTTGTCTCCAGTAGAAAGTAGAAAGTTCACGAATAATGTGAACCAAACACTAAAATTTGATGGGCAAAATGATCAAAATTAATTGCATTCGCTAGCCAACCAAAATGTAACGGATCATATCTTGATAAAAAAAAATGTATCCTTCTATTTTCAGAAATGTTCTTTTCCTGTAAGCTAAAGGACTAACTCGAATATGTGACCTATAAGTCACACTGATAGATCATACGAAAATAGAATTACCATTGCTATTATGGCTTAGGCAAACTGGAATCATACTCGCAGGAGTGGAGTCTTGATCAAGTTGTTCAATAGCTGCAGCAACCATATATACTCTTTGGTCTACGAGGAGAAATATCATCAGCTCTATAAAGTTGAACAAGCCTTCTTCTTTTTTTTCACTTTCTGACAGTGCAATGGTTACATCTTCACATCAACCATAACTATCCAAGAAACAGAGTTCCTCTTTAAATAACAACAATAATCCTAAAATAAATTGAACAAATAAAAAATCAGAGTACATTGTATTGTTTAGCTCTCTCATTGAAGCTTTTCCTCTAGGGATATGGTGCCCTCCATCTTGATCATATGAAACAAGAAATCAGCCCAAGAATCAATAGGACCAGGCAAGCACCAGTGAACACAGTCATTATACAATACCACATTCGCGTTAGGCCAATGCCCATATTTACTTGGATGACCATCTGGTCTCAATAACATTGCTTGTGTTGTGTCCATCAATCTGAATCTCTTCCCTTTCGTTTTCCCTTCCTTCTCTGCAGCCTTAAACTCTTCAACTTGGATCTGGTATTGCTCCAAGCTTTGACTATCCAACACGGTCTCATTACTTCTGAACGGTCTTGTCCTTACACAATCCCCTCCACTATTCCAATCCCCGCCTTCAAAATGAGAAGGTGCAAAAGTCCTAAGAATAGCTACTCCCTTAAAATTTTCTAAGTCATTCATGGCTTTAAGAGCAGTTCTGAATGCCCTTTGGTAAGCATAGTTAAGTGGGAGTGCAGTGACATTTGGCAGTCCACAGTACCTGCAGCCAACTCGTTGGTTGTTCTCGTAGTAGACGCTAATCCGAGCAAACCAGTGGCCAGCGTTTAAGATGACATAGTCATATCCTTCAATTTCGTTGGTCCATTTTTCATCTGCTTGGTCAAGGTAAAGGTTGAAGACTCCAGTATGGCTTGGACCATCTTTATCTGCTTCTTTCGTTGACACCAAAAATGGTGACCAATATGTTGCTAATGTAAAGTTGTAAGTTTTGTATCTTAACTTTTTGAAAGCTTGATCTGGATTATCAGATATATCCTCAGGATATTCCACCTAAAAGAAAGAAAAGAAGATCAAAATTTGTATTACTTCGTTGATCATTCTCACTTAGATTTGTGTTTAGATTAGTTTAACACTAATTATCGCACATACAGTAGCATGTGAGGTGTTTAGCAAGAATCAGGTCGTTCCGAAAATATTCCGGGGCCTGCTATAAAGAGTTGTAACTAAATAATAATAATAATAATAATGTAACAAATTAATTAACTAATACAAGAGCCATGGTCATAGTTGTTAATGATATAGTCAAACAAATCTCTAGAAGGGCACAATTATATTTTTTATGTGTAGACATTTCTAAGAAGCAAGCTATGATCCCGCGTTACCCGGCATGGATTCTCTAATAATTTGTCACCATTATATTATTTTAAGATATATACTTTAATTGGAAAAGCTCTTTGGATCTCGCTAAATAATCGTACTATATTATTGGGAACAAAAGCGACCTTCTGAGGATTAAAATTCAATATGTCAAATTTCACACTGTCACTCAATGTTCCTCTAAGTATCTGATTTTCTTTTCTTGTATCCTTTTTTATTTTTTTGAGGGACAATGAATTATTAAATGGTTAATGTATTCTAATTTGATAGTGGTTTATGACTAGATTGGCATCTACTTTGCATAGTTAGATGTGATTTAACGACGTCGTAACATGCTTTATCACATTTTATACTCACGAGGTTGTGATTAGTCCAAGCCCCCCAAAGCAATGAGTACAAAATTTTGAGTACAAAATCTTACATTTCCAGTCCTCCATTTTACTGTTAATAATCATTTTCCCCATTAATCCTATACATTTTACTACTACCTTTCTGGAAAAATAATACGCGCGTTGACCCATCAATGGCGTCTTCCACGAAATTTACACCTAAATCTTGAAAATTTCTAGCCTTAGATAGACAAATCCTCAATCAATCCTAAATTTTGAACAGTTGAACTCAACAATAAGCTAAGTACTAATGCAAACTAGAAGCAGAAATTCAGTATAGATCAGCAAGTACTATTTATGCAAATGGAAGTAAAAATAAGAAAAATTTCAAGCAAAAATAAGATGAATTGCAGAGAAGAAAATGGTACCCGGCCCAAGAGGCAAATCAAGGACTGCATTTGATTTCTTCCAACTGAATCACCAACAAGTGCCAAAGACTTGTTTCTAACCATATCTAAAAACTGAAACGGGTTGAAAATTGGAAGCTCACAACCATTAGGCTTCCATCTATACTTCAAGTAATCAGAATCCGGTCTACCATACTTCATACAATTTTGGTGCTCATGGATCGCAAAACAGGTCAAATTCGTATAATATGGACCATCCGGATTCCAAACCCATTCTCCACTGAAAATATCGCATGTTTCGGGTTCTATAATCTTTATTTTCTGCTCCTCAGCATGGTATGTAGTGGGTGAAATTTCAGATGGATATTGGGTTAATAAATCTGCTGGGTACCAATTAAATGGGTGATAAAGAGGAATAAGACCCAGAACAATAACTGCTAAAACTAAAAGTATGAATATTCTTGGGGTTCTTTGAGTTGAAGTGGAGTATTTCCCAAAGGGAAGCTCCATTTGTGGGAGCTTTCTTCAATGGAGGGTTGAAAATGAAAGTAGAGATGGGAGAAAGGAGCAGAAAAGCATAGTTGTTTAAAATACGTAGTGGATGTAATTAAAGGGGGACCAGTTGGCACATGTATGTTGACTCTGCGAACGTGCTACACTGCTAGTCATATATTATAGCTTAATTTTTCTTGTTAGTAAGTACTAATTCCCCCTTAATTAGTTAGCACTTACTAGCAATGTTTTGGATCTTAATCACTGCAGATCCATGATTTAAAAACCAATAAGTACAATTCACGTATATATCTGTATAATTCACTGTCTCTACACTGTAGAGCTACTCGACACATCTACTAGAGAGGGTAGTCATTTAGGGGTTCTTTAAGGAAAAGACTCAAATTTATTCTGATATTTGCAAATTTAGTTAGTCATAACCTTCCTTAGACTGTTAGACAAGAGGAGTTAGCTCTGATAGTAAGCAATCACCACTTCCAACCGAGAGGTTGTGAGTTCGAGTCTCCCCAAGAGCAATGTGGGTTGTTCTTGGAGAGAAGGATGCACCTCTCTACCTCAGCGTAGAGGTAATGTCTGTGTACACACTATCTTCCTCATAACCCACTAAGTAAAATTATACTGGGTTGTTGTTGTTGAATAACCTTCCTTAGATTAATTAATATACTAATCCAAAAGTTTAAAATAGCAAAAAGTTCTTACAGCCTTAGTAGGCGTTTGGACATAAAAATTATAAAATTCGAAAAAATGGTAAAATTATTTTTAAAGTAAAAATAATATTATTTGAAATTTAGAGTTGTATTTAGATATAAATTTTAATTTTGGTTATTTTTGAAATTTTATAAGTAAAAATCTTAGAAAATAACTATTTATAACTTTTTAAATTTTTGAAAATTTTCAAAATACATTTTCAAGTGATCAAACGTTGATTTTGAAAGAAACTTCAATCAAATTTTATGTCCAAATGGGCACTTAAGCTACTCATATGTTACAAATGACTTTTAGCTCTCTGTCACGAAGCTTCTGCTGATTATGTGAATTCTAGGTAGAGGCATTAGAAGGTTTAAAAAACTAGGCGGAGTAAGAGAAAGAGAAACGTGGTGGTACAATATGCAGTGGCATTGGTACTCGAATAAGGAGTGGAATCTTGTCGGTGAGTTTAGGTGGCTCATATGTAGCACTAGTGTTCTAAATCAATTTGGCATAATGAGTGGTGGCTGATTAGTTGTCGCCAGTAGATGGTAATAGAGGACACGTTTTTATAATACATTTTTTTTGTACCATTATATAGAAAAAGAAAAATACTACGTAGACAATATTGTAATGGATTTGATTTTATAGTAGAGAATTTTACACAACATGACTGCTAAAATATTAATTGGATGTAAATGTGTCTATAATAGCATAAACCATTAACTCAAAAAAAGAAATACTAAATAATAACAAATAATTAGTCAAATTATATCGACCGTTTACCAATGATATATGCATTTCAGACAGGAGACAGCATATATCTCCTATGTTCTTCCGTTCATGCGTGAAAAACATAGTTACTTCTAACTTCTAAGTACTTGATTTCATGAAACATTATTGTAGTTTTGGAAATTAGTAGAAACGAATGTGGCTGTCAAGCTTTCTTTTTATGTGTCTGCAGAATTAGTTCTTCGAACAATCGAACTTCATCTTCAATTAGCAATTTTTAGAAAAGAATGTGGAGACGTGATAAGCATAATTGTTAGTGGCTATTTGCTAAGGATACAAACAGTTATAGAAATACATGTATATGGGTTCAAATTTGGATGACCACGATCACTAATATAAAAAATAGCACGACCAACAACGAGGTTCTCGCTGCTCAACATGATTTCACTAAGAGGTGCCAGGAAGGTTCCTTCGAGGATCTGCATTTTAGAATTTAGAAGAGGTTTGTCCCTTATATTTACGGGGAGAACAACTTTGTAAAGAGGCTTTTTTTTTCTTTTTATGCAACATTTCTAAGATATAACAACAATTGTAATACCTTTCGATAAACATTTACATTCAATCATGGATTTTCACGAGATTAGACTAGATCATTCGTGTGTTCATTGTTTATCCTCTTTCGCTCTAGAGATTATTAAACTTAGCTAAGATTACCTCTTCATTTTCATTGATAGATCTGTTCAAAAAGGTTGTAATATCTTTTGAGCCAAACAATTGGCGTCGTCTGTGGGAATTTCTATTGCCAAGATTTTAGTTTCATCTACACCACTGAAAGAAGTAAACACATGTTCTCAACCTTGCAAAGTTCAGTAATGGCGGGAAAGGGAGAGGTAAGATCGAAGGCAATAGTGGACGTCACGAACAACCTGCTAGGCTCCATCAACGCAGCCGGTAGGGAAAACAATGAAAGTGTAATGCCAAGTGTACACTTGAGGGAAATATCGTGTCCACCCCTCACGAAAGGATGACTATCTCACGCGAGAAGGAAGCCTCAATGTCCGCAGTAGGAGAAGTACCACCAACTATGAAGAAGCTGTTAGAGGAATGGTCGACAAACACCTTGAGAGGCATACTGGACAAACCCGCTCAAAGGAATATTGGAGAAACAATACTCGCAGAAATCGCAACTGCCGCCGATGAGCCGAAAACTCCAATCGCAGGTGACACTCACATTGCTGTTGATGCAGATAATGATGCAACAACGACCACTCTAAGAAAATGGAAGACATGGAAAACGAGAACAAAACACTCCGCGATCAGATGAAAGAACATCAAGAAAGGGTCGATAAAATACCGGGCGCTCCGAAGTTGCTACGAGCAAAAAAGGTGAAAGCCAGAGTAAATGACATCTTCGCCGTTAGATAAACAATGGGCGAGGGACTTAGGGAGTTCCTAGCCATATTCAACAGGATAAGAATGAGCCTACCTAGCGTTTAGGAGGGAATGACGGTGGCAACCTTCCAAAATGGATTAAACACAAGCAATGGGTACATGTTTTCTTAAACCTCCCATAAGACCCATATTCTAGCTTATAGTTGGAGAGTATCTAACAGCGGGTCAAAAGCAACTAAGAAATTATTGAGCAGGCTCATGAAATACCCTATCACCACATGGGTAGAAATTCCTAATGCCTATTGTGCTCAAGTAAGAGCAGATGAGGAAGACTTGAATGGACCACTCTAACGGCTAACATCGGTCCAAACCGAAGCAAGGAAGGAGCGCCATAATGATGATCGGAGGGATCAACTATCCCATTTCAATCGAGAAAGACATCAACCTTACATCCGGGCATCCATCTTACCATCACCATGGCAAGCAGATGCCATGCCCCGATATACCGTGCCACACCGAAATGAAAGAGGTATGCCTCCATTGCTTTCTGCTCATAACTTTTGAGTTTCTCCTTCAAAAATAGTATATGCACTGGAAAAGCTCATCACAAAGGTGCAGTGGCCGCAAAAGATAAAGTCGAACCCGAGCACCCGGGGATCGAACATCCCGTGTGAATTCCACCAGGAAAAGAGACACAAGACTGAAGACTGCATAGGTCTGCGGCAAGAAGTAGTAAGAATGTTAAACCAGGGGCACCTGAAAGAACTGTTGCGCGACTGAGGACGAACCAACTTCACTCGTGGACGCGATAAACCTTAGAGACCACCAAAACTACCCTCGCCATATCGTACCATACAAATGATCATCAGTGGTGGTGACGATGCAGTAATCAACCATGTGAAATTCACTACCAAACATAAACTCAAGCAAACAGTCGCCCACGAACGCTATGACGACTTCGAAGATAGTATAATCTTCGACAAGTCGGATGCCAACAATTTTTCTTTCCTTCACTATGATGATTTAGTTATAACTTTACATATTGCTGATACCGATGTGAAAAGATTAATGGTTGATGACGGGAGCGGCGCGTGTATTATCCATCCTAGGGTCGTACTACAGATGAGACTCGAGGATAAGATAATACCACATTGCATAACACTAACGAGTTTTAACAACATAGTGGAATGGACCTCGGGAGAAATAATGTTGCCCGTTTCTACAGTATGGGTCACCCTGGAAATGATGTTTCACATCATGAACCAAGAAACAATCTATAACGCTACCATAGGGCGTCCATGGATACATGCCCTTCGAGCCATCCCGTCAATTTTCTATCAGGTAATCAAATTTCCTACCCCATGGGGGATATTTAGCATTCGAGGCAAGAAATGTACCGCTCAAGAATGCTACCGGATCGCCCACGATTGCACACACACCAAACAACTTTAAAAGGGCAAGTGCGGAAGCATAGCAATCAGCCATATCGAGAACTAAACCCGACATACAAATAGAGGCCATCAAAGACCCGAATGTTGTAGAAGCTTGCAAGGCAACCATAGAAGACCTCGACTCCGTCCAATCGGACAACACCGATGGCACAAAAAAGGCCTACATCAGACACACCATCTCAAAACTAGGTAAATATCATGAGTTCTTAACTAACAATGCTGATTTGTTTGCCTTTCCCATTCAAGTATGCCAGGAATCCCAAGGGATATCGCCACACACATGCTGAATGTCGACCCTCTTTACCCACAGGTGCGGAAAATGAGGATAAAGGTCAATGCCGCTATTAATTAGGTGGTTAGCGAAGAGGTTGATAAATTGCTCGCTAATGGTTCCTTCCGAGAGTTAAAATACCTTCAATGGGTCGCTAATGTGGTCATGCTAAAAAAAGAAGAACAAGAAATAGTGGATGTGTGTCAACTTTACCAACCTAAACAAAGCATGCCCGAAAGATTAATTCCAGCTACGCCTACTTTGGTTACAATAAAATTCTAATGGCCGAATAAGACCAAGAAAATACCACTTTCATTACTCGTCGAGGAACGTACTGCTACAAGGTAATGCCATTCGAACTTAAGACGTAGGGGTGATGTATCAAAGATTAGTTACCAAAATGTTCAACGAACAACTCGATAAGACCATGGAGGTTTACATCGATGACTTGCTAGTAAAGTCAAAAAAGAAAGAGGATCACATTGGTCATATTAAGGAAGCCTTCGATATTTTGAGACAATATGGGATGAGACAAAATGCCTAAAAATTCGCCTTCGGCATAACTTCGGAAAAGTTCCTTGGTTTTCTAGTGTCAGAAAGAGGCATCGAGGTCAATCCGGATCAAACCAGAGCCATCGAAGGAATACTGGAGACGTTGACCACCAAGAAGCAGTTGCAGAAATTAACAGGATGAATAGCCGCCCTGTCGAGGTTCATTTCACAATCATTAGACATATGCCATACACTCTTCAATGTGCTGAGGAAAGACCATGGATTACAGCGGAATGCAGAATGCATCGGCACCCTCAGAAAGCTAAAAGTGTACCAATCCTTGCCACTATTACTCGTCAAGGCAAACACGGACGAATTCCTACTAGTATACCTGGCAGTCTACGAAGTCGCGGTAAGTGCAATCCTGATAAAGGTATGCAATCTCTGATTTACTATATCAGCAAAATCTTAATTGCGGAAGTAAGGTGCCCACACCTTGAGAAACTAGCTTTGGCACTAGTCGTAGTTTTACGAAAGCTTGGACCATGTTTTCAATGTCACCCCATAAAAGTGGTAACAACCTTCCCCCCTCAGGGGCATCCTATACAAACCCGAATTATCGGGTAGATTCGCTAAGGGGTCATAGAATTAATCAAGAATGATATAACATACCAACTATGAACTACCATTAAGTCACAGGTGCTTCCCGATTTTGTTGCTGATTTCAATGCGAAAATATTTTCTGAAGTAGAGCAGAAGGCGCTCTGTGCTTTCGCACATTCTGACCTCTAGGTCCTTTACACCGACAGTGGATCTAATGCATCGGGATCGGGACTAGGACTTATCCTCGAGGTTCCTACGGGCGAAGTAAATCGCCAGTCCATACAATGCACCGAGATGACTAACAATGAGGCCGAGTATGAAGCTATGATTGCAGGATTGAAATTAGCCCTCAAATATGGTGCTCAACTAAGTAAAAAACTAAAATAACAGAAAATTAAAAAGAAAAAATATAAAAAATTAGAGCAACTAAGTAAATTTTTAGATAAGTTAGGTTGAGATACTTTGTTATGAGTGAGTTTTATGGGTTGTATTTGGGCTGTTAAATGGGTCAGAATGGGCTACAAAAAACAATGGGTTAACTTGGGCTCAACCCAAATTGACCCATGAGCTAAAATGTTTCCAACCCATTAATCTTTAGGCTAGTTGGGCGGGTTAGATGGGTTTGGGCTCAAATTGTCACCCCTACTTCTATCGTCGTTTTGATGTTCTCATTTTCCTTTGGTTCTTGAATAGTGTCAGGCCTTGAATCCACATCTATTTTTCCTTGTTCAATTAAGGTTGATGTTATACCCTCCTCAACTGAATTCTATAATTGCTATTTGGCTTCACTTCGAACAATCGAATCTACAATAGAGTTTATACTCCTGGGGTGTTTGTTGATCACCTCTAATCTGCCAAATTCCCCATGGTGATGGGAATTTAATAACTTGGTGTAAAGTTGATGGTACAACATCCATATCATGGATCCATGACCTTCCGAGAATCATGTTATAATCCATTTCCATATCTACCACCTGGAATGTGGTATCTTTGACAACACCTTTAGCAAATGTAGTTAGGATTGCTTCTCCTTTGGTTATGACATTGGAATTATCAAGTCCCGACAAGGTATGCGCTTTTGGAACCAAGTTATCCTCAGCTTGCATCGCACGTAACACTCGTATCAAAATAATATTCATTGAACTGCCTGGATCAATCAGAACACGTTTCACGTTAGTATCATGTACGAGTAAGGATATTACCAGTGTGTCGTTATGTGGAGTCAAGAGGCCTTCTGCATATGTATCATTGAACTTAATATTCTCCTTTTCAAGCACTTGTCGTAACCGTTTCCCATGAGTGATTGTTATAATGGATGTTTTATTAGCTGCGGTATATGAGACACCGTTGACATCTTCTCCTCCATTTATAACATTGACTGTCCGTTTAGGTGAGGTTGGCTTCGGGGGACTCCTGTCTATTTTTCATATATGTCTGTTTACCTTTTTCACGGAACAACTCAGTGAGATATCCTTGTTTTAACAAATGGTCTACCTCGCTCTGTAAAAATCTGCAATCTGCGGTTTTATGTCCGTGATTGTTATTGAATTCACACTAATGATCGGGGTTTCGTCTGCTTGGGTTTGATCTAATCTCTTTTGGCCATCGTACCTTATCTCCCAGGCCTCTTAAAACAACCACGAGTTCGTATGTGCTTACATTAAAATTGTAACCGCCAAACCTTGCTTTCAAACTACCATCATCATCCCGTTGTCCACGCGTACTTCGATCATTACCAAATCTTGATGAGCAGCCTGCTTCCCTATGTATAGGTTTGTGATTGTACCTTTCTTGTTTTGACCTTAAGTCTTTTCTCGCAGGTCCCATATAAGGATCGTACCTGTTTTTACCGGATCTCTTTTCATTTGTAACATGCCTTAAACTTGTTTTTTCATCAGTTTTTGGTCGTAAGATGATATCCTCCTTGATCCTCATCTTTGTACTGTATCTATTGTAGATGCCATTCCACGTTGTTGTTGGGAATTCTCGAAGGATTTCTTTGAGTCACCTCGTGGCTTCTGAACTTTTCTCATTCAGATTACCAGCAAAATTTATGACTGCCCAGTTGTGTAGTACTCGCGGTAGTGTCATTATTTCCCGTTCAAATCTATCTACAAATTCTCTCAGTAACTCAGAATTTCCTTACTTTATTTTGAAGATGTCTTCCATTCTCTTTTCAACTTTTTGAGCTCCCGAATGCGCTATGATAAACAAATCTGCAAGCTCAGCAAAAGAGTTTATAGAATTTTCAAGTAAAAGGGAATACCAGGTTAATGCTCTTTTGGTGAGTGTTTCGCCAAATTTCTTGACCAGACCGATTCAATTTCTTGCTTAGTCAAGTCATTTCTCTTGACACCTGTGGTGAATGCAGTAACATGGTCTCGTGGGTCTGATGCTCTATCGTACTTTAGAATATCAGGCATCTTAAATTTCTTCAAAATTGAGAAGGGGGCGACACTCAACTTCCACGGTTGTTGGGAACATTTATCTATATCTACTCCTTTAATCACGGGCGGTACTCCAGATATTTGTTCTATGCGTTCATTTTGTTCCTTAATCTGTTTCTGCAAGTTTAGTACGAGATTTTGTAAATCAAAATTAACCGGATTACCTGGGTCTCTTTCTTGCATTTCATTAGGAGTTCCACCGCTGCCTGAATTAACCAATCCAGAACGGGAGTTTTCTAAAGTATTACTCCCTCCGTTTCAATTTATGTGAACCTATTTCCTTTTTAGTCCGTGCCAAAAAGAATGACCCCTTTCCTTATTTGGAAACAATTTACCTTTATGCAATGATTTATAGCCACACAAAATAAAGGTGCCTCATTTTACACCACAAGATCAAAAGTCTTCTCTCTTTTCTTAAACTCCGTGCCCAGTCAAATGGGTTCACATAAATTGAAACGGAGGGAGTATTATTTAGAGTTGGCGTAGGTGGAGCAGCAGGTAATTAACTTACGAAAGCTTGAAGAGCTTTACTGACTTGAGAGGCAATTATTTTTTGCAATGCCTCATTCATGTTGTCAACATTGTCAAATTGAGCTTGTCCATCTGTATGAGATCTATTAAGGGTGCCTTCACGAGACCGTCATGGAGAGCCTCGTGGAGAGCCTTGAAGTTGTTGGATTGTTTGAATTTCTGGATGTCCTTGGGTTTTGTCATTGTTGTTTGAGATGATTGATACGAACAAGGAAATCAAGTGGAAATAGATTTGAATATCAGATTCCCGGCAACGGAACTAATTTGTTTAACCAAAAAATCAAGCAGATATACTTGTGGCAACTTGGAGCATTACCTAAAGTTGAGTGGAAAGAAATCATGTCTAGTAATCCAGCTAGATCTAAAGCATTGTTCTCCATGTGGTTGATCATACAACAAAGAATGATAACAACTGATAGGCTGAACAAATGAAATATTAATATTGATCCAATACGTGTTTTGTGTGGAAAACATCTGGAGACTCATCCTCATCTTTTTTTGGGAATGTGCTACCATTACTGAACTATGGGCAGGAATTTTCAAATGGCTGCATATTCAGGTGTAAATAAAAGCGTGGGATCAGTTAATAGCATGGTTTGTGGAAAGCAAAGATGAAAATTGTTGAAGGGAAGCTCTTACGAATGGTTCTAGCTAAAACTTTGTATAGTATATGGACTGAAAAAAATCATAGAGTGTTTGAAAAAGCACATAGAGATACTAAGAACATTATTAGAGAGATAGCATATACATGTAATGTACAGGCTGAAGGCAAACTTAAAGAAGTCATGCAACAAAGACGTTTATAGGATATAAGAGATATATGTGTAGACTGGATGAATCGGAGTGTTAAGGATAGGAGTATAAGGTAGAATTATGTACATGCTGAGATGACCATTATACGATGTAATTTAATTATTTGGTGATTAATAATTTTAAGAATTACCAAAAAAAACACATGTGTTTAACCAAAAAATAAGTTTTTAGTCAAAAGTAGAAGAATCGGGTTACAGATGATCTAAAAATAAATGAAGAAAGAAATTTCAAAGTACTCAAATATGTAAGCTAGTAAATCAAAATATATTTCAATAGTAACTCGTGTGTCAACTGATTACATATTTCTCCTTTTATATGTCTCTTTGGGAATCTTTAGGAATATTCGTTACGTCTAAGTCATAACAAGGCTATTATGAATAATTAATAATATTAAATGCTATGTTACATAATTATTACATTGAATACAATTATTCCTTAATGGTTCCGGCATTTGTTACTCTTAAAATGTTGTATTTCTATCTTCTTCTTTAGCCAGGTTCATTATTCTTCCCGTTGCTCGTATGTAATTGAACTCAAATAGGTATGTGATTGCTGAGCCTCTTATCTCGTACCTCTTTTTAACCTTTTGTCTCATATCTCCCTTTTTGTCCTTTTGTATCGTACCTCTTTTTTTGTCTGTGCTAGTCTACAATTCTTAGAGCGATTATAACCTATTGACTATTCCACGTGTCATGACACGTCACCATTCATGTATGTATACAATTTTCCCCAATACAACATACATAGTAATTTTAAAGGAGAGCTCTGTCAAGAGAAATGTGGGGTTCACGTGTATTATGCAATTAATAAATGCAAATATGGAATGTGAGGTCCACGTGTATTAACAATGACATATATGCCCTTAGTCAACCATCTTTCCTTTTCTATATAATAGAAATACATTATAAATTGTGATTATATTTTAAACAACATGCTTAAAAGTGACCTGCTTGGTGTTATTTCCACAACACTATACTACTAAAAAAAATATGAATCCTTAAACTACTATAAGTCAGATTGTTATAAATATATTGTCTTGAATAAACGAATAATTCAAGAAAATTAACAAGAGTTGCATTTGCAAATGTACATTAAAACGAAGAACTCCAAGAAAATTAACAAGAGTTGCATTTGCAAATGTACATTCGATATCCTTTTCTTTTTTCGTGGAGAAATTTTCCCCTTCTAACCCAAAAAGAAAATGCTAAATAACAAATAACAAGAAAAACAAATTGTTTCAGAAAAGATAAAAGAAATCACATAAATGATCAATCTCCCACCTCCCTTTTGAGCAACTGTACTAAGAAATCATTCCAAGTATCAATGGGTCCTGGCAAACACCAATGAACGCAATCATTAGGCACCGTAACATTGGGATTAGGCCATCGACCATATTTACTAGGATGACCGTCTGGTCTCAACAACATAGGTTGTGTCGCATCAAACAACCTAAATTTCAACCCTGTTCTTCTTCCTGCTCTTTGAGCAATCTTTAGTTCATCTAATTGAATCTTATAAAACTCCAAATTATAATCTTCCAATACTTTCTCATTCCTCTTAAATGGCTTAGTCCTAACACAATCTCCACCTTTATCCCAATACCCATTCTCAAAATGAGATGGTGCAAATGTCCTCAAAAACGTTACACCTTTGTAATTTTCTAGATTGTTAATAGCCCGAAATGCTGTCCGAAAAGCTCGTCGATAGCTGAAATATGATGATACATGGCTAACGTTGGCTTCTGGACAGTAGAGGCAACCGACAAGTCGGCGGTTTAAGTAAAACATAGTTGGTCGGAAAAACCAGTGGCCAGCAGAAATTATCACATAATCGAAACCTTGAATTTGGCTCGTCCAAAATTCATCGAATTCGTCAAGATATAAGTTGAAGGGCTTTTGAACATCATTTGGATCAGTTTTTTCAGTTTTTACCAAATAAGGTGCCCAAAACATGGAAATGCTGAAGTCGTAGTCTTTGTATATCCAGCGTCTGTTTTCATCTTGCGTTTCTGAAACATCTTCCGGATATACAATCTGAAATAAAACCAAAGAGAAAATGAGAATAAATGGAAAAAAGTTTCCAACATATGAAATACTCTGTTTTACTCCTGTAGTTTGTCCAACAATATTGATAAGGTTTTGGACTATAATATGGTAGCAATATAAGAGAAATACATATACAGTCATTGATAATTGTTCAAGCTTTAATCATGCAGAAAATTGTTTTTCTTGGATCCTGTCTATATCTTTGGCACTTCATTAATATCTTATGCATGTTATGTCTGCTTATTTCTGTTCCATAACGATCATACCTATTTCATAGTATTGTTTACTCTGTTATAGTATACCAGAGGCGTACATCCAGGATGTCAAGAACATGAATGCACAATGAACGATGTCTAAGAGATATATTTTTGGTTTAGAAATTTTAAAAGTAAAAAATAAAGACTAAAAAGTCAAAAATATCTGAGTACAAGGATGACTTGAAAAAATTCGAGAGTAGTCTGGCAAGAGCCCGAGGATAGTTGACAAAGAACGCATAGGGACATGGATGCACCATGAACGCTAGAAACTCGAGTTTTCGAGATGGTGTCTATGAGATATATTTTTGGTTTAGAAAGTTTAAAAGTAAAAAATAAAGACTAAAAAGAGAAGGATAAAAAATAAAAAGAAAATGTGTAACCAATAAAAAGGAAAAAAAGAAACAAAAAGTGTGTTTAATTAGAGAAAAAAGGCAGGGGCATGGAGATTTAACCATATTTAGTAATTAAAATATACTTTAAAAGAAAAAAGAGTAGCGGGAATCGAATCCCTAACTAAAAGGCAGAAGGTGCACCTCCTTGCCAATGTACTCAAGTGCTCCTTTGTACTTGGATTCACCCGTGTTAATTTAAGTATTTGAGCTGAATCACTAGTGCTAAGCATGATTGAAGGAGAGGAGTATGAGTTCACATGAACTCACCACTCTCATATGTATCACCCGCGCGAGTCAGACCGAACCTAATATAGTAAAAATTATTTGTAAGTATATACTATAATATAATGTTCAACAATTCCCAATTGCCAACCGACAGAAAAAGCTTTGTACAAATCATGCAGGCTAAGCACTTAACAAGGCTTTAGTTTTCAAAACCTGAAGTTAATGTTTGACTTATTGCGTTCGTCATACATCAAACCTTAAACTTGTGGGATACTTATGTTGAAATTTAAGTCAGACAAGGTCAATAGAATTTCAACCCACAATGAGTTTACATGCATATACATCCAAATAAAATAGTAGTAAGAATTAAGTAAGCAAGAATGGGATGTAGTAAATCCAAGTTGAAAGGAAAAAATGAATAAGAATTAGGATTATTTAATAAAAATAAATGGCGATAAGAACCTACTTTGGATAATAGACATATCAATGACTGCATATGATTCCTTGCAACAGAATCTCCAACAAATGCAAGAGACTTGCCTTTAACAAGTTCCAGGAATTGAATAGGGTCAAATATTGGCAACTCACAACCATCTGGTTGCCATCTCCATTTCAAGTATCCATTATCAGGCCTCCCAAATTTCATGCAATTTTGATGCTGTTGAATGGCATAACATGTCTCATTTGTATAATAAGGCCCTTCTGGATTTTCCACCCATTCCCCTGAAAATAAGTCGCAGTATTCACTATATAATACTTCTGACGTCAAACTTCTAACATCACCATCGCTCGATGGTTTCTTCTGCTCTACTTTTTCTGTGATTTTGGGAACCGTGAAGTAACGTTGACGATGGCTGGATTTTTTTCTAGCATGTTGATCATGCCTTTCAAGTTTTTTCCTGGGTTCAGGTACTTTTTTATCTTTTGTGTCACCTTTTGTTTCAAATTTTGTACTTATCTCATCTTGTGATTTCATGGGTTTTTCTTTTTCTTCTTGTGTTATGGGCACGTTACAAGGTTGCGTGGGCACGTCCTCCACGGGACATGGCTGGTTGACTCGCAAATCATTGTCCAAATGATCAATGGGCTGAATTGTTTCTTCTGAATTAGAAGAAATAGCTTCTGAAATTTTCTTTTGAGAAGAATAACGTATAGAAGGATAGTAAATAGGAATAATGGTGAAAAGTATGGTAATGGCAACAAGAGGAGCAATTTTTGGAGCGCTACTCTTTCTTCGTGTTTGTGGTTTCCCTATTGGAAGTTCAGAGGATTGGAACTTCATGGATAAAGGTTTGTGTGGACATAAGCAGATAATTAACGGGAAAATAATTAAAAAAAGGGAAGAAGAAGAAGAAGAAAGAAAGAAAGAAAGGTAATTAATGAGTGAAGAAATATTAAAGATAGTTTATGAAATATACGCATGTTGCGCTATGTTCATTAATAAAGTGATGGTCATATCTTTACCAAATTTAGTAACACCATTAGCGCCAAATAAATTAGTGTTGATATGATATTATCATGCTATTGAATTTAGTACACATTTAAATTTATGGGAAGCTTATGCGAATTTATATTTGAAAAGAAAAAGATAATGACATGTAAAATGAAGAAGAATTAACCGTTCAGTTCAATCGCTTAAATTAAAAATAGCTCATCGACGTATAATATATATGTCTTTTATGTATAACACGTGTATAATCATGTATAGTTAGTATATAATCTATGAATACCGACTAGAAAAAGTAAAAAATAAATTTGACATTACTAGAAATCCGAAAAAAAGCGACCACGAAAAGCGACCAGGGTTGGTCGTTTATTGGCCAAAAAATGACCAAAAAGCGACCAAACATGCCTGGTCGATATTAAGCAGGTCTCTCAGGTAAAATGACCAAATTTTCCGGGCAAAGCACATAGCGACCAACTTTAGTCGCTCAAATATTTTAATATTATATATTTTGTGACCAAAGTTGATCTCCAAATGTAAATAACGTTTGCTTTTTATTTATTGTTAATTATATAATAAATTTTATAATTTTTTATTTAACGTGCGACCAAAATTGGTCGCCAATGCCAATAACTAATTTTTTTATTAACTATAAGCAACGTTGGTTGCAAAATTAGCAGAAATCATTTTTTAAAATATAATGGCGACCAAGATTGGTCGCTATTGCCCAGAAAATTATTTTTTATAAGTGAAAAACGACTAAGTGGAGACTAAAGTTGGTTGCTTTTTTTGGTATATTTTTTGCAGAAACGGTCTGTTTTGGCTGCTACACCACCTGCCAGCTTATACCAAATATCCTACACAGGCATTTTATGCCAACAACAACAACAACAACACTAAAACGCAACAAAATATAAAGATCAATAGAACTAAAATATTAAGCTAACAAAACTAAGTTAACATTTATTACAAGCTCATTCGAAAACTAATTCTATTGTCTAGTTCAAAGTATATAAAGTACTCAAGGAGTGTTATTTTAGCATACTCGTTCAAAAGTTGGATTTCCTCGGCCGATTCATTAAGTGGCTGACTGCGTATGAATTTCTCCACATCAGCTGTGAAGCAAACCTATAAGAAAAATTGTATTGAATTAATAATTTAAAATTTATATAAAAGTAAACAAAAATACTTAATGAAAAGTGTAAACGCGTGATTTTTGACCCTCCCGAGATTTTCTATATTTTTAGCGTAAAATATTTAGTTTAGTTTTAATATAGCTATTTTAGCTAAATTTGACTCTTTTACTTTATTTTTACCTCAAAATGAAAAATAACAAAGATATGGTTTTATTAATGTTTCGTAGTCATTTTAAACTTGAAAAATACAAAAATAGTACTTTATATTTTTTATCTTTTTATAAAAAACGAAAATAATAAAAAAATAGTTTCATTAATATTTTGTAGTTATTTTAAACTTGAAAAATATAAAAATAGTACTTTATATTTTTATCTTTTCATAAAAACGAAAATAATAAAAAATAGTTTCATTAATATTTTGTAGTTATTTTAAACTTGAAAAATATAAAAAAATAGTTTTATTTAATTATGAGTATTATAGTTATTTTGATTACCTAGGATTAATTAAATAACACCATTCTCGGTTCCAGGCGAAGAATAATATTCGGGTTCAAACTACCCGGTTTTATAATTTTCGGACCTAGCCCGTAATAATCCGAGTCCACCATACTTTGAACACAGACAAAAATAGCTCATACAACACATATGACACACACTACACTAACGGGGACAATACATAATGGGATGGGGGAATAAGAAGAAAAAGGACAAAGGGAAAAAGACAAAAAAAACAAATAATAATAAATAAATAAATAAAAAATAAAAAAATACTATACTCTTCTTCTTTAAAAAGAAGAAGAGAAAACGGATTGAGGAGGACATTGAAAAACGAAAAAACAAAGAAGGAAAAACAAAGAAAGAAAAACAGAGAAAAGAAGAGAAACGGAAAACAAAGAAAACGGAAGAAGAAAAGGATTGAAAACGAAAGAAGAAAAGGATTGAAAACGAGAAAGAGAAAAAAAAACGAAACAGAAAGAAAGAAAAAAAAAGAGAAGAAGAAACACGGCAGAAAGAAGAAAAGAGAGACCACTGTTCGGTCATCTCTTCATTTTGATTCGAGTTACAACTTCAGTTGAGGTCGTCGTTTGATTCGAGTTCTGTCCGGAGAGGTCGAGGTTTGAGATCGTCATAAAAGGTTCGTTTTCTCGTTGTGTACGTTGAAAATATGCAAAAAATAAAGGTGCATGTTCTTTTCCGATATTGTTCTTCTCGTTAATATTCTGGATCGTTTCTCATTTGATTTAGTTTCGTATGATTCATATTATTTTTTTTGTAAATATATGATTCTGTAGAACATGCAATTTCACAGTTAATAGTGGTCTTGTAGTGTCAAAATTAGCTAATGAAAATAACTAATCCTTCACATGCTCGCCAACTAGTTATGCTTCCGTTATTTATGTAGTTGCTCGCCGTAGTCTTGAATTTGCTCACTTAGTTATCTACTCGTATGTTTACTCGAATTGGTTATAGTTGAGCATGATTTTGTCACATTATCGAAATTGGTTCCTTATTCCTCAACCGAACGGCGGAATTAAATTAAAGGAATCGGGGGGGGTGTATTTCATGTGACCCGACTCCGATTTTGAACAAGGTTAAATAAAGCACGTCATGGACCACGGGTGCATTTTATGTAGCGTGGCTTGCAACATGTTCTAAATAATCTCGAATCAATTCTTAAATGAATATAGCGGAATATAGTTCTCTTTTAAATTAGAATTAGAGGTGTGCCTCGCCTAACAAAATTATACAAATCGCGGGGTCATCATAAATATATATATATATATATAAAAATATTTAGACTTCGGGATCGACCGTATAGCGAATTTTACGGTGTTCTCCAAAGATAATAGATGCGTAGTTGCTTTAATCGCATATTCTAATACTACCTTCTCAAATACGGGTGCACATTTATGTGACCCAAATCTAAATCTCAACGAAGTCGAAACGTGTCAAAAGTCACGGGTGCACTGGTGCAACGTGGTTCGAGATACGTTTCCATTGCATTGTAATTCATTTAAAAGAATAAACAATAAAAGGGTATATGAGCCCTTAAACAATAAGTGAGACGAGCCTCGCCAAAATAACACGCAAATTGCGGGGCCCTCAATAGATAATTTTTACAAAGATGCTTAGACTCGGGATGTGCCGTTTAGCGGATTTCACGGCATTCCCAAAACAATAACGCGTTAGTATCTTTAGGCGCGTATTTAATAATGCTATCTCCTTAAACCCGGGTGCACATTTATGTGACCCAAATCCAAATCTCAACGGAGTCGAAATGTGTTGACAACCACGGGTGCACTGGTGCGACGTGGTTCGAGATACATTTTCACAATGTTGCAATTCTTTGTAAAAATAATAATAATAATAATAATAATAATAATTTTTATAATAATAATATCATAAGAGGTTAAAAATTAAAATTTACACCTAAGTTAAGGCATATTATAAAATCAGATAAAGAAGCCAAATATGACAGTTGAGCGACCGTGCTAGAAACACGGAACCCGGGAATGCCTAACACCTTCTCCCGGGTTAACAGAATTCCTTATCCGGATTTCTGGTTCGCGGACCGTAGTATAGAGTCAATCCTTTCCTCGATTTGGGATTCGAACCGGTGACTTGGGACACCATAAATATCCCGAGTGGCGACTCTGAATCTCTTAATAAATGAATCCCGTTTCGATTGTACCTTAATTGGAAAAACTCCTTCGCGCTCTCGCGGGTACGGTAAAAAGGAGGTGTGACAGCTCTGGCGACTCTGCTGGGGATGGTAACCCGGAACTTCGGTTTAGGGTTTAAGAATTCGAGCTCAGTTAAATTGTTGTTTTTGTCTATATCTGATTTTATTATATGTTTAATTAATGTGCTACATGTCTACCGCTTTGATACTAATTGCACTATATATACAAACTGCTATATGTTTACCGCTTTGATATTGCGTGAACTGTATATAAAACTGTGCCGAAAACCCTTCTCTTCTTACCCCCGGGGATGTGCTTACTGGTTGAGACTCCCCTTTCCGTTAGTGTCAATACCAAAAATAAGAAAAGAGGCAGGATAAGTTACAAAGCCGGACGATCCCGCGGGTCCCCGGTACGTAGCCCCCTCCTCAATCCGAGTTGTCTGCTCGGGTACACGGTCTAGTACCATTGAAAACATCAGGATATTGAGCCTAGATTTAGGACGTTTATTTGCATCATATCTGACTTAGGGGACTCAACACAGGGGTTGGGTCCGTCTAGGACAGGTGACCCGGTAATCAAAAGACCGAGCATGTTATATGTTGCATTTATTTGTTCTAGATTATTACGGGCTAAATTCCTGAAAAACAAAAAGAGAGGAAATTTTAGAATAGAAAATATCGAAATGTCGACGAAACGATGTCGAAGGATTGAAAAGAAAATTTGAAAAATAGGTGGAACAATTTTGTTGAGATAATTGGTCAACTAATCTGACCGAACTACGCAGGTTTGATTCTCGCCATTAGGTGGGATACGTAGGCAACCCTCATCGGGTCCAACCACCCCTTCAAAAATTAAAAAAAAAAATGTCGAAGTTTTAGTTTTCAATAAAATAAAAGTGATGCCATTTTGAAAAATAGCCGAATGTTCCGAAAGGACGCCGGAAGGCTGTTTTTGCAAAAATAGCCACTTTGAATCATTTTTAATAATTTGCGGGCACAGCCTTGAAATATTCCTTGTGGAAATATTGCAAGGCCATAGCCACAAAATCAAGTTCGGGTTCACACCCCGTTTGCAAAAATAACCAGAAAAATGTCAAATTTTTGATTTTGTTATAAATAAGTCGGGTGATGCTATTCTTGCTTAAAATAAGCCGAAAGTCCCTCAAAAGACGCCGGAAGGCTGTTTTTGCAAGAATAGCCACTTTGGATTTTTTAAAATAATTTTGGACACAACCTTGAAATATTCCCTCGCGGAAATGTCGAAAGGCTGTATCCGTAAAAAATCAAGTTTTGAGTCATCACTCAACTTTACAAAAATAACCACGTTATCAAACAAGCCATTACATGGCCGAAATTTTACCGAAATAGCTACATTTTTGCATTTGAACTTTCTCAGTCTTGTGTTGGCCTGTGTCGGTGCTGAACGATGCCCCATAGGCCCCAGGATATAATTTTGAATTTGCATCTTCTTACATAAAATTTTGCAAAAAGAGCCACTTTATTTAAACAAGCCATTACATGGCCAATTTATGAAAAAATAGTTTTGTGTTGGTTTATGGTGATGCCGAACGATGCCCCATGAGCCACAGGATAGAAAAAAAAAATTTAATGTTTTATCTTTCTTAAATAAATTTTTCAAAAATAGCCATTTTGTCAAATAAGCCATTATGTGGCCAATTTTGTAGAAATAGTCATAAGTGACACCAAAAATATTCTTATTCTTGTAGAAATCTCCTACACGAGTTTGTAGTTGGAGTCGGCTTGTACAATTTTTATTCAAAAAAAAATATAATCAAATAAACATCTCTTTATTTCTTGCATTAATTTGCAAGAACTACGCTCGGTCTGATTCATGCGGGGTCATGATACGTAGGCAATCTCCATAAGATTCGACCACAACTGTATATGTATATATATGAAAACAAAAATGAAAAAAAAAATGAAAAAAAAAGAAAAAAAAAGAAAAAAAGAAAAAGAAAAAGAAAAAGAAGTAAGCAAAAAATATGGATAAGGACCGACTAATTCCATTTCTACCATATTTTATTTTGAATTGTTGTGAATTGAGGTGGTTGGTTTGTGGTGAACCGGAAACAGAAGATCCAGGAAAACCTGATTATGATCCAAGATAGTGACACCAAGAATATCGTATAGAGTCCCTTACCTGCACGCCATGATGGACGCTTTGTGGGGATGTATTGACTAAAGCTGAAAATGTCGAAGCAAATAAGTGGCCTTGGTAATATTGATGCGAAGCTCAGTGGCCAAAATATCGTGCTTGGTAATCGGAAAGACTCTCCATTTCTTGGTCAACCAGAATGGAGTTTTTGGTGGCTTATTTTGTTGTCATTTCTGTCATCCAGATTATTTCAGGGTTGTAATCAGGATATTGTCATGTAACTCAAACCCTTTTATCGTTCTATTTTGTCCAGTTTTCTATTGGTCGTAATACCTCATTTAGTATTGTGTAGGTTTGTTCCAAGGGTGTACCCCAGTTTATTGTGTTTGTTTTGTTGTATCAATTCATTTCTAGTTCGTCTAATGCAACTCTCTTGTTTGCCATTATTTCGAGTCATTTTTCTTTGATTTAAGTCTTTCTTCTTTATAGTCATTTTTCTGTCAACACTAGTGACATGACATGCACGCATAATTGTGGCCTGATCTTAAAAGTTAATCATGAAGGAATTGGAAGATAATCATGGCATTTTAAAAGAAATAATGATTTGAAATTATTTGGAACCCGAGTCACGTGAAATTTGGGGCGGGTAAAATACAAAGAAAGCCTTAAGGGCAAAATGGCCATGCTGACATGGGGTTCGCTCGTGATACTGAAATGAAAGTGTCATCCAGCAATACTTTAAAATGATAGATGAAAGGCGAATGGACAATACGGTTATCAATCATGGCACAAACAGAAGATGTCGTGAATATGTTGTTTGAACTTGGCATGTTTTGAAGATTGGAATGACGAAGGCATTTTGTTCCGCTATCCAAACACTTTATCCATCGTCAACCCTTTGAGCCTTAATTTTAAAATCTTTCATACTCCTCCTTCGGAATTAGTTGCAAAGACTAGAAACACAAGTTTGAAAGACAAGAGAAGAAATGGATAAAGAAAAAGAAAAACAACAAAAAGAGATAAAGAAAAGAAAAGAAAAAGAAAAAATGTGTGAAAAAAGAAATTTGAAAAAGAGGAATTGGGAACTACGTTTGACCTGGTTCCTTAAAGAGGATACGTAGGCGCTTCACAGCTCGGTCATAGTGTAAATAAAGAAATAAAAATCCCCAAGTAAGAAATTGGGGCAAAGAAAAAATGTGTTTATTATAAATAAATTTAGATCCGAAGGTTGTAAATTTTGAACCCAAAGTCATTTTGTTTTGAGCCTTTAATACCTTTTCTTTCTAGCCCTATCCAAATCCTACATTACGGTCCAAATAAAGACTTTCTGATCTGTCTTCAAAAGATGCCACGTCAAGCGAGTGAGAGAGTCCTATCAGAATATAACACTCTGATTCTCAGCAGAAAAGACTCTGATTCCCAGCAGAAAGGAAATACGAGAGAGTCTTGGCAGTGACACCCCAATCCCCAGCTAAAAGTAATACAAAAGAGAGAGTCTTACCGGTGAAAACCTTCACAGGCACCATAAGGCGACGAAAGCCGAGAGAAGATCAAAATGAGAGAAGCTTGAAAGTGAAAACCTGTAAGGCCCCGTGAAATTTTTGTGCATAAAACCTAGTAGATGTGGTGTCATGGTCCGAATGATGTGTTAGGGATGCGTAGAATTCTTCGCGGCGAGCTTGCTCGCCGCGGTTCGGACCCTTGGTAGTGATTTAAGTTTCAAAATGTAGAATAAAATTTTTCCAGAAAAATGTCAATCTGCGGTGCACTTTTGCGACCGCAGAATCAACATGCGGTCCGCATAGTGACCGCAAATCGTTCCAGAGAGTTGCCCAAAATTGTGTCCAATGTGCGGTCGATATGCGATCGCATGTCAATCTGCGGTGCACTTTTGCGACCGCGGAATCAACATGCGGTCCGCATAGTGACCGCAAATCGTTCCAGAGCCTGCGTAATTTTTTGAGCCATTCTGCGGCCACTATGCGGACCGCATGTTGATTCTGCGGTCGCATAGTGACCGCATATTTGACCCCGGCCCAGATTTTGTAACATTTTGACCCGATCTCTTCTTTAATATAACACACTTCTTCTTCATTTTATCATATTATCTTACCAAAAAATTAGAGAGAGAAGAGAGGGTTTTTAGAGAGAGAAGTTCTTCATCTTCAAAGATTGTTCCAACTACTTAATTCCAAGGGATTCTAGGGCAAGGATTCAACTTCCCCAATATTTTCAAGGTAAAAACCCTAACTATTTTCTTTGATTTTCAGTTTTAAATTGGGTAAAGAGAGGTTTGCATATAATAGCTTTTGGAAATAGAATTTTACACTCATGCATGATTTTTGAACTTGATTTCTAGTAAAAAGAAGTGAGTAGAAGTAAGAGTCTTCAAAAACAAGGTTGGCAAGAGTAAGATAGCTTGGGTAAGCATAAAGTAGGAAGTTAACGGAAGAAAACTCATCACCAGGTATGTATGGCTAATTTTGATTCTTGTAAAATCGCCCAAATGTGTGCGAATTGTTTGGCATGTGTCAAATTGAGAAATTTTACGTAATCCTTTGATTTCCTTGTTGAGCATTTGATTGATGTTGAACTATGTGTGGTATGAAATATGAATTGAAAGATAAAAAGGTAATCGGGGTTGGTAAAGAATTGGGAACAACCATTGTGATGGCATACTTGGCTTATTGTGGAAGGAATTTGAAACACCTTAATTGTGGTGAATTGTTGAACATGATTATGTGGGCATTTTCGATTTTGGAATACTTGTAACATTGTTTTGATATTGGCTTGAGAAGTAATTGAGAACATGAACCAATGTGTAAGTTGCTATTTGAACTTGTTGAAATTGTGTGTAGTACCTTATCTGCTGTTTGAAATTGTTGTGTTTTCAACTGTAAGGCGGGGTCGTGTTGCGCGCCGCAACGTGGTGAAATAAGGTGTGGGTTGGGGTGATAAGGGTGGCCGAGGTAATAAGGGTGGTCGGGGGCAATAAGGATGGAAAGCGATCGAAATCGCTATTGAAAATTGATACATAAATCAATAATGTGAAATTGTGAAAGGAGACAGCAGGAGAGTTTGCAACCTGTGGGGCACTGATTGCCCCTTTGTTTGACTACTTGTGCTTTACGTGATTGATTGGTTATTGTTAAACTGGTTGATTGTAGAAAGTGCTTTGTGTGAGAATTATTTGAAATGAGGAGAAATGTGGAAACATGGTTGGGTTGGCTTAATTAATTGTTGATGTAATTTAATGGCTTGAGTTTACTTGGGACAAAGTTTGTCCATACATACCAGTACAATTCAAGTGTACTGACGTCCATTTTGCCGGGGGCGCTACATTCGTGTCATGATTGTAGGTGGATCAGTAGCAGGCACTTCAGCTCATCGGCAGTAGTATCTTTCATCCTCCACTGCCCGTTTTTGGTGAGCCCCTTTCTTCCTCGGGGCCTTGTGTGGTTCATGCCACTCGATTTAGATTTCATTTTGGTTTTGTAAGGTATAGCCGGAGCCTTGTTACCGGCAAGTATTGTATTTCCCTTTTTGTATCCTAGAGGCTCTGTAGACATGTAAACTGTGGGACTCCAGTATTATGTAGATATTATGTTATGTCGGGCGTTGTAAAAATTACAAACTTGTTAATGAATCACTCGTATGGTTTTATTTGTTTAATGTGAAATCAATTATGATTAGTAATATATTTGGTTAATGAGAAACAGTCAACACAGGGGTAACGCGTGGGAATGAAAGGCACCCAGGTCCGCTTGACTGGGGCAACCCGGTCAGGCGCCGGTCATGTCCCTCGATTTGGGGCGTGACAAACTTGGTATCCGAGCTTAAGGTTTTAAAGTGTCCTAGGATGTCTCGGAGCCGTGTCTAGTAGTGCCCTTCTTATAGGTGTGTTGTCGACCACATCATATAAGTAGGGGGCTACACGGGCATTTAGGAATTTACCTACTTCTTTGTTAATCTATATCGTGCGGTAAAGTGCAATGTGGAGATATCCGTGTCTAATTCGTGCCTTGTTCCCAAATTTTCAGAATATGGCACCTAAGAAGAAGGCTAGACTCGGCCTTAGGGCCAATGCCGACCCAAGTGCAGTTGTTAATCATGTACCCGATACCGTGGGAGAGAATGACCCACCAGTCCCGAATTTTCCTGGCCCATCTGTTCAAAACCCAAGTGTCCCTATTCCAGCCGCGGCAGAGGATGCCACCATTCCTCCTGCCGGTGTTCCTGACTCAGATACGGTTCCCGCTTCGGGCTCTGGTATCTCTAATGAAGAACTTAGGGGAGCCATCCATATGTTAACACAGCTAGTGGCCGCCCAGGCCCAGAGATCCCATGATGCCCCTGCATCCTCCAGCGGACAGGGAGATTCCTTTGGCTCCAGAGTCCATCAATTCTTGCGATTGGCCCCTCCGGAATTTTCAGGCACCGATCCAGAGGCTGACCCACAGGAATTCCTTGATGAGATATACAAGACCCTCAGAGTGATGAAGGCTACAGATATAGAGGGGGTAGAGTTGGCCTCTTACAGGCTGAAAGGAGCGGCACGTTCATGGTTCGAAATGTGGGAGGATTCCCGTGAGGAAGGGAGCCCTCCGGCCAGATGGGATGAGTTCGTGGATGCATTTATGGACCACTTCTTACCTGCTGAGGCAATGGCAGCCCGTGCCACCGAGTTCGAGGTTCTCAAACAGGGCAGTATGAGTGTTTGGGAGTATCACATGGAGTTCGTAAGGTTGTCCAAGTACGCTCCACATTTAGTGTCGACCATGGATGCCCGGGTTCGACGGTTTGTTCGGGGCCTTAGCCCTTTGGTGGTGAATGAGGCCGCCACGGCAGCTTTGCACTCGGACATGAACTATGGGAGGATTGTGGGGTTTGCTCGGGCCACGAGAGGCCAGGAAATCGAAGATTCGTGCAGAAGAGAAAGTAGCAACGGGGCCGGTCAATGGGTCGTTCGGGAGATCACTTCCGGGGAAGGGGTCATCGGGGCCATCCCAGTCATATGCTCAGTCCTCCGCGAGTGCACCGCCATCCGTGCACAATCATCAGCAGGGCAGTTACTCGAGACCTGGTTCAGACAGCAGGAGGTCTCGTCAGTCTGGTCATCCTGGGGTGAGATCCCAGCAGCAGGGGAGACCTACATGCCCCAAGTGTGGGAGATTTCATACAGAAACTTGCTACCTTGACCTTCCAGTGTGCTTCGGGTGTGGGGTGAGAGGTCACATTCAGCGGGACTGCCGTGCACCCCGTCAGGGTATAGGTAGGGGATCTGCTCAGTCATCCGGTTCTTCAGGTGCTACATCATCAGCGCGTACTCCAGCAGCAGCAGGGCGTGGTGCAGCTAGGGGTGGAGCTTAGGGTAGGGGTGGACCTAGCCGATTCTATGCATTGAGTGGCCGCCAGAATGCCGAGGCTTCTCCAGATGTTGTTACAGGTATCTTGTCTGTTCGGACTATTGATTGCTATGCCCTTATTGATCCGGGGTCCTCCTTGTCTTATGTTACTCCATTCATTGCTTCAAGCTTTGGGATAGAACCCGAACAGCTTCATGAGCCGTTCTCTGTGTCGACTCCTATTGGTGATTCTATTACGGCCTCACGAGTCTATAGGAATTGTGTTGTTACGGTGGGTGGTCGTGATACCACAGCCGATCTTATTGAGCTTGGGATGGTAGATTTTGATGTAATTATGGGGATGGATTGGCTCTATTCGTGCTTTGCCAAACTTGACCGTCGAACGAGAGTTATGAGGCTCGAGTTCCCTAACGAGCCAGTCATCGAATGGAGAGGAAATGGTGTGGTGCCAAGGGGTAGGTTTATTTCCTACCTTAAGGCTTCGAAGATGATTAAGAAGGGGTATATCTATCACCTGGTTCGGGTAACGGACACCACCTCAGATGTGCCTACCCTCGAGTCCGTGCCAATTGTGAATGAATTTCCTGAAGTGTTTCCGGATGAGCTTCCAGGCATCCCGCCGGATAGGGAGATTGATTTCGGGATCGATGTAATGCCGGATACTCAGCCAATATCCATTCCACCATACAGAATGGCGCCAGCAGAGTTAAGGGAGTTAAAGGAGCAGCTGAGGAATTTATTAGAGAAAGGGTTCATACGACCGAGTGTGTCGCCGTGGGGTGCTCCGGTTCTCTTTGTCCGAAAGAAGGATGGGTCACTTCGAATGTGTATTGATTATCGGCAGCTCAACAAAGTCACCATCAAGAATAAATATCCTTTGCCTCGAGTGGATGATCTGTTTGACCAATTGCAGGGAGCGAAGTTCTTCTCAAAGATTGATTTACGGTCTGGGTATCACCAGTTAAAAATCAGGGAGCAGGATATTCCTAAGACCGCCTTCAGAACTCGTTATGGTCACTTTGAGTTTTTGGTCATATCTTTTGGGCTAACCAATGCCCCAGCAGCTTTCATGGACCTTATGAATCGGGTTTTCAAGCCATTCCTAGATTCCTTTGTGATTGTATTCATTGACGACATTCTCATCTACTCTCGGAGCAGGGAAGATCATGCCATTCACCTCAGAGCAAGCATTGCAGACCCTTCTTCAGCACCAATTGTATGCCAAGTTCTCAAAATGTGAGTTTTGGTTGGAGTCCGTAGCTTTTCTAGGGCATGTTATTTCCAGTGAGGGAATTATGGTGGATCCTCAGAAGATTGCGGCAGTGAAAGATTGGCCTAGACCCACGACCCCGACAGAGATTCGCAGCTTTTTGGGTCTGGCAAGGTACTATCGGAGGTTTGTAGAGGGATTCTCAACCCTCGCCTCCCCATTGACTAAATTGACGCAGAAAGCAGTTAAGTTCCGGTGGTCCGAAGCATGTGAGAAAAGTTTCCAAGAACTGAAGTCAAGATTGACCTCGGCACCAGTATTGGCCTTGCCAGAAGGCACGGAGGGATTTGTAGTCTATTGTGATGCCTCCAGAGTCGGTTTGGGATGTGTATTGATGCAGCACGGAAAGGTTATAGCTTATGCTTCCAGACAACTCAAGAACCATGAGAAGAATTATCCGACGCATGATTTGGAGCTTGCAGCTGTTGTGTTTGCTTTGAAAATATGGCGGCACTATCTTTATGGGGTTCATGTAGATGTGTTTTCAGACCACAAGAGCCTCCAGTATTTGTTCAAGCAGAAGGAGCTAAATCCGAGACAGCGGCGGTGGTTAGAATTACTCAAGGACTATGATATGGACATATTGTACCATCCAGGGAAGGCAAATGTGGTAGCTGACGCTCTTAGTCGGAAATCCATGGGTAGTTTGGCTCATTTGGGTGTGGATCGGAGACCCCTGGCTCGAGAGGTCTACCAATTAGCCAGCTTGGGGGTTCGTATTTCGGCGTCAGACGAGGGGGATATCTTGGTGCATAATGGAGCAGAATCATCATTGGTCGCGGAAATCAAGGAAAAACAGTTCATGGATCCAGCATTGGTTCGGGTGAAGGAAGCAGTCATGAATAACAAGACCTCGGCATTTGTACTCAGCAGCGAAGATGGTGTATTGCGGTGTCAAGATAGGCTATGTGTTCCGGATGTGGACGAGCCTTCGGGAAAGAGTGATGGCAGAGGCTCATACTTCCAGGTATTCTGTGCACCCCGGTTCAACGAAAATGTATCACGATCTCAAGGAGATTTATTGGTGGAACGGTATGAAAAGGGATGTGGCAGGCTTTGTAGCTAAATGTCCGAACTGTCAACAAGTGAAGGCCGAGCATCAACGGCCCGGTGGATTAACTCAGCTTATAGAAATACCAAGGTGGAAATGGGAGATGATCAATATGGATTTCGTGGTGGGGTTACCTCGCACTCGGCGTAAGTTCGATTCAGTATGGGTGATAGTAGATCGACTCACCAAATCAGCTCACTTCCTGCCTGTCAAGTTCACTGATACTGCGGAGCAATATGCAAGATTGTACATCAAAGAGATAGTAAGGCTTCATGGCACTCCACTTTCTATCATCTCAGATCGCGGGGCTCAGTTCACCGCTAACTTTTGGAAGAAGTTTCAGCAAGGTTTGGGAACTCAGGTGAATCTCAGCACAGCTTTCCATCCACAGACCGATGGACAGGCCGAGCGGACCATTCAGACGCTTGAAGATATGTTGCGGGCTTGTGTCTTAGATTTTAAAGGTAATTGGGATGAACACTTGCCACCGATAGAATTTGCTTACAATAACAGCTATCATGCTAGCATTCAAATGGCCCCGTTTGAGGTATTGTACGGGAGAAGATGTAGATCGCCAATCGGGTGGTTTGAAGTAGGTGAAGCAGAATTGCTAGGGCCAGATATGGTGTACGAAGCCATGGAAAAAGGTCAAGGTTATTCAGGAGAGAATGAAAACAGCACAGAGTCGTCAAAAGTCCTATGCGGACGTTCGTCGAAGGGATTTGGAGTTTCAAGTCGATGATTGGGTGTTCTTGAGGGTATCTCCTATGAAGGGAGTCATGCGATTCGGAAAGAGAGGGAAATTGAGTCCTAGGTATGTCGGGCCATATCGAATCGTTCAAAGGATTGGTAAAGTTGCTTATAGGCTAGAGTTGCCTCCTGAGATGTCATCAGTGCACCGGTATTCCATGTGTCCATGTTGAAGAAAGTGATTGGAGATCCATCCACCATCATGCCAGTCGAAGCTATAGAGGTTAATGAAGATTTGTCATATGAAGAAGTTCCGGTTGCCATTCTTGATAGGCAAGTCCGTAAGTTGAGAAATAAGGAAGTTGCCTCTGTTAAAGTATTGTGGCGAAGTCAACAAGTTGAGGAGGCCACATGGGAAGCGGAAAAAGAGATGAAGGAAAAGTACCCCCATTTGTTCGATCAAGCCTAGAAGAAATTAGGTGACCCTCCTACTCCTAGTAACTGTCATCTTGCCTAAGTTGTTTCCCTCTTAGTGTTAGTAAAGTCCCCTTCAGTTTGTAATGAGTTTAATGTGTTGTCACGTTTGGGTCATTTGAGCCTTTCTTGATAAATGAGAGCCTTATAAAGATTTACGTGTTTAATAGACAACTAATAGTAAGCTTAGATTGGTAATGGTTTGTTAAGTGTACATGGTGTGTTAAAATGGTTAAATAAGGTAAGAATTCATTGAAGTGACTAGTTTATGTGCAATTGTAACAATGTGATAGAATATGTGTATTCGTTGAGGTAAGAAGGTGTATACCAGTTGTGAATAGTGTTGTTGTTGTATATTGTTGTTTGGTGATGTGTTTCGGGGGCCCTCTGACAGGTGGATATGTCCATAATACAAAGGAAACTCCGGCGAAATTTTTCTAAAATATAAGAGTTAGTCAAAATTTTGATGGTTGCATATCATGTCTTTCAAAACCAACTCATTTATTTCAAAATCCTCATTCGAGGACGAATGATCTTAAGGGGGGAGGATGTAAGGCCCCGTGAAATTTTTGTGCATAAAACCTAGTAGATGTGGTGTCATGGTCCGAATGATGTGTTAGGGATGCGTAGAATTCTTCGCGGCGAGCTTGCTCGCCGCGGTTCGGACCCTTGGTAGTGATTTAAGTTTCAAAATGTAGAATAAAATTTTTCCAGAAAAATGTCAATCTGCGGTGCACTTTTGCGACCGCAGAATCAACATGCGGTCCGCATAGTGACCGCAAATCGTTCCAGAGAGTTGCCCAAAATTGTGTCCAATGTGCGGTCGATATGCGATCGCATGTCAATCTGCGGTGCACTTTTGCGACCGCAGAATCAACATGCGGTCCGCATAGTGACCGCAAATCGTTCCGGAGCCTGCGTAATTTTTGAGCCATTCTGCGGCCACTATGCGGACCGCATGTTGATTCTGCGGTCGCATAGTGACCGCATATTTGACCCCGGCCCAGATTTTGTAACATTTTGACCCGATCTCTTCTTTAATATAACACACTTCTTCTTCATTTTATCATATTATCTTACCAAAAAATTAGAGAGAGAAGAGAGGGTTTTTAGAGAGAGAAGTTCTTCATCTTCAAAGATTGTTCCAACTACTTAATTCCAAGGGATTCTAGGGCAAGGATTCAACTTCCCCAATATTTTCAAGGTAAAAACCCTAACTATTTTCTTTGATTTTCAGTTTTAAATTGGGTAAAGAGAGGTTTGCATATAATAGCTTTTGGAAATAGAATTTTACACTCATGCATGATTTTTGAACTTGATTTCTAGTAAAAAGAAGTGAGTAGAAGTAAGAGTCTTCAAAAACAAGGTTGGCAAGAGTAAGATAGCTTGGGTAAGCATAAAGTAGGAAGTTAACGGAAGAAAACTCATCACCAGGTATGTATGGCTAATTTTGATTCTTGTAAAATCGCCCAAATGTGTGCGAATTGTTTGGCATGTGTCAAATTGAGAAATTTTACGTAATCCTTTGATTTCCTTGTTGAGCATTTGATTGATGTTGAACTATGTGTGGTATGAAATATGAATTGAAAGATAAAAAGGTAATCGGGGTTGGTAAAGAATTGGGAACAACCATTGTGATGGCATACTTGGCTTATTGTGGAAGGAATTTGAAACACCTTAATTGTGGTGAATTGTTGAACATGATTATGTGGGCATTTTCGATTTTGGAATACTTGTAACATTGTTTTGATATTAGCTTGAGAAGTAATTGAGAACATGAACCAATGTGTAAGTTGCTATTTGAACTTGTTGAAATTGTGTGTAGTACCTTATCTGCTGTTTGAAATTGTTGTGTTTTCAACTGTAAGGCGGGGTCGTGTTGCGCGCCGCAACGTGGTGAAATAAGGTGTGGGTTGGGGTGATAAGGGTGGCCGAGGTAATAAGGGTGGTCGGGGGCAATAAGGATGGAAAGCGATCGAAATCGCTATTGAAAATTGATACATAAATCAATAATGTGAAATTGTGAAAGGAGACAACAGGAGAGTTTGCAACCTGTGGGGCACTGATTGCCCCTTTGTTTGACTACTTGTGCTTTACGTGATTGATTGGTTATTGTTAAACTGGTTGATTGTAGAAAGTGCTTTGTGTGAGAATTATTTGAAATGAGGAGAAATGTGGAAACATGGTTGGCTCTGGCTTAATTAATTGTTGATGTAATTTAATGGCTTGAGTTTACTTGGGACAAAGTTTGTCCATACATACCAGTACAATTCAAGTGTACTGACGTCCCTTTTGCCGGGGCGCTACATTCGTGTCATGATTGTAGGTGGATCAGTAGCAGGCACTTCAGCTCATCGGCAGTAGTATCTTTCATCCTCCACTGCCCGTTTTTGGTGAGCCCCTTTCTTCCTCGGGGCCTTGTGTGGTTCATGCCACTCGATTTAGATTTCATTTTGGTTTTGTAAGGTATAGCCGGAGCCTTGTTACCGGCAAGTATTGTATTTCCCTTTTTGTATCCTAGAGGCTCTGTAGAAATGTAAACTGTGGGACTCCAGTATTATGTAGATATTATGTTATGTCGGGCGTTGTAAAAATTACAAACTTGTTAATGAATCACTCGTATGGTTTTATTTGTTTAATGTGAAATCAATTATGATTAGTAATATATTTGGTTAATGAGAAACAGTCAACAGAGGGGTAACGCGTGGGAATGAAAGGCACCCAGGTCCGCTTGACTGGGGCAACCCGGTCAGGCGCCGGTCATGTTCCTCGATTTGGGGCGTGACAAAACCCTTCGGGCACTACATGTCGAATAAAGGTGATAATCAGATGGAAATCACGAGACAGAAATCGTGAAAGGAAATTAACGACGGAGGATAGGCCATATGTGCATGTCATGACCAGTAGAGTTGGTATCCGCGTTTGATAAGTTTTTATAGTTGTTTCTGGTTAGAGAGTCAGTCCTCCCTTTGTCTTTTATTTGGTTTCTTTTTATCTTTCTCATTTTTATCAAAAATTCCCCATCAAAGTCTGTCTAGTCAGAACAAGTGAGAAATGACTAAAAAACTTGCCACCAACTTTCCAATTATTATGCAAAGCAAGGAAATGCCATTGACGGCAGAGAAGTAGGGTGCAAAGAAGATTATTAAACTGGGGCAGAAAATTTTCTTTTCACTTTGAAAATTTTCTGGAAATCGAATCCCACTGGGGAAAAGGAAAGAAAGAAGGCCTTAAGGGAAACAATATTTAAACCAATGTCATCTCCAACAACCTTCAGAAGAGTGAAACACCAATATTAAGGAAATAAAAATCCACCAGCAGTGTTATCTTCAGCAAGTTCCGAGGTGGTCGGACAACACAGAGTGGTAAAGGAAGAAAGGAAAGCCCATCTTCAACAAAATAACCCCCATCAAGTTGAGAAGCACAGAATGGAGAAGGGATAAATGGAAGAACCCATCCCCAGCAGGAATATCATCTCCAGCAAATAAAATCATTCCCCAACAAGTTTTGGGAACCCCGAGCAAGGGAAAGGAGAAAAGGAAAAAAACCACCACACAGGAGCGGCACAACCGCTCACAATGTTTTGAATTAACAAATTTTCTTTGATTTGAAACAGGGAAAGAAAGTGCTATTGATAGCAGAAAGTCATGCCACAAGGAAGAACACCAATACTGGGGCAGAAATTTTTCTGCCGTTGTTGAAAATTTTCTCGGAGAAACGAGGAAGGCAATTCAAGATGACATGTCAGGTTTGTCCACCTTCAAATAGGATGTTTCAGGTTTGTCCACCTTCGAACAGGACATCTCAGGTTTGTTCACTTTTTGATATCATGGGAGTATTCGCCCTCGAATAGGATACAATGGGAGTATTCGCCCTCGAATAGGATACAATAGGAGTATTCACCCTCAAATAGAATACGATGGGAGTATTCGCCCTCGAATAGGATACAATGGGAGTATTCGCCCTCGAATAGGATACAATGGGAGTATTCGCCCTCGAATAGGATACAATGGGAGTATTCGCCCTCGAATAGGATACAATGGGAGTATTCGCCCTCGAATAGGATACAATGGAAGTATTCGCCCTCGAATAGGATACAATGGGAGTATTCGCCCTCAAATAGAATACGATGGGAGTATCCGCCCTCAAATAGGATACGATGGGAGTATTCGCCCTTGAATAGGATACGGTGGGAGTATTCGCCCTCGAATAGAATACGATGGGAGTATCCGCCCTCAAATAGGATACGATGGGAGTATTCGCCCTCGAATAGAATACGATGGGAGTATCCGCCCTCAAATAGGATACGATGGGAGTATTCGCCCTCGAATAGAATACGATGGGAGTATTCGCCCTCGAATAGAATACGATGGGAGTATTCGCCCTCAAATAGAATACGATGGGAGTATCCGCCCTCAAATAGGATACAATGGGAGTATTCGCCCTCGAATAGGATACAATGGGAGTATTCGCCCTCGAATAGGATACAATGGGAGTATTCGCCATCGAATAGGATACAATGGGAGTATTCGTCATCGAATAGAATACGATGGGACTATCCGCCCTCGAATAGGATGTTTTAGGTTTGTTTTATTTTACATTGTCCTTTGCATATTTCATAAATTATTGCCAGAATGCATTTTTAATTCAAAAGTTGCTACTAAAAGCAGGCACCTACCTGTATAACAAAAGGTAAGTCTTCAGTCTTTACATTGCAGGTCTTGAAACCAGTAACCCACCATAAAGCAGAGAGTTACAACAAGAGTTCCCAACGCAAATTCAAGCGCATGAGTCAAAGGAAGGGAGGGAATGAAGGAAATTTTCCCAGCATCATTATCCTCAGCAGGTAAGTAAACAATTCCAAAGATATCCCCAGCAATCAAGGAAAAATAACACGACCTAGGAGGAAAGCAATTCCGAAACAAGGTAATTCGGAAGAAAGGATGGGATGGAGTTAATGAGTTGTAGTTGAAGTCGGGGTGCCCGCCTGAAGAATGGAGTGGCGATTTAGTTTTGAAGTAGTAGTTGAAGTCGGGGAGCCCGCCTGAAGAATGGATTGGCGATTTATTTTGAAGTTGTAGTTGAAGTCAGGGAGCCCGCCTGAAGAATGGAGTGGCGATTTTATTTTGGAGTTGTAGTTGAAGTCGGGGAGCCCGCCCGAAGAATGGAGTGGCGATTTTATTTTGAAGTTGTAGTTGAAGTCGGGAGCCCGCCCGGAGAACGGAGTGGCGATTTTATTTTGGAGTTGTAGTTGAAGTCGGGGAGCCCGCTCGAAGAATGGAGTGGCGATTTATTTTGAAGTTATAGCTGAAGTCGGGGAGCCCGCCTGAAGAATGGAGTGGCGATTTTATTTTGAAATAGTAGTTGAAGTCGGGGAGCCCGCCCGGAGAATGGAGTGGCGATTTTATTTGAAGTAGTAGTTGAAGTCGGGGAGCCCGCCTCTGAAGAATGGAGTGGCGATTTTATTTTGAAGCGGTAGTTGAAGTCAGGAAGCCCGCCTCGAGAATGGAGTGGCGATTTATTTTGAAGTTGTAGTTGAAGTCGGGGAGCCCACCTGAAGAATAGAGTGGCGATTTATTTTGAAGTTATAGCTGAAGTCAGGGAGCCCGCCCGGAGAATGGAGTGGCGATTTTATTTTGAAGTAGTAGTTGAAGTCGGGGAGCCCGCCCGGAGAATGGAGTGGCGATTTTATTTTGAAGTAGTAGTTGAAGTCGGGGAGCCCGCCCGGAGAATGGAGTGGCGATTTTATTTTGAAGTAGTAGTTGAAGTCGGGAGCCCGCCCGAAGAATGGAGTGGCGATTTTATTTTGAAGCGATAGTTGAAGTCGGGGAGCCCGCTCGAAGAATGGAGTGACGATTTTATTTTGAAGCAGAGTAGTTGAAGTCGTGAAGCCCGCCCGGAGAATGGAGTGGCGATTTGTTTTGAAGTTGTAGTCGGGAGCCCGCTCGAAGAATGGAGTGGCGATTTATTTTGAAGTTATAGTCGAAGTCGGGGAGCCCGCCTGAAGAATGGAGTGGCGATTTTATTTTGAAGTAGTAGTTGAATTCAGAGGGAGCCCGCCCGGAGAATGGAGTGGCGATTTTATTTGAAGTAGTAGTTGAAGTCGGGGAGCCCGCCTGGAGAATGGAGTGGCAATTTTATTTTGAAGTAGTAGTTGAAGTCGGGGAGCCCGCCCGAAGAATGGAGTGGCGATTTTATTTTGAAGTTGTAGTTGAAGTCGGGGAGCCCGCCTGGAGAACGGAGTGGCGATTTTATTTTGGAGTTGTAGTTGAAGTCGGGGAGCCCGCCCGAAGAATGGAGTGGCGATTTTATTTTGAAGTAGTAGTTGAAGTCGGGAGCCCGCCCTGAAGAATGGAGTGGCGATTTAATTTTGAAATTGTAGTTGAAGTCGGGGAGCCCGCCCGAAGAATGGAGTGGCGATTTATTTTGAAGTTGTAGTGGAAGTCGGGGAGCCCGCCCGAAGAATGGAGTGGCGATTTATTTTGAAGTTGTAGTGGAAGTCGGGGAGCCCGCCCGAAGAATGGAGTGGCAATTTAATTTTGAAATTGTAGTTGAAGTCAGAGGGAGCCCGCCGAAGAATGGAGTGGCGATTTATTTTGAAGTTGGTTAAGGAAAGCGGCAGAGTGTAACGGAAATCCCCAGCATGAATCGGAAGGAAGGCAACAAGGATCAGAAAAGATAGATTCGGACTTCGAAGGAGAATAGCTCGAAGATCACAAGTAAGGGAATTCACTTCGAAGTGCAATGCAAGATAGCAACAAAAGAAGCTTGCAACCAGAATGCGAGTCAACAGTCCGAGGGGATCAAAAGAAGTTTAGTCACAATAAAAAAAAAAAAAAAAAAAAAAAGGCAAGGAGTTAATCTAAGTGCAGAAGTTGATGAAAGATGTGGTGTGCTATGGCCGAGGTCACAAGCACTGCATACCTGGTCCTGATCCAAAAAGCCGAAGAAGATTGAACTAGCACCTACAACTAGCAAGTACCAATATTCAAATTTAGAGTCCGCATGAAGCACCAACCAATACTCGAGATCAAGCTTCGGAAGACTTATAGATAGGAATTTTGTAACTAGTAGCTGATAGGCTTAGTTAGTCTTTTTCATGTTTTGATTTTTGATGTAATAACAGGACTACAGACCGGAACTTCGATGGAACAGAACCTCGACGGAACGACACCTCGACTGGCTCTCCACCTCGGTATACCCCTTCCTCACTCACTTTCGAACTACACGTGGCCCGATTCCTTTATAGCCAAGGATATGTAGGCAGCTCAGATACAAGGGCTCGGTCACATTCCTCTTCTTTTAGTTTAGTCCCTCCGAATAAGGGTCAGGTCAAAAACACTTGTCTAGTCGTTCTTTGTCTGAAAACTCTTTGTGTTTTCAGTCAAAGAGGGGCAGCTGTAAACGCGTGATTTTTGACCCTCCTCGAGATTTTCTATATTTTTAGCGTAAAATATTTAGTTTAGTTTTAATATAGCTATTTTAGCTAAATTTGACTCTTTTACTTTATTTTTACCTCAAAATGAAAAATAACAAAAATATGGTTTTATTAATGTTTCGTAGTCATTTTAAACTTGAAAAATACAAAAATAGTACTTTATATTTTTTATCTTTTTATAAAAAACGAAAATAATAAAAAAATAGTTTCATAAATATTTTGTAGTTATTTTAAACTTGAAAAATATAAAAATAGTACTTTATATTTTTATCTTTTTATAAAAATGAAAATAATAAAAAAATAGTTTCATAAATATTTTGTAGTTATTTTAAACTTGAAAAATATAAAAAAATAGTTTTATTTTTATTATAAGTATTATAGTTATTTTGATTACCTAGGATTAATTAAATAACACCATTCTCGGTTCCGGGCGAAGAATAATATTCGGGTTCAAACTACCCGGTTTTATAATTTTCGGACCTAGCCCGTAATAAACCGAGTCCACTACACTAAGGGGGACAATACATAATGGATGGGGAATAAGAACAAAGACAAGAAGAAAAAGACAAAGGGATAAAAACAAGAAGAAAAAAACAAAAAAAGGCATGGAGCTTATTTTTAAAAAAACAAATAATAATAAATAAATAAATAAAAAATAAAGAAATACTATACTCTTCTTCTTTAAAAAGAAGAAGAGAGAACGGATTGAGGAGGACATTGAAAAACGAAAAAACAAAGAAGGAAAAACAAAGAAAGAAAAACAGAGAAAAGAAGAGAAACAGAAAACAAAGAAAACGGAAGAAGAAAAGGATTGAAAACGAAAGAAGAAAAGGATTGAAAACGAGAAAGAGAAAAAAAAACGAAACAGAAAGAAAGAAAAAAAAAGAGAAGAAGAAACACGGCAGAAAGAAGAACCACCAGCTCCCTCCGTCGATGTTCGTCGTCCGACGAGGTACAACTTCAGTTGAGGTCGTCATTTGATTCGAGTTCCGTCCGGAGAGGTCGAGGTTTGAGATCGTCATAAAAGGTTCGTTTTCTCGTTGTGTACGTTGAAAATATGCAAAAAATAAAGGTGCATGTTCTTTTCCGATATTGTTCTTCTCGTTAATATTCTGGATCGTTTCTCATTTGATTTAGTTTCGTATGATTCATATTATTTTTTTTGTAAATATATGATTCTGTAGAACATGCAATTTCACAGTTAATGGTGGTCTTGTTGTGTCGAAATTAGCTAATGAAAATAACTAATTCTTCATATGCTCGCCAACTAGTTATGCTTCCGTTATTTATGTAGTTGCTCGCCGTAGTTGTCACACCTCCTTTTTCCGCACCCGCGAGGGCGCGAGTGAGTTTTTCCAATTAAAGGACAATCGAAACGGGATTTGTTTATTTAATTCAGAGTCGCCACTTGAGAGATTTATGGTGTCCCAAGTCACCGATTAAGTCCCGAATCGAGGAAAAGATTGATTCTGTATACAGTCTGCGAAACTAGAAACCCGGATAAGGAATTCTGTTAACCCGGGAGAAGGTGTTAGGCACTCCCGGATTCCGTGGTTTTAGCACGGTCGCTCAACTGCTATTTTTGTTTCTATCTGATTTCTATATATATTTTAATTATGTGCTTTTAATGTTCCGCTTTTCGATTTTTAGAAGAATTGCGACGTCACGAAAACACATTTCGAGTCACACCGCAACCGGTATGCCTGTGACTTTAACGTATCTCAGTTTCGCCGGGAGATAGATTTGGGTCACATAAATGCGCACCCGTATTTAAGAAAGTAATTGTGTCACAAATCGTGCCTAAAGAGTCTATCGTCTTATTAATTTTGGAAAAAGACCGTGAAATTCGCTAAACGGTCTTCCCGAGTCTATGTTTTTATTACAATTGATTGAGGGCCCCGCGAATGTGTATTTAGTGCGGCGAGGCTCATCTCATTTTATTAAAGGCCAATCTTAGAATGAACTATATTGTCTACTTTTGTTTTTGTCCCTAATATTAATTTAATACCTAGTCCTACGTGTATTATAATGAATAAATTTACGATTCAAAAACTCTTTTAATAGTTTTTAATTCCAATTTAATAACAGCGGATATGGCATCCACAATGCGATTGAGCCCAATACAAAGGAGAAACCAATAAGCTGGGCTTGAAGCCCATACGTGTGCCAGCCAGTTGAATGGGTAGACAATTATAAATCCTAATTAGTAATCAACAAATTCTTTGCCGAAGGTGAATATGCCTAAGTAGTAATGACATTTTTTGCTTCTACCTCTTTAACACAAATTTCTATAACATCCCGGCTTTTAGCTTTTGCAGCTTATCAACACCAATTAAAACAACGTATTGAATGTATTATATACGAGATTGAGACCGGATTATTAGTTTTGTAAATTCATTCCTAAGTGTAACTCTACAATCAACCTCAAAGGCGTAAGCAGAGACTAAATTAATTCTATAAGCGCTAAGCATTTGAACAACTAAAATTTATTATATAGCTAAGCAATAGCATAAAGCTTCCATCATTAACCAATCACTACCAAATATTTCAATGACATTTTGAAACGTGAAATCCAAACAACTTGTATTTTAGCGAAATTTCAGTTTTCAAACACATTAATCTTGCTGTATTTGACAATCCATTATTCATTACCAAATATTTCAATCGCATATGACAACTAAAATTTGAAGCAATCCAAACATCTATATACAATAAAAAAAACAGTCCAGGAACAATCCAGTAAGAAAAAATGCAAATTCAGTAGAATAAAAGTATCAATATATCAGAAACAGCTTCATTTCATAGTCCAATCAATCACTTGAAGTTACCAGGGTTGTGTACCTGGAAATCAGCAAAGTAGGAGACTAGAGATCAGTGGAGTCGATGAAGCAAAGTAACAGCAGGCCAACATCAATGTAAGGCCCCGTAAAATTTTTGTGCATAAAACCTAGTAGCTGTGGTGTCTTGGTCCGAATAATGTGTTAGGAATGCAAGCTCGCCGCGGTTCGGACCCTTGGTAGTGATTTAAGTGTCAAAAATGTTGAGAATAAAATTTTCCAGAAAAATGTCAAATATGCGGTCAAGAATGCGACCGCAAACCCGACATGCGGACCGCATTCTTGCCGCAAATCGTTCCAGAGAGTTTCCCAAAAATCTGTCAAAAGTGCGGTCGATGTGCGATCGCATGTCAAATCTGCGGTGCATTTTGCGACCGCAGATCAAACATGCGGACCGCATTTTGGCCGCATTCCTTAACAGAACCTGCATAACTTTGAGGCCATTTTTGCGGTCACTTTGCGGACCGCATATGGATTCTGCGGTCGCATAGTGACCGCATATTTGACCCCGGCCCGATTTTTGTAACATTTTGACCCGATCCCTTCTTTAATATAACACACTTCTTCTTCATTTTATCATATCATCTTACCAAAAATTAGAGAGAGAAGAGAGGGTTTTTAGAGAGAGAAATCTTGCATCTTCAAGGATTGTTCTAACTACCTTAATTCCAAGGGATCTTAGGGCAAGGATTCAACTTCCCCAATCTTTTCAAGGTAAAAACCCTAACTATTTTCTTTGATTTTCAGTTTTAATTGGGTAAAGAGAGGTTTGCATATAATAGCTTTTAAAAATAGAATTTTTACACTCATGCATGATTATTGAACTTGATTTTTAGTAAAAGAAGTGAGTAGAAGTAAGAGTCTTCAAGAACAAGGTTGGCAAGAATAGGATATCTTGGGTAAGCATAAAGTAGAAAGTTAACGGAAGAAAACTCATCACAGGTATGTATGGCTAATTTTGATTCTTGTGAAATCGCCCTTATGTTTAAAATTGTTTGGCATGTGTTGATTTGAGAAATTGTATGTGATTAATTGATGTTGTTGTTGGATATTCAAAGTTGTTGTTGAACTATGAGTGTTGTGGTATGAAATATGAACCGAAAGGTAAATGAGAGTTGAATTGGGTAAAGAATTTGTGAATAATGATTATGATGGCCTATATGGCACCTTGTGGAAAAGAAAACGAAACACTTGAGAATTGGTTTATTGTGGAAAGAGATGAAACACTTGAATTATGGAAAATTGTTGAATATACATGTGTGAATATTCTTGAATGTGGAAACATTGTAACTTGGTTGTGATATTGGCTTGAGAAGTAATTGAGAACATGAAACAATGTGCAAGTTGCTTATTTGAACTTGTTGAACTTGTGTGTAGTACCTTATCTTCTGTTTGAAATTGTTGTGTTTTCAACTGTAAGGCGGGGTCGTGTTGCGCGCCGCAACGTGGGGAAATAAGGTGTGGGTTGGGGTGATAAGGGTGGCCCAGGTAATAAGGGTGGTCAGGGGCAATAAGGGTGGAAAGCGATCGAAATCGCTATTGAAAATTGATACAAAATCAATAATGTGAAATTGTGAAAGGAGACAGCGGGAGAGTTTGCAACCTGGGGGGCACTGATTGCCCCTATGTTTGACTACTTGCAATTTATGTGGTTGATTGGTTGTTGTTCTATTTGTGGACTTTAAACGTGCTTGTGTTGAGGCTTATCTGAAATGAGTAAAAGGTTGGAAACATGGTTAGTTAGCTTAAATTGACTTCTTGATGTAATCTATTGGCCGTCTTAACACGGTGATTCTTGTTTAATGGCTTGAGTTTACTTGGGACAAAGTTTGTCCATACATACCAGTACAATTCAAGTGTACTGACGTCCCTTTTGCCGGGGACGCTACATTCGTGTTATGATTGTAGGTGGATCGGTAGCAGGCACTTCAGCTCATCGGCAGTAGTATCCTTCTCCTTCCACCTGCCCGTTTTGGTGAGCCCCTTTCTTCCTCGGGGCCTTGTGTGGTTCATGCCACTTCGGTTTAGATTTCATTTTGTTTTTTTTAAGGTATAGCCGGAGCCTTGTTACCGGCAAGTATTGTATTTCTCGTTTTGTATCCTAGAGGCTCCATAGACATGTAAACTGTGGGATTATGGCCTATGTATATGTATGGGGCGTTGTAAATATAAATTATGAACTTGTTAGTGAATCAATCACATGGTTATGTTTATCTATTATGAAATCAGTCATTATTGGTAAAATATTTGGTTAATGAGAAACAATCAACACAGGGTTAACGCGTGGGAATGAAAGGCACCCAGGTCCGCTTGACTGGGGCAACCCGGTCAGGCGCCGGTCATGTCCCTCGATTTGGGGCGTGACAAGCAACAAGTACCCCAGCAATAACCAACCAGTAGACACTCAGCAAACAATCAGTAGACACACAGCAAACCAACCAGTAGTATTCCAAAACTCAGCAAGGAAAACAACAGCCCAAACAGACCCAAAGCAGTAGCCCAACACACAATACTCAGCAAATAAAACACAATCAACTCCAGCAAACTAGTGATAAACAACTTCAACCAACAGAGCAAACGACCCCACAATCTATGTAAGAGATCTCTGTGAATTTAAAACACAGTCCAATGAAACAGTAACCAAAGATCCAATGGCAAACCAAGAAGAATCCAAACTCCCACTGTCTATTTTTCTAAAGTTTCTGTATGTGTGAATGGCTATGTGTTTCCGAATTATATCTCTCCAAAAATCCAGTCCTAAGCCTGTGTCTATATGAATGTCTAAGCCTTCATATCTCTTTCTATCACTGTTTTTATCTCCAGGCACCTCTGTGGATATCAAAACTGTATTTCCAGAAAAAATTTCCTCAAAGATCCCTGTCACTGTGTATATCTGAGGTTTTTGTAGGTATCAATATCTATATTGCTCTCTAGGTCTTTTGTGTGTATCTCCCCCTTTCAGGTCTGTACCCTTCTCCCTACTTATAACCAAAAACCAGACCCCTTCTCTAAGAGCCAAGGACTAGAAAAATCCACTCAAACCCTTGCCCATCCCTGCTCTGCCAGCCCACTAACCCCTCTGTTTTCAGCCACTAAGTTTTGTCAATTGTGGGCTTAATTAGTTAAATAGTAACCTCTGTCCGGACATGGCTAAATGCTCTGCTGGTGACAGCAGGTTCCACTGATTAGCCCCATGTGCAGGACACTAAAATACTCTAAATGTTAAACCTTGATTTCCTAGTTAGCTAATTTGAATCATAATTTCAGTTTCAGATCAATCAAACAACCCTATTCAATCCAAGGGTGCTAATCACTGTATGGTATTTCAAATAAATCAACTTATGCAATTAGACGACGGCATCTAATCAACTACAACACATAACAATGATAACAATTTAATTGGCCAAACAATGATTTTGACAATCTCGGCAAAAAATGAAAAACAAATATTCGACGACGCTAATCGAAACAAGTAACTATCCTATGACGAGCACATTCGAACAACTAGTCGGAATGCAAATTTGACCAAATAAAGGTCTTAGGAGATGAAGAACAAAGCAGAAAATTAAAAGAAAAGATAAAGGATAAAAATTCATGTCATTAATCACACTAACATATGAAGAAGGAAAGAAAAATACCATGTAAGGAGAAAAATCGCGTTCGAACGAGCCTCGGACCCATCTTGGATTCAACTCGGCTTGGACCTTTGTTCTTTGAGGCCAATGGACCTTAATTGAGATGTTTTCAATAGTGAAAACATCCCAATTAAGGTCTATTAGACCTCAATTAGGCCGGAATCGAGTTTTAGGGTTCATGGCCGTGATTTTGGGGCTCGACTGGTTCTAGCAAGATTCGAACAAAACTAAAGCCGGTGGGGGTATGAGGGAGGTGAGGGGAAGCTATGGTGTGATTTTGGTGAGGTTTGGCATAGTTTTCAAATCGACTCGAATCTTCAAATGAAGATTCGAAGATTTCCGGAATGATTCGAGGTAAGGGAGGGATGGATCCGTAATAGGGGAGGTGAGGGGAAGATTTGGTGTTAAAATGGTGGCCGTTGGCCTACCGGAACCGCCGTGAGGCGATTTCCGGCAGGCGGAGCACGGTGGCTCACGGCGGCGTTGAATCGTTACTGAGAGAGACGAGAAAGGGTTGGGGAGGGAATGAAAACGGGGATGGGGTATTGGTATGCTTAAAATTAACGTTTTAATCTTGGCCGTTGGATGATGAGAATCCAACGGCCAGGATCAAAAAATGGGGGAATTAATGTGATCCATCCGATCAACGCAGATCGATGGCTTGGATCTCTTTACTTAAAACAGAAACGACGTCGTTGGGTCTTGTCTGGAGACGGGTTGGACTGGACCAGATGTGATTCGCTTGGGCCTGGTTTTTGGACTAAATTATGGCCCAAATCTGATCTCCTTACTACACTCCATGGTATTATATATACATGTATCCATATACACACACACATATATATATATACATATATCCATATACACACATATATATATATATATATATATATATAAACAAATCGAATTGTAGCACCTATAATTAGTACATTAAATGACAAGAACTACGAAAGAAAACAAAAATACCCCCCCTTTTTATGACTTTTCATTTTCGCAAAATAAAACTTAACTATTTCTAAGTAGGGAACTAACCTTGTAAATATAAATGCAACCTATTTGGTATATGTATTTTGATTGTTAACTTAAGCAAGCAGACACGGACACACAAACGCAAATAAGAGAACAATAACATATAATCCACAAAAATCACGCACAACACCAATACTATTTTATTTTGAAATTTTGGGAGTAATTCTCACGCAGGGCAAAAATCACGTGCTCACAGCTGCCCCTCTTTGCGCGGAAACATGAATAGTTTTCGTGCAAAGATAGTGAGCAAACACGAGCGATTCGAGCACTCCGTGTGAAGCATTTTCTAAAAAGATCTTGACCGAGCCTTTACTTCAGGAGGCCTCCTACATATCCTGGGCTAAACAGGAATCAGGTCAATGTAGTTCGGGAAGTTTTGGTAGCTGGGACTACCATGACTGCTGTGATCTTGCTGTTACTGTTGTTGCTGCTGTTGCCACTGCTCAACTGATCTCCTTATTACACCGTGCTAAACAAAAATAAGAAGCTAGACCAAGTTACAGTACTACAAATTCTTATCTATCCTTTTTAACTTGATCTTGTCATGCTCCTTGCCATCCTGCTGGCTCTGATGTTTCTTCACATGCTTCTTCTCTTCTGCCAATTGTTACTTCGGCCTATCTTGATTGCCGAACTCCGACCATTGGTTCCTCCTTTATGATCCTCGAGCTATTCTCCTTTTCAATCTGAATCTATCTTTTCTGATCCTTGTTGCCTCCCTCTGCTTACGAACTTGGATTCATGCCGGAGATTTCTGTTACATTCAACCGCTTTCCTCAACCAAATTAAAAATAGATCACCACTCCATTCTCCAGGCGGGCTCCCTGACTTCAACTACTACTTCAAAATAAAATCGCCACTCCATTCTTCAGGCTGGCTCCCTGACTTCAACTACTTCTTCAAAATAAAATCGCCACTCCGTTCTCCGGGCGGGCTCCCGACTTCCACTACTACTTCAAAATAAAATCGCCACTCCATTCTCCGGGCGGGCTCCACGACTTCAACTACTACTTCAAAATAAAATCGCCACTCCATTCTCCGGGCGGGCCCCCGACTTCAACTACTACTTCAAAATAAAATCGCCACTCCATTCTCCGGGCGGGCTCCCTGACTTCAACTACTACTTCAAAATAAAATCGCCACTCCATTCTCCGGGCGGGCTCCCTGACTTCAACTACTACTTCAAAATAAAATCGCCACTCCATTCTCCGGGCGGGCTCCCTGACTTCAACTACTACTTCAAAATAAAATCGCCACTCCATTCTCCGGGCGGGCTCCCTGACTTCAACTACTACTTCAAAATAAAATCGCCACTCCATTCTCCGGGCGGGCTCCCTGACTTCAACTACTACTTCAAAATAAAATCGCCACTCCATTCTCCGGGCGGGCTCCCTGACTTCAACTACTACTTCAAAATAAAATCGCCACTCCATTCTCCGGGCGGGCTCCCTGACTTCAACTACTACTTCAAAATAAAATCGCCACTCCATTCTCCGGGCGGGCTCCCTGACTTCAACTACTACTTCAAAAATAAAATCGCCACTCCATTCTTCGGGCGGGCTCCCCGACTTCAACTACTACTTCAAAATAAAATCGCCACTCCATTCTCCAGGCGGGCTCCCTGACTTCAACTACTACTTCAAAATAAAATCGCCACTCCATTCTCCGGGCGGGCTCCCCTGACTTCCACTACTACTTCAAAATAAAATCGCCACTCCATTCTCCAGGCGGGCTCCCTGACTTCAACTACTACTTCAAAATAAAATCGCCACTCCATTCTTCGGGCGGGCTCCCTGACTTCAACTACTACTTCAAAATACAATCGCCACTCCATTCTCCAGGCGGGCTCCCTGACTTCAACTACTACTTCAAAATAAAATCGCCACTCCATTCTCCGGGCGGGCTCCCTGACTTCAACTACTACTTCAAAATAAAATCGCCACTCCTTTGATTTCTGTACCATTTTCTTCTCCCTGCATCACCTACTGGGCCACCTTTTCTTCTGAATTATCTTGTCTTGGAATTGCTTTCCCCCGGGTCGTATTACTTTTCTTTTGGCTGCTGGGGATATCTTTGGAACTGTTTACTCACCTTGCTGGGGATGATGCTGCTGAGGAAGTATCCTCTGTTTCCTTTACCCCTCATTCTCTCTCGGACTCGCCGGGGGTTGAAATGTTGTGGACCGGGGATTATCCTGGCGGGGGACCTCTTTTCCTCTTCCTTCTTCCCATACCTCCTCTGGGACTCACGCTTTTGCTTCCTTGAACAAATTATGGGATATAATACTGCTGGGGGAATCTCGAAGCCATTGTTTCCTTTTTCCAACAACTGCTGGGGATGATACCAGGCTCAAAGATCACCCCATCGTGTTGTCTGGCCTTTCTCAAAACTATTCTGCTCGGAGCTGGTATTTCCCGAAATCTTGTGTTGCTTTCTACCCTTATCCACTGGGTCTTTGCTTTCAAGAAAATTTTCGCAACAGGAGAAAATTTTCTGCCCCAGTTTGATAAACATCTAGATGGTATGCTTTTCCGCCAACGAACCCTCTTTTCCTGCTTTAAATCAAAGAAAAATTGTTAGTTTCAAAACGCCGTGAGTGGTCGTGCCACTCTTGTTGGGGCCATTTTCTTTTCTCTTTCAGCTGCTTGGCCTCTCTCGAACTTTGAGGACGACGTTGACGCTTGCTGGGGACGATGCTCTTTCCACGAACGGTTTCTCATCTTTCCTTTTATTCCAATCTTTGGTTTGATCCGGCTCTTTTTAGCCGGTGATCTGTTGCGTGAAATCATCTTTCGGACGTGCCACATGTGTCCATCATACTCCGTAATTCCTGCGAACCTTCCAATCAACCTGTCGTCCCGATCTTACTATCGGAATGACTTCTGCCTTATTGCCTCGTTCCACGCCTATTCATTTTCATTATACTGCCTTGGGAGACTTGGTAGTAAGCTTTGAAAAATCAATTTTCGAAAATGAAAGAAAAGAAAAGAATGCTGACCGCAAATGACAAAAGAAAAGGAAAACTTTTCTGAACTCAAAAATAGGAAAACTTATCTGAATGTGTGACTGACCCAATGGTTATGCCGCGCCTTTGAGATTAACCTACCCAGTCTATTCATGTCAATCACTTTCTGATGGCCGCATTTTGCTAGGAATAAACGAATGTCCAAACCTTGTCTCATGCAGACATCTTGTAACCATCTCGCCTTGTCATCTCATAGTGCCCTTCAGAGGGTTTTCACTAATGAGATTCTCTCATTTCTCTCTATCTCCCGTCGTCTTAAGGTGCCCGTAAAGGTTTTCACCGTAAGACTCTCTCATTTTATTTCTCTCAACTTTCTTCGCCTTAAGGTGCCCGCGAGGGTTTTCACCGTTAAGACTCTCTCATTTACGCTTTCTTTCCCTGCGGTGGGGTATCACCCATGAGATTCCCTCTAGAGCGTTATCCCCTTTCGGCTTGTGCATCCTGGATTCAATCGAGGGTCGGGATGTTACTTTTGGCTTTCATTCACATGACTTGGCATTCCTCAAATACTGATCGAGAGGTCTTTCTGGTTCTTAATGTGGTTTCCGCGCGTGAGGCTAAAGAAAGGGGTTTAACCTCAACGGTTAGCTTATTACAACTTTCGGAATCCATACTATCTTTCAAACGAAACAATGACTTCTGCCCAGTTTTGTTGCTTGGGGATCTTTGATTTTTATTTTATTATGACCGAGCCGTGTGGCGCCTACGTATCCTTCTTGAGGAATCAGGTCGAACGTAGTTCACTTTTTCTTGTGTTTTTCCTTTGTTTCTTTTTCTATTTTGTTACACATCTTCCTTGATGATTCCGAAAGAGGGTATATGAAAGAATAATTAAGGCTCAAAGGGGAAAACAAGGGTTAAAGTGTTTGGGTAGTAGAAAAATTGCCTCTGTCATTTCATTCTCCGAAAAATGCCAAATACACACCAACGAAACCAAACGTTGACAAATGCATTAAAGAATTACACATAATATCTCTTGACTGCATCAGAATTGATAGCCATATCGATGCATCTTCCCTCAGCATCAGTTAGACATAGAGCGCCGTTGGATAATACTCTAGTCACCACAAATGGTGCCTGCCAGTTTGGAGCGAACTTGCCTTTCGCTTCGGCCTGATGTGGTAGAACTCTCTTCAGCACATGTTGTCCCACCTCAAATTTCCTGGGACGTACCTTCTTGTTATATGCTCTTGCCATTCTCTTTTGATACAATTGGCCGTGACATACTGCTGTCAATCTCTTTTCATCGATCAAACTCAATTGCTCTAATCGGGTTTTGACCCATTCATCATCGTCGATCTCAGCCTCAGCGACAATTCGGAGGGATGGAATTTCAACTTCTGCGGGTATTACTGCTTCAGTCCCGTACACCAACAAGTAAGGAGTTGCACCTACCGAAGTCCGGACGGTAGTGCGATAACCTAACAGTGCGAATGGTAACTTTTCATGCCATTGCTGGACCCTTCTACCATCTTCCTCAATATCTTCTTTATATTCTTGTTTGCTGCCTCGACCGCACCATTTGCTTTTGGGCGATACGGTGTGAAATTTCGATGTGTAATCTTGAACTGTTGACATACCTCTTTGATTCACGTCCAAGCAACGGTCGTAGTCAATATAACTTGGTTTAATAAGTCCAAGATCGATCCCACAGAGAATTAACCTACCAATTGCAACTTTCACAACCCCAAAAGTACTTCCGAATCAAGTTCCCAAACTTTGAATATATATATGTGTGGATTCGAACAACTACTTTGCAAGAATTAAAGAATGCTTTAAAATAAAGAATTGAATGTTGAATGAAATAATATAGAGAAAGACTAAGGTGTTGATTTCCCTATTGATGGAATCCCTTATCGTTATGCTCATACAAATTGTTAATATATTCTATCAATCATGAACGCTATGTGTATCGTAACCCTCTCCCGAGCAATTACAATAATTTACTAGTGCACTCTCCCGAGCTACCCTAGCTAGCTTTAATTTGAATAGTTCACTTTAGATTACACCCAAGACTTCGTTATTCCTAACCCCGTCTTTACGCCTAAAATTATAGATTCCTCTAATAACCTAGGTGTGGTGTTGTTCAACAATAAACCTAAATATGCACTCTTTTCCAAGTTATGCACACTAAATAGGCACCAGCTAATTGGGGATCCTACCAATTAACTACAATAAGAATGAAGTTGAACAAATAGAAATCTAATTCACAATTTGTAATCACATAAACGATAAGTTCATCAATCAATAGGTTCCATCAAAACCTTAGAAAAGAATTTAGCTACTCATGCTTGAAGAAACAAGAATAATAATTGAAATCATAAAGAATTGCTTGATATAAAATAATAGAAAGAGTTTTGAGAGGAATCTCTCCTACTAAAACCTTGCAAAAGTATTGAAGAAATAAAAGTACATGCCTCTATGGGGCAAACTAGGGGTTTATATAGAGGTTTTAGGGCTAAGAAAACAAATTAGAGTCCAATTAGGATAACTGCCGCTGGGACCTCCGCGGTTCGTTCGCGGCCGCGAGCGGACCGCGAACAGTCAAGATTCAGAGGGCTTCGTTTTTCGCGGTTCATCCGCGACCGCGAGTGGACCGCGGATGAACAGTGCTTCTGTTTCTTTACGGCTTCGTCCAGCCCTCTTCACTTTAGCTCTTCTCTTGGCCTTTTCATCAACTTTGGCTTCAAAATGGCTTTTTAAGGCATCCAAAGCATCACATGTACCTGTAAAACACAATCAAACACTAATCAAAGCATTTTGTCCTCTTAACAACATTATTCTTATAATAAAGTGTGATTATTTAGGGTATAATTATAGTCAAATTCACCTATTATCAATACCCCACACTTAAACCTTTGCTCGTCCTCGAGCAACCTTTAATCACACCTTAGGCCAGTTAAAAATTTTTGTCTCCCCCAAAATATGTCACAAAAGCTATTATACATGAACAACCTAAGATATGCATAATCTTTACTTAACTGTAAATTCTCATGCTCGCACGTTATTACTTACTCTACTTATTACCAAAATCTTGCAAATTTACCTTCTTCCTCTTGAATTACATGCCCTCACAAAAGTTATTGAGAGAAGTTCCCACACATTAACAATTCAAATACATGGAACTTATAGATATCAGAGGAAAATTCACTCACTCTCAACAAAGAACATTTATATGAGTACAGACACACCATAAGCTTGCCCCTAGTGTAATACTCCACTAATCGAGTTATCCAATCATAGATCAAGATGTAAGGCCCCGTAAAATTTTTGTGCATAAAACCTAGTAGTTGTGGTGTCATGGTCCGAATAATGTGTTAGGAATGCGTAGAATTCTTGTTCGGACCCTTGGTAGTGATTTAAGTTTCAAAAATGTAGAGAATTAATTTTTCCGAAAAATGTCAAATATGCGGTCAAGAATGCGACCGCAAACCTGACATGCGGACCGCATTCTGACCGCAAATCGTTCCAGAGAGTTGCCCAAAATCATGTCAAAAGTGCGGTCGATATGCGATCGCATGTCAAATCTGCGGTGCACTTTTGCGACCGCAGAATCAACATGCGGTCCGCATAGTGACCGCATTCCTTAACAGAACCTGCACAACTTTGAGGCCATTTTGCGGTCACTTTGCGGACCGCATGTGGATTCTGCGGTCGCATAGTGACCGCATATTCGACCCCGGCCCAGATTTTGTAACATTTTGACCCGATCTCTTCTTTAATATAACACACTTCTTCTTCATTTTATCATATCATCTCACCAAAAATTAGAGAGAGAAGAGAGGGTTTTTAGAGAGAGAAGTTCTTCATCTTCAAGGATTGTTTCAACTACTTAATTCCAAGGGATTCTAGGGCAAGGATTCAACTTCCCCAATATTTTCAAGGTAAAAACCCTAACTATTTTCTTGATTTTCAGTTTTAATTGGGTAAAGAGAGGTTTTCATATAATAGCTTTTAAAAGTAGAATTTTTACACTCATGCATGATTATTGAACTTGATTTCTAGTAAAAAGAAGTGAGTAGAAGTAAGAGTCTTCAAGAACAAGGTTGGCAAGAGTAGGATATCTTGGGTAATCATAAAGTAGGAAGAAAACTCATCACCAGGTATGTATGGCTAATTTTGATTCTTGTAAAATCGCCCAAATGTGTGCGAATTGTCTTGGCATGTGTCAAATTGAGAAATTTTATGTAATCCTTTGATTTCCTTGTTGAGCATTTGATTGATGTTGAACTATGTATGGTATGAAATATGAATTGAAAGATAAAAAGGTAATCGAGGTTGGTAAAGAATTGGGAATAACCATTGTGATGGTATATTTGGCTTATTGTGGAAAGACTTTGAAACACCTTAATTGTGGTGAATTGTTGAACATGATTATATGGGCATTTTCGATTTGGAATACTTGTAACATGGTTGTGATATTGAATTGAGAAGAAATTGAGAACATGAACCAATGTGTAAGTTGCTTATTTGAACTTGTTGAAATTGTGTGTAGTACCTTATCTGCTGTTTGAAATTGTTGTGTTTTCAACCGTAAGGCGGGGTCGTGTTGCGCGCCGCAACGTGGTGAAATAAGGTGTGGGTTGGGGTGATAAGGGTGGCCGAGGTAATAAGGGTGGTCGGGGGCAATAAGGATGGAAAGCGATCGAAATCGCTATTGAAAATTGATACAAAAATCAATAATGTGAAATTGTGAAAGGAGACAGCAGGAGAGTTTGCAACCTGTGGGGCACTGATTGCCCTTTGTTTGACTACTTGTACTTTACGTGATTGATTGGTTATTGTTAAATTGGTTGATTGTAGAAAGTGCTTTGTGTTGAGAATTATTTGAATAAGAAAAATGTGGAAACATGGTTGGCGGTTTAATTAATTGTTGATGTAATTTAATGGCTTGAGTTTACTTGGGACAAAGTTTGTCCATACATACCAGTACAATTTAAGTGTACTGACGTCCCTTTGCCGGGGGCGCTACATTCGTGTCATGATTGTAGGTGGATCAGTAGCAGGCACTTCAGCTCATCGGCAGTAGTATCCTTCTCCTTCCATTGCCCGTTTTGGTGAGCCCCTTTCTTCCTCGGGGCCTTGTGTGGTTCATGCCACTCGGTTTAGATTTCATTTTGGTTTTGTAAGGTATAGCCGGAGCCTTGTTACCGGCAAGTATTGTATTTCCCTTTTGTATCCTAGAGGCTCCGTAGACATGTAAACTGTGGGACTCCAATCTTATGTATATATTGTGTCATGTCGGGCGTTGTAAAAATTGAAATCTAGTTAATGAATCACTCGTATCGTTTTATTTGTTTAATGTGAAATCAATTATGATTAGTAATATATCTGGTTAATGAGAAACAGTCATCACAGGGGTAACGCGTGGGAATGAAAGGCACCCAGGTCCGCTTGACTGGGGCAACCCGGTCAGGCGCCGGTCATGTTCCTCGATTTGGGGCGTGACAAACTTGGTATCAGAGCTTAAGGTTTTAAAGTGTCCTAGGATGTCTCGGAGCCGTGTCTAGTAGTGCCCTTCTTATAGGTGTGTTGTCGACCACATCATATAAGTAGGGGCTACACGGGCATTTAGGAATTTACCTACTTCTTTGTTAATCTATATCGTGCGGTAAAGTGCAATGTGGAAATATCCGTGTCTAATTCGTGCCTTGTTCCCAAATTTTCAGAATATGGCACCTAAGAAGAAGGCTAGACTCGGCCTTAGGGCCAATGCCGGCCCAAGTGCGGCTGTTAATCATGTACCCGATGCCGTGGGAGAGAATGACCCACCGGTCCCGAATTTGCCTGGCCCATCTGTTCAAAACCCAAGTGTCCCTATTCCAGCCGCGGCAGAGGATGCCACCATTCCTCCTGCCGGTGTTCTTGACTCAGATACAGTTCCCGCTTCGGGCTCTGGTATCTCTAATGAGGAACTTAGGGGAGCCATCCATATGTTAACACAGCTAGTGGCCGCCCAGGCCCAGAGATCCCATGATGCCCCTGCATCCTCCAGCGGGCAGGGAGATTCCTTTGGCTCCAGAGTCCATAAATTCTTGCGATTGGCCCCTCCAAAATTTTCAGGCACCGATCCAGAGGCTGACCCACAGGAATTCCTTGATGAGATATACAAGACCCTCAGAGTGATGAAGGCTACAGATATAGAGGGGGTAGAGTTGGCCTCTTACAGGCCGAAGGGAGCGGCACGTTCATGGTTCGAAATGTGGGAGGATTCCCGTGAGGAAGGGAGCCCTCCGGCCGGATGGGATGAGTTCGTAGATGCATTTATGGACCACTTCTTGCCTGCCGAGGTGATGGCGGCCCGCGCCACGGAGTTCGAGGTCCTCAAGCCAGGGTAGTATGAGTGTTTGGAAATATCACATGGAGTTCGTAAGGTTGTCCAAGTATGCTCCTCATTTAGTGTCGACCATGGATGCCGGGTTCGACGGTTTGTTCGGGGCCTTAGCCCTTTGGTGGTGAATGAGGCCGCCACGGCAGCTTTGCACTCGGACATGAACTATGGGAGGATTGTGGGGTTTGCTCGGGCCACGAGAGGCCGGGAAATTGAAGATTCGTGCGAGAGAGAAAGTAGCGGCAGGGGCCGGTCAATGGGTCGTTCGGGGAGATCACTTCCGGGGAAGGGGTCATCGGGGCCATCCTAGTCATATGCTCGGTCCTCCGCGAGTGCACCGCCATCCATGCACAGTCATCAGCAGGGCAGTTACTCGAGACCTGGTTCGGACAGCAGGAGGTCTCGTCAGTCTGGTCATCCTGGGGTGAGATCCCAGCAGCGGGGGAGACCTACATGCCCCAAGTGTGGGAGATTTCATACAGAAACTTGCTACCTTGACCTTCCGGTGTGCTTCGGGTGTGGGGTGAGAGGTCATATTCAGCGGGACTGCCGTGCACCCCGTCAGGGTATAGGTAGGGGATCTGCTCAGTCATCCGGTTCTTCAGCTGCTACATCATCAGCGCGTACTCCAGCAGCAGCAGGGCGTGGTGCAGCTAGGGGTGGAGCTCAGGGTAGGGGTGGACCTAGCCGATTCTATGCATTGAGTGGCCGCCAAAATGCCGAGGCTTCTCCGGATGTTGTTACAGGTATCATGTCTGTTCAGACTATTGATTGCTATGCCCTTATTGATCCAGGGTCCTCCTTGTCTTATGTTACTCCATTCATTGCTTCAAGTTTTGGGATAGAACCCGAACAACTTCATGAGCCGTTCTCTGTGTCGACACCTATTGGTGATTCTATTACGAGCCTCACGAGTCTATAGGAATTGTGTTATTACGGTGAGTGGTCGTGTTACCACAACCGATCTTATTGAGCTTGGGATGGTTGATTTTGATATAATTATGGGGATGGATTGGCTCTATTCATGCTTTGCCAAGCTTGACTGTCGGTCGAGAGTCATGAGGCTCGAGTTCCCTAACGAGCCGATTATTGAATGGAGAGGAAATGGTGTGGTGCCAAGGGGTAGGTTTATTTCCTACCTTAAGGCTTCGAAGATGATTAAGAAGGGGTGTATCTATCACCTGGTTCGGGTAACGGACACCACCTCGGATGTGCCTATCCTCGAGTCCGTGCCAATTGTGAATGAATTTCCCTGAAGTGTTTCCAGATGAGCTTCCAGGCATCCCGCCGGATAGGGAGATTGATTTCGGAATTGACGTATTGCCAGATACTCAGCCAATATCCATTCCACCTTACAGAATGGCGCCAGCAGAGTTAAGGGAGTTAAAGGAGGAGTTGAGGGATTTATTAGAGAAAGGGTTCATACGACCGAGTGTGTCGCCATGGGGTGCTCCGGTTCTCTTTGTCAGAAAGAAGGATGGGTCACTTCGAATATGTATTGATTATCGGCAGCTTAACAAAGTCACCATTAAGAATAAATATCCATTGCCTCGAGTGGATGATCCGTTTGACCAATTGCAGGGAGCGAGGTTCTTCTCAAAGATTGATTTACGGTCCGGGTACCACCAGTTGAAAATCAGGGAGCAGGATATTCCTAAAACCGCCTTCAGAACTCGTTATGGTCACTTTGAGTTTTTGGTTATGTCTTTTGGGCTAACCAATGCCCCAGCAGCTTTCATGGACCTTATGAATCGGGTTTTCAAGCCATTCCTAGATTCCTTTGTGATTGTATTCATTGACGATATTCTCATCTACTCTCGGAGCGGGGAAGATCATGCCGTTCACCTCAGAGCAGCATTGCAGACCTTCTTCAGCATCAATTGTATGCCAAGTTCTCAAAATGTGAGTTTTGGTTGGAGTCCGTAGCTTTTCTAGGGCATGTTATTTCCAGTGAGGGAATTATGGTGGATCCTCGGAAGATTGCGGCAGTGAAAGATTGGCCTAGACCCACGACCCCGACAGAGATTCGCAGCTTTTTGGGTCTGGCAGGGTACTATCGGAGGTTTGTAGAGGGATTCTCAACCCTCGCCTCCCCATTGACTAAATTGACGCAGAAAGCAGTTAAGTTCCAGTGGTCCGAAGCATGTGAGAAAAGTTTCCAAGAACTGAAGTCAAGATTGACCTCGGCACCAGTATTGGCCTTGCCAGAAGGCAGAGAGGGATTTGTAGTCTATTGTGATGCCTCCAGAGTCGGTTTGGGATGTGTATTGATGCAGCACGGAAAGGTTATAGCTTATGCTTCCAGACAACTCAAGAACCATGAGAAGAATTATCCGACGCACGATTTGGAACTTGCAATTGTTGTGTTTGCCTTGAAAATATGGTGACACTATCTTTATGGGGTTCATGTAGATGTGTTTTCAGACCACAAGAGCCTCCAGTATTTGTTCAAGCAGAAAGAGCTGAATCTGAGACAGCGGCGGTGGTTAGAACTACTCAAGGACTATGATATGGACATATTGTACCATCCAGGGAAGGCAAATGTGGTAGCCGACGCTCTTAGTCGGAAATCCATGGGTAGTTTGGCTCATTTGGGTGTGGATCAGAGACCCCTGGCTCGAGAGGTCTACCAATTAGCCAGCTTGGGGGTTCGTATTTCGGCGTCGGACGAGGGGGATATCTTGGTGCATAATGGAGCAGAATCATCATTGGTCGCGGAAATCAAGGAAAAACAGTTCATGGATCCAGCATTGGTTCGGGTGAAGGAAGCAGTCATGAATGACAAGACCTCAGCATTTGTACTCAGCGGCGAAGATGGTGTATTGCGGTGTCAAGATAGGCTATGTGTTCCGGATGTGGACGAGCTTCGGGAAAGAGTGATGGCAGAGGCTCATACTTCCAGGTATTCTGTGCACCCTGGTTCAACGAAAATGTATCACGATCTCAAGGAGATTTATTGGTGGAGTGGTATGAAAAGGGATGTGGCAGGCTTTGTAGCTAAATGTCCGAACTGTCAACAAGTGAAGGCCGAGCATCAACGGCCTGGTGGATTAACTCGGCTTATAGAAATACCAAGGTGGAAATGGGAGATGATCAATATGGATTTCGTGGTGGGGTTACCTCGCACTCAGCGTAAGTTCGATTCAGTATGGGTGATAGTAGATCGACTCACCAAATCAGCTCACTTCTTGCCTGTCAAGTTCACTGATTCTGCGGAGCAATATGCAAGATTGTACATCAAAGAGATAGTAAGGCTTCATGGCACTCCACTTTCTATCATCTCAGATCGTGGGGCTCGGTTCACAGCTAACTTTTGGAAGAAGTTTCAGCAAGGTTTGGGAACTCAGGTGAATCTCAGCACAGCTTTCCATCCACAGACCGATGGACAGGCCGAGCGGACCATTCGGACGCTTGAAGATATGTTGCGGGCTTGTGTCTTAGATTTTAAAGGTAATTGGGATGAACACTTGCCACTGATAGAATTTGCTTACAATAACAACTATCATGCTAGCATTCAAATGGCCCCGTTTGAGGCATTATACGGGAGAAGATGTAGATCGCCAATCGGGTGGTTTGAGGTAGGTGAAGCGGAATTGCTAGGGCCAGACATGGTGTACGAAGCTATGGAAAAGGTCAAGGTTATTCAGGAGAGAATGAAAACAGCACAAAGTCGTCAAAAGTCCTATGCAGACGTTCGTCGAAGGGATTTGGAGTTTCAAGTCGACGATTGGGTGTTCTTGAGGGTATCTCCTATGAAGGGAGTCATGCGGTTCGGAAAGAAAGGAAAATTGAGTCCTAGGTATGTCGGGCCATATCGGATCATTCAAAGGATTGGTCTAGTTGCTTATAGGCTAGAGTTGCCTCCTGAGATGTCATCAGTGCATCCGGTATTCCATGTGTCCATGTTGAAGAAAGTGATTGGAGATCCATCCACCATCATGCCAGTCGAGGCTATAGAGGTTAATGAAGATTTGTCATATGAAGAAGTTCCAGTCGCCATTCTTGATAGGCAAGTCCGTAAGTTGAGAAATAAGGAAGTCGCCTCTGTTAAAGTATTGTGGCGAAGTCAACAAGTTGAGGAGGCCACATGGGAAGCGGAAAAAGAGATGAAGGAAAAGTACCCCCATTTGTTCAATCAAGCCTAGAAGAAATTAGGTGACCCTCCTACTCCTAGTAACTGTCATCTTGCCTAAGTTGTTTCCCTCTTAGTATTAGTAAAGTCCCCTTCATTTTGTAATGAGTTAATTGAGTTGTTACCTTGGGTCACTTGAACCGTTCTTGAAAAATGAAAGCCTTATAAAGATTTACGTGTTTAATAAACTACTAATAGTAAGTATAGATTGGTAATGGTTTGTTAAGTGCACATGGTGTGTTAAATTGGTTAAGTAAGGTAAGAATTCATTGACATGACGAGTTTATGTGCAATTGTAACAATGTGATAGAATATGTGCATTCGTTGAGGTAAGAAAGTGTATACCAGCTGTGAAAAGTGTTGTAGTTGTATATTGTTGTTTGGTAATGTGTTTCGGGGGCCCTCTGACAGGTGGATATGTCCATAATACAAAGGAAACTATGGCGAAATTTTTCTAAAATATAAGAGTTAGTCAAAATTTTGATAGCTTGCATATCATGTCTTTCAAAACTCATTTATTTCAAAATCCTCATTCGAGGACGAATGATCTTAAGGGGGGGAGGATGTAAGGCCCCGTAAAATTTTTGTGCATAAAACCTAGTAGTTGTGGTGTCATGGTCCGAATAATGTGTTAGGAATGCGTAGAAAGCTCGCCGCGGTTCGGACCCTTGGTAGTGATTTAAGTTTCAAAATATAGAGAATAAAATTTTCCAGAAAAATGTCAAATATGCGGTCAAGAATGCGACCGCAAACCTGACATGCGGACCGCATTCTGACCGCAAATCGTTCTAGAGAGTTGCCCAAAATCGTGTCAAAAGTGCGGTCGATATGCGATCGCATGTCAAATCTGCGGTGCACTTTTGCGACCGCAGAATCAACATGCGGTCCGCATAGTGACCGCATTCCTTAACAGAACCTGCACAACTTTGAGGCCATTTTGCGGTCACTTTGCGGACCGCATGTGGATTCTGCGGTCGCATAGTGACCGCATATTCGACTCCGGCCCAGATTTTGTAACATTTTGACCCGATCTCTTCTTTAATATAACACACTTCTTCTTCATTTTATCATATTATCTTACCAAAAATTAGAGAGAGAAGAGAGGGTTTTAGAGAGAGAAGTTCTTCATCTTCAAGGATTGTTTCAACTACTTAATTCCAAGGGATTCTAGGGCAAGGATTCAACTTCCCCAATATTTTCAAGGTAAAAACCCTAACTATTTTCTTGATTTTCAGTTTTAATTGGGTAAAGAGAGGTTTTCATATAATAGCTTTTAAAAGTAGAATTTTTACACTCATGCATGATTATTGAACTTGATTTCTAGTAAAAAGAAGTGAGTAGAAGTAAGAGTCTTCAAGAACAAGGTTGGCTAGAGTAGGATATCTTGGGTAATCATAAAGTAGGAAGAAAACTCATCACCAGGTATGTATGGCTAATTTTGATTCTTGTAAAATCGCCCAAATGTGTGCGAATTGTCTTGGCATGTGTCAAATTGAGAAATTTTATGTAATCCTTTGATTTCCTTGTTGAGCATTTGATTGATGTTGAACTATGTATGGTATGAAATATGAATTGAAAGATAAAAAGGTAATCGAGGTTGGTAAAGAATTGGGAATAACCATTGTGATGGTATATTTGGCTTATTGTGGAAAGACTTTGAAACACCTTAATTGTGGTGAATTGTTGAACATGATTATGTGGGCATTTTCGATTTGGAATACTTGTAACATGGTTGTGATATTGAATTGAGAAGAAATTGAGAACATGAACCAATGTGTAAGTTGCTTATTTGAACTTGTTGAAATTGTGTGTAGTACCTTATCTGCTGTTTGAAATTGTTGTGTTTTCAACCTGTAAGGCGGGGTCGTGTTGCGCGCCGCAACGTGGTGAAATAAGGTGTGGGTTGGGGTGATAAGGGTGGCCGAGGTAATAAGGGTGGTCGGGGGCAATAAGGATGGAAAGCGATCGAAATCGCTATTGAAAATTGATACAAAAATCAATAATGTGAAATTGTGAAAGGAGACAGCAGGAGAGTTTGCAACCTGTGGGGCACTGATTGCCCCTTTGTTTGACTACTTGTACTTTACGTGATTGATTGGTTATTGTTAAATTGGTTGATTGTAGAAAGTGCTTTGTGTTGAGAATTATTTGAATAAGAAAAATGTGGAAACATGGTTGGCCGGCTTAATTAATTGTTGATGTAATTTAATGGCTTGAGTTTACTTGGGACAAAGTTTGTCCATACATACCAGTACAATTCAAGTGTACTGACGTCCCTTTTGCCGGGGGCGCTACATTCGTGTCATGATTGTAGGTGGATCGGTAGCAGGCACTTCAAGCTCATCGGCAGTAGTATCCTTCTCCTTCCACTGCCCGTTTTGGTAAGCCCCTTTCTTCCTCGGGGCCTTGTGTGGTTCATGCCACTCGGTTTAGATTTCATTTTGGTTTTGTAAGGTATAGCCGGAGCCTTGTTACCGGCAAGTATTGTATTTCCCTTTTGTATCCTAGAGGCTCTGTAGACATGTAAACTGTGGGACTCCAATCTTATGTATATATTGTGTCATGTCGGGCGTTGTAAAAATTGAAATCTAGTTAATGAATCACTCGTATCGTGTTATTTGTTTAATGTGAAATCAATTATGATTAGTAATATATCTGGTTAATGAGAAACAGTCATCACAGGGGTAACGCGTGGGAATGAAAGGCACCCAGGTCCGCTTGACTGGGGCAACCCGGTCAGGCACCGGTCATGTTCCTCGATTTGGGGCGTGACACAAGAGGTCTTTAAGGGTTGTAATGTAGGCTATGGGACGGGTAGGATACTTTTGGGTGTAGTGACTAACCTCCCTACGCACTTTTCTTTTCTCTTTCACCACTTTCCCTTTTAGTTTTCTCCCTTATGTCTCCCGAAAACATTTATTCACCTTTATTGGCTTTTAATCCCCATTTTTCTTTTGTTGGTGTAACTGGCCTTTGTAATTTTCATATATACATTGATATAGCTCTTTTTCTCATTGCTTTGCAACACATTTATATTATTTTGGCCAGCTTACTATTTTTTATCATTCAATCTTGATTTTCCCTTTTCAATTTCCCTTCACCCCACACTTAAACTTTTGCATATTCATTACAATACAAGTGCTTCTAGGAGGTAAAGTAGAACAAATATAATAATTTGAAGAACATTCAAGGGTTATCAAAGAAATAGGCTTAAAGCTCAAAGGGGTTAACTAAGATATAATGTACGGGTGAATTCATGTCTATTGATATATGGGGTTACACAAAGAAATGCCTCTATCCTCTCTACAACCACACAACTTCTATTTCGCTTTGCAAACACACAGGGCAAGTTCTAGGAATCATGTACAACATACAATGTAAGTAAAAACCTCACACACACATGGCATGCAACTCATTTGGAATCCGGTTTATCTACAAAATCCTATCAATGTTCAAGCAAGCATTATTGTGCAATTTAAGGCATATTGAGATTCTACAATCAAGTTTAGATGATACATTCTCAAGTTCAATTTACGCTTTTGCTAATGTGCATATTTGGAGTTACATGTTGCCCTTTTACCTCTAATCCTAAGAAAAAAAATCTACCTAACCCGGTTCAAAATAAAAACCCTTGGAAAAGAACCGTGGTCAAAAGAAAAACCAAGGGTGAGATGATACACTACCTAAAAAAAAAAATAAAGGAAAGAAAAATTCCTACGTGGACTACTTCCCTCAAGAGTACTTGTCCTAAATAGTCCGTCATCAGGAAGAGTCCTCTACTCATATTTTTGGATTTTTAAAATTTTCTGATTTTTTTTGTATTTTTATTATTTTATATTACTTACTACACTAATATATACATCATGTACAAGATACGTTTCCCACCCCACACTTAAAAATATGCCATGTCCTCATGGTATAAACAATATGAAAGCACAATGGGGTTTAAGAAAACTTACCTGTGACTCACTCGGAGTCGGAAACAGTGGATGGGTCGACATGGCATGCTCTCCCAAGTGCTCTGAACCATGCCATAAATTTGTTCTCCGACCGGGCTTGCCTAGTTGACATGGCATCTAGTCGTGTGTGTAGACCGTCAACTGAAGTGCGTAGAGCAGCCACTTCCTCCTCCATTGACCTCAGCATAGGTCGCGTGGAGTCGGATCTAGACATGCTTGCTCCGCGAGGAGCAGGCCTGGAGGGTCCAGCTGAATCCATGGAGTGGCTGGCCCGGGCCTCCGGTACAGGATCATCATCATCATCTAAGTCAATGGGTGTGGTGTCTCGTCCAACCCGAATAGTAGCAGCTCTAAATGGAGCTTTTGGTATTAGCTCACCGTCAGTCTCAGTAACTGGGGTGTGGTTGAGGAGACACAAGGTAGTGACAAGAGATGGGTAATAGAAACCCTTGGCAGTGAGGGATCCCCTCAGTACCATCTCGTCACTAATAACCCGGGCAATATCAACATCCCGGTGTGTTACCAAACACCAAGTCAACAGAGCCCTATTAAAGGTAACATCTGTAGTGTTACTTGAGGGCAGAATGCGGTTGCAAATTATAGAAAACCAACATTTGGCAATGTGAGTGAAACAGTTAGAATGCAGAGTTTGGTTTCAAATCCATACGGGAACACCATCTACACATAAGGCCTCAATTAACATGTCCCATGTGACACCGGGCCTATCATGGTAATAATCAATATCACTCGTGTGTAGTGGTAGGCGAAGTACCTGCCGAATGGTGGGAATATGAGCATTTACATGCTTACCTCTGACGAAAACTCGTCTCACCGAGGAGTACGGGGCGTTGGCATAGAATTCTCTGACCAGCATCTTGTTCACTGTAGTGGGTGTTTCAAAAAGGAACTCCATCTCTCGCCGTCGGATCTCATCATACATTTCCGGCTTTTCTGAGCGGATGGCTATTCTGTCCACTTCAACCTCTTGAAGCCACTTTTTGTTCGCTTTGATGTTAAATGCATTTTCCGCCCCTTCATCGGCAAAGCGAGATTCATCATAAGTTGGTTGCCTGGATGAGCTAGCACCATGTCGTGGTCTCTTTGGAGCCATGATCCTGTACAATTAAGATAGCCAAAAAGTGTATAAACTGTTAGTTAGTGGAAGGCTACTCAGACTTCGACATCCTTGATAATTCACAATTGACCATCAATTATGTGTAATTCCCGCAAACTCTTTATCTAACTATTCCCTACATGCCCAATTGCGAACCCCACACTTAGTTCTTGGCACACATCCTATTTACTTAGTCCATCCCCAAAAAGTATTCAATAACCATTTAAGAGTTGGCATTATGTCTCCTAATTATCATTAGTCTATTACGCTCAATGTAATGTGCCCTAACTTAACCAACCAACACATATATATGGTAGAACTACTAGTTGGGTTTCCAAATCATAAAATCAACACAATTAACAACCCAACACCCATTCTTCACCAAACATCAATCGTAGAACAATGTTCCTTAGAGCAATTTCATGGCAAGATCAAAAGCACAATGATAAATCAAGTAATATTCATGAATAGACCCTAACTAATACTAACTAAATATTTATACAAACTAAACAATCAAAAGCTAAAAAGATGGAGCAAAATAAAAGAGAGAAGTAGAGAAACTTACAAGTTATAGTAATGGAGAAGTGGGGTGGAAGAAAGGGATGATTTGTAGAAGAGAGGGATGGGGATTTTTAGAGAGAAGGGAGAGGTTTTGAATTAGAGAGAGAGAGATTTGAGAGGGGAGGGGCGGCTGTTTTGGGTTATGGGGAAGGGGGGTTAAGTTATTTTAGGGTTTAGAAAAGGGGGGAGGGAAAAAAATAAAAAAAAAAACTTGAAATTTTGCCGACCGCGGAACTGACCGCGACTGTTCGCGGTTCGTTCGCGGCCGCGGATGGACCGCGAACAGTCGAGATTCAGAGGAGGCATGTTTTCGCGGTTGGTTCGCGACCGCGGATGGACCGCGAACAGAGAAGTTCAGAAAGGGTATTTTTCCGCGGTTCGGCCGCGGTCCGCGAGTGGACCGCGGACAGTGCTCCGTTATGAAACAAATTCGACTGCTTCAGCAAAAGATTTTTATTTGTTTTTTTCTTTTAATCCTTATTACTTACTACTAATATTAAATTACTTACAACATGTTCGTGGGTTGCCTCCCACGTAGCGCCTGAGTTAACGTCGCGGCACGACTCAGCTTAGCGCATTTTACGGCTCGCTGGACCTTTGAGGTTCATTCAACTGCAATTCTATCTTGTCCTCCATGTCATCCAGGCCTATGTATTGTTTCAACCGCTGTCCGTTTACCTTAAAGGTACGTGATCCATCCATAGTTTGAATTTCCACAGCTCCGGACTCAAATGCCTCAATTACCTTGAAGGGTCCTGACCACCTTGATTTCAATTTACCTGGGAACAGTCGTAATCTTGAATTGTATAGTAGTACCTTGTCCCCATTTTTGAAGGTACGCTCAACTATATTTTGATCATGGATCCGCTTCATCCTCTCTTTATACAATCTTGTATTTTCAAATGCTAGATACCGAAATTCTTCCAACTCGTGTAATCCGGTCAACCTTGCTTTACCTGCTTCCTCCAAGTTGAGATTCAATTGTTTCAGTGCCCACCACGCTTTATGTTCTAATTCAACCGGTAAGTGACAAGCTTTTCCGAACACCAATTTATAAGGAGACATGCCAATGGGTGTTTTGAATGCTGTTCTATATGCCCATAGTGCGTCATCGAGCTTCCTGGACCAGTCGGTTCTTGTAGCGTTCACTGTTTTGGTCAATACACTTTTAATCTCCCTGTTGGAGACCTCAACTTGTACGCTAGTTTGCGGGTGATATGGAGTGGCCACCTTGTGTTTAACATCATATTTGGCCAATAATTTCTCAAAGGCTCGGTTGCAAAAGTGTGTGCCCCCGTCACTAATGATGGCCCTTGGAGTCCCAAACCGGGTGAAAATATTCTTCTTCAAAAATCCCACTACCACCTTAGCATCATTGGTAGGTAGTGCTGCAGCTTCCACCCATTTGGACACGTAATCAACAGCAACAAGTATGTACTTATTTCCGTATGAGCTAATGAAGGGCCCCATGAAATCTATTCCCCAGACATCGAATACTTCCACCTGCTGGATTGGATTCATTGGCATCTCATGACGCCGAGAGATGTTTCCGGTGCGTTGACATTCGTCGCAACCTTTCACCCACAAGTGTGCATCCTTAAATACTGTCGGCCAATAGAAACCGGCCTCGAGTATTTTGGCAGTTGTACGAATTCCTCCAAAGTGCCCGCCGTATGCTGAAGCGTGACATGCCTGCAAAACAGAAGATTGTTCTATCTCGGGGACGCATCTCCGGATCATGTTATCAAGACATATCCTAAACAAGTATGGTTCATCCCAATAATAATGCCGACTTTCACGAAAAAATCTTTTCCTCTGGACCGATGATAGGTCATAAGGAACAATGCCACTGGCCAGATAATTAGCGTAGTCAGCATACCATGGAGCTTTCAGGAGAGTAGTTGTGAGCAATTGCTCGTCTGGAAAAGTTTCCAGAATTTCCCCACTCTCTTTGACAAGTTCAGCTCCTTCAAGTCTTGACAAATGGTCGGCTACTTGATTCTCAGTGCCTTTTCTATCTCTGATTTCGAGGTCGAACTCTTGGAGAAGCAACACCCAACGAATTAGGTGTGGCTTAGAGTCCTTTTTATCAATTAGATATCTTAAAGCTGCATGGTCTGTGTAGACGATTACCTTTGATCCTATGAGATAGGACCGAAATTTGTCGAATGCAAACACAACCGCTAGCATCTCCTTTTCCGTCATTGTGTAGTTTAGCTGTGCTCCATTCAGAGTTCTGCTTGCATAGTATATTGGATGCATCAGTTTATCTTTCCTCTGGCCCAGTACTGCCCCTACTGCATAATCACTTGCATCGCACATTAACTCAAACGGTTGCTCCCAGTCTGGGGCAATGATGATGGGTGCTGTGACCAGCCTCTTTTTCAATTCCTCAAAAGCAATCCTGCATTCGTCGGTAAAAACAAAAGAATGGTCTTTCTCTAGTAACTTACAGAGAGGGTTTGATATTTTGGAGAAGTCTTTAATGAACCTCCGGTAAAAACCGGCGTGTCCAAGAAAGCTTCTTATGGCCCCGACGGATGTTGGTGGAGGCAACTTTGCAATGATGTCGACTTTAGCACGGTCCACCTCAATGCCTTTGCTTGAAACCCTGTGCCCAAGTACTATACCTTCTTGAACCATAAAGTGGCACTTCTCCCAGTTTAGTACTAAGTTTGTTTCCATGCATCTTTGTAATACTCTATTCAGATTGGCCAGGCATTCGTCGAATGAATTTCCAACCACCGAGAAATCATCCATGAACACTTCCATAATGTCTTCCACCATGTCGGTGAAAATAGCCATCATGCACCTTTGAAAAGTGGCAGGTGCATTGCATAGTCCGAATGGCATCCTCCTGAAGGCGAAGATACCATAAGGGCATGTGAAGGAGGTCTTCTCTCTATCTTCGGGGGCTATGGAGATTTGATTGTACCCGAGTATCCATCAAGAAAGCAAAAGTGGGACCTCCCTGCCAACCTGTCAAGCATTTGATCAATGAAGGGAAGTGGGAAGTGATCTTTGCGAGTGGCTAGATTCAGTTTCCTGTAGTCCATGCATATTCTCCATCCGGTGACGGTTCTTGTTGAGATCAGTTCATTGTTGTCGTTTTTCACCACCGTCATGCCTCCTTTCTTGGGTACACATTGGACCGGACTCACCCAGCTGCTGTCTGAGATTGGGAAGATTATTCCCGCATCTAGCCACTTTATTACCTCCTTCTTCACCACTTCCTTCATGTTGGGGTTCAGCCTTCTTTGATGTTCCCTGGAAGGTTTATGTCCATCTTCCAGGAGGATTTTATGCATGCAATAGGCTAGGCTGATCCCTTTTATGTCTGCCATGGTCCACCCGATGGCAGTCTTGCATTCCTTGAGTACCTGTATAAGCTTTTGAGCCTGCACATCTAACAAACTAGATGAGATAATAACAGGTAATGTGGAGTTAGGGCCTAAATACTCATATCCGAGATGTGATGGTAGTGGTTTAAGTTCAAGCTTCGGTGGCTCTTCTATGGATGGCTTTGCTGGTGGGTTTTCTCTTTTTTCTAGGTGTAGGGGTTCGAATTCGATCTCTCGCTTCCAAAATCCCTTGCCTTCCAAGGATAATACCCACTCGGCCAGACATTCACCATTTACTTCTTCCATGTTCATCAGGCATGCTTGCAGTGGGTCTTCGATAGTCAATTCTGCATCGTCGGTTTCCACTATTACATCAACCGCATCAACTAGAGAGCAATTTGCGAACTCGCTAGGGCGCCTCATGGATTTTTGCACATTGAAGATGATCTCCTCATCGTTCAACCTCATCTTGAGTTCCCCGGTTTCACAGTCAATTATAGCTCTTCCAGTAGCTAGGAATGGTCTTCCCAGGATTAGGGGAATTTCTTCGTCGACCCTGCAATCAAGAATAACAAAATCGGCGGGAAACACGAACTTCCCAACCTGGATTAGCACATCATCTATAATACCAAATGGACATCCTGTCAGCAAGCTGTAAAAGCATAGAGGTGGGTCTGGCTCTCCCAATACCTAACCTCTTATAGATAACTAAGGCCATGAGATTAATGCTTGCCCCCAAATCACATAAAGCCTTAGTGAAGGCATAATTCCCTATAGTGCATGGGATGGTGAAGCTACCTGGATCAGATAGCTTCTCAGCAATGGGTCTGGAGACTACTGCACTACAAGTCTGTGTAAGTGTAGCTGTGGCCAAGTCTTGGAAATCAAATTTCCGCGACATCAAATCCTTCATCATCTTAGCATAACCAGGCATTTCTTTTAAAGCTTCAATTAATGGAATGTTTACCTGGATTTGCTTTGAGCATCTCGAAGAACTTTTTGTATTGCTCCTCTTTCTGGTGTTTGGCCAACCTTTGGGGGAATGGTGGTGGAGGCCTCTTCTTCCCGGTGACTTGGGATTTTTCTTTTTCTATCACTTTCTCATCAATCTGCTGCTCTACCTGTTCAGCTACTTTCTCCGTTCCCTGTTGTGCTTCTTTATTTTCAGCAATTGGCTGGACTGTGCTTTTGTCAATCCTGTGGATTCATCCAGTTCAATGGGCAATGGAGTAGGTGTCTCAGCCTGTCTGTCAATTTTCTCACTTTCATTCTCAGCATCAAGATCTCTACCGCTTCTCGGAGTCACTGCCATTATTTGCTTTGGGATTTGGTCCTTTGGGTTCGTTTGAGTGTCTGCAGGTAATGTCCCTTGAGGCCGATTATTTAGTGACATAGCAATCTGCCCCATCTGCACTTCCATATTTTTGATTGCTGCATCATGTGCATCTATTCTCTCATTGGTTTTGGCATTTGACCCGATTACCTGTTGCATCATAGCTTTCAATTCTGCAAACCCATCGTCATGTCTACCCCCATGCTGTGGTGGAGGTGGATAATATCCCTGTTGCTGATTGCCGAAATTCTGAGGTCTAGGATATGGAGCCATGTTGTGTGGTGGCCTCATACCTGCTGCATTGAATTGTGGCTGGGGAGGTCTGTATTGCATTGGAGCCTGTTGGCCCCAGTTTTGATTACCTTGTCGCTGTCCTCCATAGTTAGCCACATAGTTCGAATCCTCATGCTGGTGATGATGTTCTTGGTCTGCAGCCCATGGATTACCTATGGGTTGGCTAATGCAAGATGTGCATAAACCGCCATTGGTAGTATCTACAATGTGAACTTGCTGCTTAACCCCTGATTCTTCCACCTTCTTTGTCAGGATGCTCATCTGTGTCAATAAAGTTGCCACGTTCTCCTCTAGAGTGTTGGATGGATCCAGAGGTACAGAGTGTACTACTGGTGTGATAGGAGCATTCCTGGACGTCCACCCGGAATTTTGAGCCATTTTGTCTAGCAAATTTTGGCCCTCTCTCCAAGTCTTGCTCAGAAAAGCCCCACCTGCTGAAGCATCTACAATGTTCTTCATACTGTCTGAAAGTCCCATGTAGAACCTTTGACCCAACATCTGTTCAGGGATTCCATGGTGAGGACACATAACAAGCATGCCTTTGAATCTCCCCCGAGTTTCATGTAATGTTTCCAATGGTTTCTGTTTGAAGCTCACAATCTCATCAATTTGTTGAGTTGTTTTATTGGGTGGATGAAACTTGTTGTGGAATTGTTTGACTAACTCATCCCAAGTTGCAATGGAGTTTATTGGGAGTGAGTTTAGCCATATCTGTGCTGCTCCTGTAACTGAGAATGGAAAAAGTAGTAATCTGATAGCTTCCGGAGTTACATTCGGTTGCCTTTGTGTTTTGCATATTGATAGAAAGTTTTTGAGGTGTTGCTGTGGATCTTCAACCTGAGACCCAGAGAATAATCCCTTGTTTTGCAACAAGTGAAGCATGTTGTTAGTAATCTGGAAAGACTCAGCTTGAATTGTTGGCACAACGATGGCAGTTGCCAAATTATCCGCTGTGGGTTGTGCCCGGTCGAACAATGCACCTTCTTGTGCCTCCTGTGCCTCTTGCATGTTTAGCCCGGCTTGTTGGTTTTGAGCGTTCATGTCACCCATGTCGAAGTCTAGTTTGATTGGTTGTTGAGATTGTTGAATTTGTTTGATGGCTTTGTTACGTGCCCGGAAGGTTTGCTCGGGGTCTGAGAGTCCTTCAATTAGTTCTCCAGTCCTTGCAGATTTTCTAGGCATGCACCTGAATACCCAAATCAACAAACGTCAAAATATTCAATGTAGAGTGTAGAAAGAACTTGAATACACAAGAATCTTGAAGTTCTGGCAATGGCAATTGATAATTCCGTTAATTTCCCGGCAACGGCGCCAAAATTGATTCACGTCCAAGCAACGGTCGTAGTCAATATAACTTGGTTTAATAAGTCCAAGATCGATCCCACAGAGAATTAACCTACCAATTGCAACTTTCACAACCCCAAAAGTACTTCCGAATCAAGTTCCCAAACTTTGAATATATATATGTGTGGATTCGAACAACTACTTTGCAAGAATTAAAGAATGCTTTAAAATAAAGAATTGAATGTTGAATGAAATAATATAGAGAAAGACTAAGGTGTTGATTTCCCCTATTGATGGAATCCCTTATCATTACGCTCTTACAAATTGTTAATATATTCTATCAATCATGAACGCTATGTGTATCGTAAACCTCTCCCGAGCAATTACAATAATTTACTAGTGCACTCTCCCGAGCTACCCTAGCTAGCTTTAATTTGAATAGTTCACTTTAGATTGCACCCAAGACTTCGTTATTCCTAACCCCGTCTTTACGCCTAAAATTATAGATTCCTCTAATAACCTAGGTGTGGTGTTGTTCAACAATAAACCTAAATATGCACTCTTTTCCAAGTTATGCACACTAAATAGGCACAGCTAATTGGGGATCCTACCAATTAACTACAATAAGAATGAAGTTGAACAAATAGAAATCTAATTCACAATTTGTAATCACATAAACGATAAGTTCATCAATCAATAGGTTCCATCAAAACCTTAGAAAAGAATTTAGCTACTCAATGCTTGAAGAAACAAGAATAATAATTGAAATCATAAAGAATTGCTTGATATAAAATAATAGAAAGAGTTTTGAGAGGAATCTCTCCTACTAAAACCTTGCAAAAGTATTGAAGAAATAAAAGTACATGCCTCTATGGGGCAAACTAGGGGTTTATATAGAGGTTTTAGGGCTAAGAAAACAAATTAGAGTCCAATTAGGATAACTGCCGCTGGGACCTCCGCGGTTCGTTCGCGGCCGCGAGCGGACCGCGAACAGTCAAGATTCAGAGGGCTTCGTTTTTCGCGGTTCATCCGCGACCGCGAGTGGACCGCGGATGAACAGTGCTTCTGTTTCTTTACTGCTTCGTCCAGCCCTCTTCACTTTAGCTCTTCTCTTGGCCTTTTCATCAACTTATGGCTTCAAAATGGCTTTTTAAGGCATCCAAAGCATCACATGTACCTGTAAAACACAATCAAACACTAATCAAAGCATTTTGTCCTCTTAACAACATTATTCTTATAATAAAGTGTGATTATTTAGGGTATAATTATAGTCAAATTCACCTATTATCACTCTTTCATCAATCCACTGTTAAGATTTGCACCGTTATCTGTGATGATTATCTTTGGAATTCCAAACCTACAGATGATGTGGGAATGTACGAAATCCACCATCGCCTTCTTGGTCACGGATTTGAAGGTTTTGGCCTCCACCCACTTGGTAAAGTAATCGATCGTCACCAGAATGAACCTATGACCATTGGAAGCTGCAGGTTCTATAGGTCCGATGACATCCATACCCCATGCGACAAACGGCCAAGGTGCTGACATTGTATGCAATTCAGTCGGCGGAGAATGAATCAAATCTCCGTGTATCTGACACTGATGGCATCTTCGCACGAAACTTATACAATCACGCTCCATAGTGAGCCAATAATATCCTGCTCGAAGAATCTTCTTTGCCAATACGTACCCGCTCATGTGTGGTCCACAAACTCCGGAGTGTATATCTGTCATCACCGTTGTGGCTTGACTCGCGTTTATACATCTTAACAATTCCAAATCTGGGGTCCTTTTGTACAATACCCCTCCACTAAGGAAGAATCCGTTCGCCAACCGCCGAATAGCTCTCTTTTGATCTCCGGTTGCCTGCTCTGGGTATATTCCTAACCTGAGGTACTCTTTGACATCATGAAACCATGGCTCACCATCCATCTCTTCTTCTATCATATTGCAATAAGCATGTTGATTCCGGATCTGAATATGTAACGGATCGACACGAACCTTGTCCGGGTGATGTAGCATCGACGCTAAAGTAGCTAGAGCGTCGGCAACCTCATTATGCATCCTTGGGATGTGCCTGAATTCTACCGATCGAAAGCGTTTGGTCAGATCATGCAAACACTGACGATACGGGATAAGCTTTAAATCTCTGGTTTCCCATTCTCCCTGAATCTGATGTACCAGAAGGTCCGAGTCCCCCAAGACCAAGACGTCCCGTACATCCATGTCCACCGCTAATCGCAACCCCAAGATACATGCCTCGTACTCAGCCATGTTATTGGTACAGTGAAAACGCAGTTGAGCAGTAACAGGATAATGATGTCCTGTTTCAGATATGAGCACAGCCCCTACTCCGACTCCTTTTGCGTTCGCCGCTCCGTCGAAGAAGAGCTTCCATCCCGGATCCTTGGTTAGTTCCAACCCCTCAATCTGCAATACTTCCTCATCTGGAAAATACGTCCTCAAAGGTTCGTATTCGTCATCAACGGGATTTTCAGCTAAGTGATCGGCTAGGGCTTGAGCTTTCATAGCCGTCCTTGTCACGTATATGATGTCGAACTCCGTAAGTAATATTTGCCACTTTGCTAACCTCCCTGTAGGCATGGGTTTCTGGAAAATATACTTCAACGGATCCAAACGCGAAATGAGGTAAGTGGTGTAAGAAGACAAATAGTGTTTCGGCTTTTGGGCTACCCAAGTCAGGGCGCAACATGTCTTTTCTAGATGAGTGTACTTGACCTCGTGGACTGTAAATTTCTTACTGAGGTAGTAAATGGCCCGTTCCTTCCTGCCAGTAAGATCATGCTGCCCCAGTACGCAGCCGAACGAATTCTCCAAAACCGTCAGATAAAGAATCAGGGGTCTACCCGGTTCAGGCGGAACTAGTACGGGTGGATTTGACAGATACCCTTTGATTTGGTCAAACGCTTCCTGACATTCTGTCGTCCATTCTATCGCAGCGTCTTTCTTCAATAGGCGGAATATGGGTTCACAGGTTGCCGTAAGCTGGGCAATAAACCTACTGATGTAATTCAACCTTCCCAACAGACTCATTACCTCTGTTTTATTCTTTTGCGGGGGTAACTCCTGAATGGACTTGATTTTGGATGGGTCCAACTCAATGCCCCGTCCGCTGACGATGAATCCTAGCAACTTTCCTGATGGAACTCCAAATGCGTATTTGGCCGGATTGAGCTTGATGTCGTATCTTCGAAGTCTTTGAAAGAACTTCCTGAGGTCAGCAACATGGTCTTCTTGACGTATGGATTTTACGATCACATCATCCACGTACACTTCAATTTCCTTGTGTATCATGTCATGGAATACCGTAGTCATCGCCCTCATGTAGGTTGCCCCTGCATTCTTCAAACCGAACGGCATCACTCGGTAGCAATAAGTCCCCCACGGTGTGATAAAAGCCGTCTTTTCTGCGTCCTCTTCATCCATCAAAATCTGATGATATCCCGCATAATAGTCCACAAAGGATCCGATTTCGCGTCCGGCGCAATTATCAATCAGGATATGGATATTGGGAAGCGGGAAATTATCCTTAGGACTCGCCTTGTTGAGGTTGCGATAGTCCACACATACTATGATCTTTCCGTCTTTCTTTGGCACCGGTACTACATTAGCCAACCATTCAGGGTATCGGGTGACGCGAATGACTTTCGCCTGCAACTGCTTGGTTACTTCCTCTTTGATCTTTACACTCATCTCCGTCTTGAATTTTCGCAGTTTCTGCTTGACGGGAGGATATGCCGGATCAGTGGGTAATTTATGAACCACTAGATCGGTGCTGAGTCCCGGCATGTCGTCGTACGACCATGCGAAAATGTCTTTAAACTCCATGAGTGTTTTGATCAACTCTTCTCTCAGGTTTGGTTCAATATGGACACTTATCCTGGTTTCTTTGACGTCATCTGTGTTCCCCAGATTAACGGCCTCGGTATCATTTAGATTTGGTTTGGGTTTTTCCTCGAAGTGACTTAATTCTTCACCGATTTCTTCTACGGCTTCATCATCGCCGTATTCCGACTCACTCTCGTCACTTCTTATTTCATGCGTTATTATTTCCAAACCCGATTGACTTTCTAGACTGGGTTGATTAATCTTTAAGCACGCCATATCATTAAGATCGGTTGAAAGAAGGCTGTTCAGAAAAGTTAAAAGAAGAAAAATAAACAAAATTAGACACGAAGGGAACCAAATTTCATTAATGGGAACATTACAAGGAAAAACAAACTTGCAAACTTAAATCAAAATGAACTAAAACAACTGGATTTTACTCCGGGGACAACCCCCAACACAAAATTTTGAAAGAAAACAATCCAAAACAAACTACCAAGACTCCTTCCGGACAGGGAGAGGAGTAGCCTTCCAATTATTCAGTTTTGCTTTTGGTCCCACAAACTATATCTCGGCATGGCTGGATCCTTCACCATCCTCGAGCATACATACATCTGCGAATAGGTCCTCGAACTTCCTTAAGAATTCTTCGTCTGGCCTAAACATAGGACCGGGAATCTTTGTCGTCGGATGTCCTCTTACTCCGGACCTGACGAAAGATTGGGAAAGGCGTGGAACCGGCTTCGGGAGCACCCATGTCTTCTGCTTATCCCTTTTGGCTCGCTGGATGTCCTCTGATGTTGGCTTGAATCCCAAGCCGAAGGTTCCCACGTTTTCGGCCACAGATACCGGTTGTATGATTCCTTGCAGAGATGCACCTAAACCTTTGCCGGGTATGAAACCATGTCTCAACATTTCATGCGCCACCATGACGTCTGCAGTAATTATTCTGTCATTGGGAATGCATTCCCCTTCTGGAACTCGGTTGGCGGATACCACATCGCAGATCTGGTATACCCACGGCCCAACATCTTCTTCCGTCTCAACGAAGGGGACGATGGTGCCTGGTTGTAGATCATTCTCTCCATGGACGACGATCTCCTGTTGGTCCCACTCAAACTTGACGAGTTGGTGTAAGCTGGATGGAACTGCTCTTGCGGCATGGATCCATGGTCGCCCTATCAGGAGGTTATATGACACCACCATGTCCAGCACCTGGAATTCCATGGTGAACTCCACTGGCCCAATCGTCAAGATTAACACTATGTCCCCAACCGATGCCTTGCCTCCTCCATCAAACCCTCGAACACATATGATGTTCTTGCGTATCCTGCCGATGTCCACTTTCAACTTGTCCAGTGTAGAGAGAGGAAAAATGTTAGCACTGGACCCATTATCGACAAGGACTTTGGTAACCACCGACTCCTCACACTTTACCGTAAGATATAAAGCCTTGTTGTGCTCGATGCCTTCCTCGGGCAATTCATCATCGGTGAAGGTGATCCGATTCGCTTCGAAGATCCTATTGGTGATCTTCTCCAAATGACTCACTGAGATTTTATCAGGTACATGTGCCTCATTCAGGACTTTCATCAAAGCTTGCCGATGTTCTTCAGAATGTATCAGCAAGGATAGCAATGATATTTGCGCAGGAGTCTTCTTCAACTGCTCTAAGATAGAATAGTCATGCAGCTTCATCTTTTTCAGGAATTCTTCTGCCTCTTCATCAGTTACCGGCTTTTTCAATGTCGCCGGAGTGATCTTCCTCAATTCCACAGGGGCAAAACATCTCCCCGATCGGGTCAAACCTTGCGCTTCGCAAACTTCCTCTTTCACTTCCTTTCCTTTGTAGGTTGTTGTAATCCGAGCATAATTCCATGGAATAGCTCTGCTATCAGTTATTGGCAACTGTACTGCTGGCTTGATGATGAAAGGATCCATTCGAACGCCTGCTACCGTCAAGACGGGCTTGGTTGTTGCCCCTGGTACAACTATTTTTACTTCCCCCGGCCTCATCGGTACTCCATTCATACTTCCCTTTTCTGCTTCCGACCCTCCCGGTAAGTCCTTCTTGCAAATGGATGGCTCATCAAGGCTCGGCCCCTTTCTCATTCCTACCCCGCTAGACTTGATCATCATTACAGTCTGAGAGGCTTTCTCCTTTCCTTCTTCTACCCGTACCAACTCGACCATGTTGGTCTCATGATGAGTTGGAAGTGGGTTTTGGTTGATGTTGGGCTTTGTTGGAGTCTGGACCTCAATCCTGCGAGTGTCGATGAGCTCCTGGATGGCCGTCTTCAACTTCCAACACTTTTCTGTATCATGTCCCGGACATCCTGAGTAGTAGGCACAATTTACTGAATGGTCCAGGTTCTTTGGAAGAGGATTTGGTAGCTTAGCTTCAACCGGATTTAGCAACCCTACTTGCTTCAACCGGTGGAACAGACTGGTGTAAGATTCCCCCAAGGGAGTGAAAGTCTTTGGCCTTGGCGCCCTGTCGCCCTTGAATGCCTGGTTCGGACGAAAACTCGCGCCTGAGGGGTTTCTGTAAGCTCTTGGGGGTGGATAATTACTTTGCGGGCTTGGTGCATGCCACGGTGCATGGACGGGAGGTGCAGAATAGGACTGTGCGTGGTGGACAGTAAAATGGGGATCAGGTGCGGGATAGTAATGTTGCGGGTGGTTATATGGATTGTGGAAGTAATTTTGGTGGTGAGGCTGGGGCGGGCTATATTGGGGTGCAGGGCCTCTATTTCTGAACCATGTCCCGGACTCGACTGCCGCGACTTCCTCTTTCCTCTTTTTCCTAAGTACTCCTCCAGTGCCACTTTGGATAGCCTGAGTGGTGGCTTTCAATGCTGAGTAGCTCATGATCTTGTTGGCCTTCAAACCTTCCTCGATCATAGCCCCCATTTTTATCACCTCGGTGAATGATTTGCCCACGGACGTTACCAGATGTCCGAAATAGGTTGGCTCTAGTGTCTGCAAGAAGTAATCCACCATCTCGCTCTCTCTCATCGGCGGATCTACCCTGGCTGCCTGTTCCCTCCAGCGGAAACCAAATTCCCTGAAACTTTCAGCGGGTTTCTTCTCTAATTTTAGCAATGATAAGCGGTCGGGGATTATTTCAAGATTGTACTGGAACTGGCTAATAAAAGCTTGAGCCAAATCATCCCACGTAAACCATCTGCTGGGGTCCTGTCTAGTGTACCACTCCAGCGCAGATCCTCCCAGACTCTGACCGAAGTAAGCTATCAGAATCTCGTCCCGTCCTCCGGCTCCTCGCATTTTACTACAAAACCCTCGGAGGTGGGCTACAGGATCACCGTGCCCTTCGTATAGGTCAAACTTGGGCATTTTGAACCCGGCCGGTAATTGGACGTCGGGGAACGGGCACGGATCCTTGTAAGCGACACTGACCTGGTTACCCAAACCGTGCATGTTCCTGAAGGACTGCTCCAGGCTTTTAACTTTTCTGATAACTTCCTCATGTTCTGAACTTTGGAAGTACTTTTCCGGTTCTGCCGGATTATCCCGATGAGGGGAATGTGATTGCGGTTCAGGAGCCCTAAAACTAGGCTCTGGAGGATAGTAAGAGTTGTCGTGGATCTGAAAATGCGGCTCGCTGGCCGGCCTTTGCAGAGGAGCAGGTGGAGGTGCCACAAAACAGGGGTGGCTGGAGGAGGATTTGGTTTGGCTGGTGGAATGTGGGTGGCATATGGGTTTTCCCCCTGAAAGTATGGATAGCTTGGGGCGCTTGTTGAAGGATCGATGGGCGGATGTTCGGGAGCTGAGGCGAGAGTAGGGCGGTTTGGTGAAGACTGTTCCCTGGCCCAGGCCAGGTGCATCTCTGTTATCTGTCTGTTTCAACCGGTCTACCTCTTCTTTCATGATTTGTAACTCTGATTTTTCTTCCTCGAGGCTCTTACCGGAACTAGACATGCTTATTGTAATCGGTCCTTTGGATCTAGTACGGTAATGATGGCTGGCCAGTATATTCTGTCAAACCAACTGCTAAACTTTTCTGGAAATCAACAAACTTGTTAGTTTACCGAGTTTAATAGACATGTTATAGCACGTAGGATGTTAATGCACCTAATCAAATAACCATTTCTACATGCACTCGTAACATGCGTCATCCCAGCTTTTCTCTTTTTTCTCTTTTTTCTCTTTTTTTTTCTTTTCTTTTATCCTTGAAAGCCTTATTGTTATTAACCTTCGTATCCTTTTCTTTATTTTTTAGTGGTGGTCGAATCTTATGTGGATTGCCTACGTATCACGTCCCCGCGTGAATCAGACCGAGCGTAGTTCTGGTAACAAGATTGTGCCAAAATTCAGTAACTTTTATATCAAATAAAGCCTTAAAGTTACAAAACATGTCTTACAATAATCGACAAAATAGAGGAAAGCTCGACTCGAAAAAATAAAATGCCAACCAACTCGACTCACAATATATTTTTAAATCAGAAGTCTAATGCTCTAAAATTCCTGGGGGCCCGCGAGGCATCATTCGGCCTTGCCGCGGGCCTTGGTGTGAGGTCCTCGTGTAGTCCCCTTAAATCTCTCATGATCTGATAAACGTAGCCCATGACCGAAGCAAAAAGGGCAGGGCGGGGCATCTGTTCGCAAGCTAAATACTTCATGGTGACATAGTGCCCTATTTCTCCAATTATGTCCTTGATCATGTCCCTTTCTCCGAGTAGCTGTTCTATCTGCTGGTTTTTCACCCCCAATCTTTGAGCGTTGTTGGTGACTTGGTCTAGGAGCCTGTCTATTTGTTCTTGCAATCGGGCCATCAAATTGTGGCAACGGTCGAGGTCTGTTCTAGCATCTCGGGCTTGCTTGAAAACCCGCTCCCTGAGGATAACATTTGCTTCCCTTAGACTAGTGATGATCTCAGTGTAATCTTCCTCTATCCGTTGCAGGTGAAGTGCTTGTTGATGTGCCTCCTTTTTCCAGCTAGCACGGACCCTCATTGTTTGGGCCTTTGACTCCTCCAATTCTCTTTGGACATCGGCAACTTGGCTTCTCAAACCTTTAATCAATTTTTCGTCTGCTCGACTCCTCAATTGTCTGTCCGCGTCCGTTTTCATTTGCTGGATCTGAGCCCTCAAAAAGTCATTTTCTTGTGCCAACTTCTTTTTATCTCCCTCGTCGGCGGCGGCTTGTATATCCTTTTCAAATTGGAGATCTTGGACCCGTTGCTCTATCTTACCGATCTTTGTTCGGTAAACCTCTTCCTTAGCTAACCAGTCCCATTGTTCTTGTGGCGCTTCAGCAAATTCCTTGAGGTGAGGTCTTTTGGCTGGTCTTTCACCCGATATTTCTCCTTTGTACCTAGTAAGATATCTGGGCGCAACCTCTCCTCTAGCTCGATCTTGCACACAAGTGTTTGCCTCCAGATATTGGCATTTGCTCCAGATCTGGCGGACCCTTGCTTCTGGGAATTGACCATCGGGACCAATTTCAATAACCCGGGTACTCAGGTCTTCTTCTTTGGGTACTATCTGGCACCTCCCGAGCTGTCTCAACACCCGATGGGGCGCATAAGGTTGAATGCTTTTAAGTCCCATTAAGAGAAAGGGGAACCTAGCCGCTGGCATGTACACGATTCTGTCTATCTGTAACCAACCCAACGTCCATTGTATTCGACTTGCTGAGAGCCTGAAAGTACGCCCTCCATGCCAATGTTCCTTCGGGCAGGGCGGTCCTATCAATCCTTGTATAAAATTCGCTTATGCAAGTTTTCTCAACCAACCCATATCTCAAAAATTGGGTACGGTGACACAGGTGCTCGATCATCCACATCTGTAGCAGTAAATTACAGCCTTCGAAAAAATCTCCTCCGACTTTGCAGACTGTGAGGGCTCGATATATGTCTGACAGTATCATAGGAGCAAGAGTACTTTCGCTTTGGTCAAGCAAAGTACTGACGACTCCGGCTAACTTTATATCAATGTTCCCGTCTTTCCTCGGGAATACCACGAGTCCTAAAAAGGCTATCATGAAAGCAACTCGTCTGTGCTCCTCCCATTTCTGGCGATTACCCTTGCTGCATAATTTGTTTTCTGGCTTGTCGAAACATCCCACGTGACCGTACCTTTGATAGATGAAGTCTAAAGTACAAAACCCTTGTGCTAGATCTGGGTTACGTACCGTTCTGGCTGTCTTCAGCGAGTCTAAAAACCGGTGTACGGCGACAACCCTGGGGGCGATTAGATATTGATGCCCCAATGGTACATCAGTGTTTCCAATGTATCCGGTCATCTCCTCCACAGTTGGGGTGAGCTCGAAGTCCGAGAAGTGAAAGACATTGTGCGCGGAGTCCCAATATGTGACTAATGCTCTTATGATGTCCCCACGAGGTTTTATTTCAAGCAGACCTGTGAGACCTTTCAAATACTTTTTAACCTCATCTTGCCCTTCTTTGCCTAGATCATCCCACCATAGCCGTATTTGTACCGGGATTTTAGTCATGAGTGAAAAGGGTTCATTTTGAATCGTGCTCATCCTGCACATTTATTTAAAGAAAACGATCATTTTGGCTGGCAATGATTTTTTCAAAATTTACAGATTTTGGTACATTTTTTTTTTTGAAACAAATGGCAAGTTGGACCCGACGGGGGTTGCCTACGTATCTCACATCCGGTGAGAATCAAACCCGCGTAGTTCGGTCCGTCAAGACAAACTATTTGCTTTTATTGACCGACAAAGAAAACACATTTTGTTAAGAAACACATTTTCTTTTATTGACCGACAAAGAAAAAACATTTTGTTAAGAAACCCATTGTCGGCAAAGTCAACCTTCCGTTGTCTTTTATTAGCAAACTATTGATTTTGTTGGTAAAACACATTTTTGTATTTTTCTGGAAATATCTATTTTACCCACACTGTTCCCTTTTATTTTTCATTTCTCCTCAGTATTTAGAAGCCGGTCAGCATGCAAGTTTGAATAAATGCTTGAAACAAACATGGCATAGCAGGATGGTCTTTTCATTTCAGGTTGCCTGTCCTAGACGGACCCAACCCCTGTGTTGAGTCCCCTAAGTCAAAATGCAACGTGATGCAAATAAGCATTTCCTACTAGGGATCCGGTATGCGGTTATGTTATTCTAAGCTCAAAACCTCGGTACATGGTCTAGACTGTGTACCCAAGCGGACAACTCGGGCTGAGGAAGGAGCTCCTTTCCGGGAACCAAAAGGCCAACCGGCTTAGAAACTTTCCGAGCCTCTTCATTATTTTGGGTATGACACTAACAGAATAAGGAGTCTCAACCAGTGAGCACATCCCCGGGGGTGAGAAGTGAAGGGTTTGCGGCACAGTTTTATATACAGTTCACGTAATATCAAAGCGGTAAACATATAACAGTTTGTATATACAGTGCAACTAGTATCAAAGCGGTAGACATGTAGCACATTAATTAAACATGTAGTAAAATCAGATATAGACAAAACAACAATTTAACCGAGCTCGAATTCTTAGACCATGAACCGAAGTTCAGAGGTTCAATCCCCAGCAGAGTCGCTAGAGCTGTCACACCTCCTTTTTCCGCACCCGCGAGGGCGCGAGTGAGTTTTTCCAATTAAAGGACAATCGAAACGGGATTTGTTTATTTAATTCAGAGTCGCCACTTGAGAGATTTATGGTGTCCCAAGTCACCGATTAAGTCCCGAATCGAGGAAAAGATTGATTCTGTATACAGTCTACGAAACTAGAAACCCGGATAAGGAATTCTGTTAACCCGGGAGAAGGTGTTAGGCACTCCCGGATTCCGTGGTTTTAGCACGGTCGCTCAACTGCTATTTTTGTTTCTATCTGATTTCTATATATATTTTAATTATGTGCTTTTAATGTTCCGCTTTTCGATTTTTAGAAGAATTGCGACGTCACGAAAACACATTTCGAGTCACACCACAACCAGTACGCCTGTGACTTTAACGTATCTCAGTTTCGCCGGGAGATAGATTTGGGTCACATAAATGCGCACCCGTATTTAAGAAAGTAATTGTGTCACAAATCGTGCCTAAAGAGTCTATCGTCTTATTAATTTTGGAAAAAGACCGTGAAATTCGCTAAACGGTCTTCCCGAGTCTATGTTTTTATTACAATTGATTGAGGGCCCCGCGAATGTGTATTTAGTGCGGCGAGGCTCATCTCATTTTATTAAAGGCCAATCTTAGAATGAACTATATTGTCTACTTTTGTTTTTGTCCCTAATATTAATTTAATACCTAGTCCTACGTGTATTATAATGAATAAATTTACGATTCAAAAACTCTTTTAATAGTTTTTAATTCCAATTTAATAACAGCGGATATGGCATCCACAATGCGATTGAGCCCAATACAAAGGAGAAACCAATAAGCTGGGCTTGAAGCCCATACGTGTGCCAGCCAGTTGAATGGGTAGACAATTATAAATCCTAATTAGTAATCAACAAATTCTTTGCCGAAGGTGAATATGCCTAAGTAGTAATGACATTTTTTGCTTCTACCTCTTTAATACAAATTTCTATAACATCCCGGCTTTTAGCTTTTGCAGCTTATCAACACCAATTAAAACAACGTATTGAATGTATTATATACGAGATTGAGACCGGATTATTAGTTTTGTAAATTCATTCCTAAGTGTAACTCTACAATCAACCTCAAAGGCGTAAGCAGAGACTAAATTAATTCTATAAGCGCTAAGCATTTGAACAACTAAAATTTATTATATAGCTAAGCAATAGCATAAAGCTTCCATCATTAACCAATCACTACCAAATATTTCAATGACATTTTGAAACGTGAAATCCAAACAGACTTGTATTTTAGCGAAATTTCAGTTTTCAAACACATTAATCTTGCTGTATTTGACAATCCATTATTCATTACCAAATATTTCAATCGCATATGACAACTAAAATTTGAAGCAATCCAAACATCTATATACAATAAAAAAATAGTCCAGCAACAATCCAGTAAGAAAAAATGCAAATTCAGTAGAATAAAAGTATCAACTTATCAGAAACAGCTTCATTTCATAGTCCAATCAATCACTTGAAGTTACCAGGGTTGTGTACCTGGAAATCAGCAAAGTAGGAGACTAGAGATCAGTGGAGTCGATGAAGCAAAGTAACAGCAGGCCAACAGCAACAAGTACCCCAGCAACAACCAACCAGTAGACACTCAGCAAACAATCAGTAGACACACAGCAAACCAACCAGTAGTAATCCAAAACTCAGCAAGGAAAACAACAGCCCAAACAGACCCAAAGCAGTAGCCCAACACACAATACTCAGCAAATAAAACACAATCAACTCCAGCAAACTAGTGATAAACAACTTCAACCAACAGAGCAAACGACCCCACAATCTATGTAAGAGATCTCTGTGAATTTAAAACACAGTCCAATGAAACAGTAACCAAAGATCCAATGGCAAACCAAGAAGAATCCAAACTCCCACTGTCTATTTTTCTAAAGTTTCTGTATGTGTGAATGGCTATGTGTTTCCGAATTATATCTCTCCAAAAATCCAGTCCTAAGCCTGTGTCTATATGAATGTCTAAGCCTTCATATCTCTTTCTATCACTGTTTTATCTCCAGGCACCTCTGTGGATATCAAAACTGTATTTCCAGAAAAAATTTCCTCAAAGATCCCTGTCACTGTGTATATCTGAGGTTTTTGTAGGTATCAATATCTATATTGCTCTCTAGGTCTTTTGTGTGTATCTCCCCCTTTCAGGTCTGTACCCTTCTCCCTACTTATAACCAAAAACCAGACCCCTTCTCTAAGAGCCAAGGACCAGAAAAATCCACTCAAACCCTTGCCCATCCCTGCTCTGCCAGCCCACTAACCCCTCTGTTTTCAGCCACTAAGTTTTGTCAATTGTGGGCTTAATTAGTTAAATAGTAACCTCTGTCCAGGCATGGCTAAATGCTCTGCTGGTGACAACAGGTTCCACTGATTAGCCCCATGTGCAGGACACTAAAATACTCTAAATGTTAAACCTTGATTTCCTAGTTAGCTAATTTGAATCATAATTTCAGTTTCAGATCAATCAAACAACCCTATTCAATCCAAGGGTGCTAATCACTGTATGGTATTTCAAATAAATCAACTTATGCAATTAGACGACGGCATCTAATCAACTACAACACATAACAATGATAACAATTTAATTGGCCAAACAATGATTTTGACAATCTCGGCAAAAAATGAAAAACAAATATTCGACGACGCTAATCGAAACGAGTAACTATCCTATGACGAGCACATTCGAACAACTAGTCGGAATGCAAATTTGACCAAATAAAGGTCTTGGGAGATGAAGAACAAAGCAGAAAATTAAAAGAAAAGATAAAGGATAAAAATTCATGTCATTAATCACACTAACATATGAAGAAGGAAAGAAAAATACCATGTAAGGAGAAAAATCGCGTTCGAACGAGCCTCGGACCCATCTTGGATTCAACTCGGCTTGGACCTTTGTTCTTTGAGGCCAATGGACCTTAATTGAGATGTTTTCAATAGTGAAAACATCCCAATTAAGGTCTATTAGACCTCAATTAGGCCGGAATCGAGTTTTAGGGTTCATGGCCGCGATTTTGGGGCTCGACTGGTTCTAGCAAGATTCGAACAAAACTAAAGCCGGTGGGGGTATGAGGGAGGTGAGGGGAAGCTATGGTGTGATTTTGGTGAGGTTTGGCATAGTTTTCAAATCGACTCGAATCTTCAAATGAAGATTCGAAGATTTCCGGAATGATTCGAGGTAAGGGAGGGATGGATCCGTAATGGGGGAGGTGAGGGGAAGATTTGGTGTTAAAATGGTGGCCGTTGGCCTACCGGAACCGCCGTGAGGCGATTTCCGGCAGGCGGAGCACGGTGGCTCACGGCGGCGTTGAATCGTTACTGAGAGAGACGAGAAAGGGTTGGGGGGGGGAATGAAAACGGGGATGGGGTATTGGTATGCTTAAAATTAACGTTTTAATCTTGGCCGTTGGATGATGAGAATCCAACGGCCAGGATAAAAAAATGGGGGAATTAATGTGATCCATCCGATCAACGCAGATCGATGGCTTGGATCTCTTTACTTAAAACGGAAACGACGTCGTTGGGTCTTGTCTGGAGACGGGTTGGACTGGACCAGATGTGATTCGCTTGGGCCTGGTTTTTGGACTAAATTATGGCCCAAATCTGATCTCCTTACTACACTCCATGGTATTATATATACATATATCCATATACACACATATATATATATATATATATATATATATATATATATATATATATATATATACATACATATATATATACATATATCCATATATATATAAACAAATCGAATTGTAGCACCTATAATTAGTACATTAAATGACAAGAACTACGAAAGAAAACAAAAATACCCCCCCTTTTTATGACTTTTCATTTTCGCAAAATAAAACTTAACTATTTCTAAGTAGGGAACTAACCCTGTAAATATAAATGCAACCTATTTGGTATATGTATTTTGATTGTTAACTTAAGCAAGCAGACATGGACACACAAACGCAAATAAGAGAACAATAACATATAATCCACAAAAATCACGCACAACACCAATACTATTTTATTTTGAAATTTTGGGAGTAATTCTCACGCAGGGCAAAAATCACGTGCTCGCAGTAGTCTTGAATTTGCTCACTTAGTTATCTACTCGTATGTTTACTCAAATTGGTTACAGTTGAGCATGATTTTGTCACATTATCGAAATTGGTTCCTTATTCCTCAACCGAACGGCGGAATTAAATTAAAGGAATCGGGGGGGGGGGTGTATTTCATGTGACCCGACTCCGATTTTGAACAAGGTTAAATAAAGCACGTCATGGACCACGGGTGCATTTTATGTAGCGTGGCTTGCAACATGTTCTAAATAATCTCGAATCAATTCTTAAATGAATATAGCGGAATATAGTTCTCTTTTAAATTAGAATTAGAGGTGTGCCTCGCCTAACAAAATTATACAAATCGCGGGGTCATCATAAATATATATATATATATATAAAAATATTTAGACTTCGGGATCGACCGTATAGCGAATTTTACGGTGTTCTCCAAAGATAATAGATGCGTAGTTGCTTTAATCGCATATTCTAATACTACCTTCTCAAATACGGGTGCACATTTATGTGACCCAAATCTAAATCTCAACGAAGTCGAAACGTGTCAAAAGTCACGGGTGCACTGGTGCAACGTGGTTCGAGATACGTTTCCATTGCATTGTAATTCATTTAAAACAATAAACAATAAAAGGGTAATGAGCTCTTAAACAATAAGTGAGACGAGCCTCGCCAAAATAACACGCAAATTGCGGGGCCCTCAATAGATAATTTTTACAAAGATGCTTAGACTCGGGATGTGCCGTTTAGCGGATTTCACGGCATTCCCAAAACAATAACGCGTTAGTATCTTTAGGCGCGTATTTAATAATGCTATCTCCTTAAACCCGGGTGCACATTTATGTGACCCAAATCCAAATCTCAACGGAGTCGAAATGTGTTGACAACCACGGGTGCACTGGTGCGACGTGGTTCGAGATACATTTTCACAATGTTGCAATTCTTTGTAAAAATAATAATAATAATAATAATTTTTATAATAATAATATCATAAGAGGTTAAAAATTAAAATTTACACCTAAGTTAAGGCATATTATAAAATCAGATAAAGAAGCCAAATATGACAGTTGAGCGACCGTGCTAGAAACACGGAACCCGGGAATGCCTAACACCTTCTCCCGGGTTAACAGAATTCCTTATCCGGATTTCTGGTTCGCGGACCGTAGTATAGAGTCAATCCTTTCCTCGATTTGGGATTCGAACCGGTGACTTGGGACACCATAAATATCCCGAGTGGCGACTCTGAATCTCTTAATAAATGAATCCCGTTTCGATTGTTCCTTAATTGGAAAAACTCCTTCGCGCTCTCGCGGGTACGGTAAAAAGGAGGTGTGACAAAAAGTAAAAAACTTACATGTATAGTCGAGGCTCGACTCTCGACCCACCTTTCTGAATCAGTCTCTTTCTTCTTCTTTACGATACGAGTTTTATTGAATAACTTATCTTGCTTCATTGGCATCATAAAGCTGTCTGGTGGCTTTGTCGATTACCCTCATGGTACTACTACTCGGGATAAACTTGGGTACAGTGAATAACTTGGATACAGTAGCTGACAGGCTATGTCTTTTGATCAATTGTTGTTCTCGTTAGCGTCAATAATGTTGAGACTTGTGACGACCCAAAGGGTCATCACCTGTTTTCTCATTTATTTTGTGCTTCCGAGGCCTTGAAAACCTTATTGTTACTTGCCTCAATTTGCGTGCATAATTCGGACGCGTAGCCGAAAAGCTTAAATATGAATTATGTGTAAAAAATTTATAAATTTTGATATTAATATGATTGAAGTTGACTTTGATCAATATTTTGGGTAAACGGACCCAGACCCGTGATTTGACGGTCCCGAAAGGTCCGTAGAAAAATATGAGACTCGGGCGTATGACCAGAATGGAAATCCGGGGTCCCGAGCCCTAGAAATGAATTTTTTAAAAGAAATTGTTATTCTAAAATTTATTTGGAAATTTGAAATGAAAATGGATTAGAAAGCGTTGGTATCGGGCCCGTATTTTGGTTCCGACGCCCGGTACATATCTTATATGTGGTTTAGCGCTTCCTGTAAAAGTTGATTGAAATTAGACGTCATCTGACATGTTTCGGACCAAAATATCTACAATAAAAGTTTCTGAAGTTTGATGAAAAAGTAATGATTTTGAGGTTTGATTATTTATTTTTGATGTTATTTTGGCGATTTAATCACACGGTTAAGTTCGTATGAGATCGTAGAGTTAGTGTGTGTGTTTAGTTAGGAGCCCCGAGGGCTCGGGAGTGTATCGGCGGAGTGTTAGAGTTGTTTTTGAACTTAAAAAATTGCAGAAACTATTGTCGCCTGGTGTCCAGTCATTTGTTTGATGCGATCGCATAGTTAAAAAAGAATATTGCTTAATTGGCAATATGATAATCTTCTTCAATCCATTTGCCATCATTAAGTCTGATCTTCTTGATAGACAACCTCTTTCTCCTGCCCTTGACAATGGAGTGAAAGAATTTAGAAACAACTTCCCCCTCCACAAACTATTCCATCCTAGATTTTTACTTCCACATACCTTCTTCATTTTTATAGGCCTGATAAGGAGAACATTAATATGGTTAAATTATGCTCTACTGTACTCATTATTGTTTGTAATGATCTTATGCTCCAGATCCTCCACCTCCTTCTCCAGATCTTTGATATTATCAATAATATTTCTAATAAATGTCTTGGACCAATGGGATGGGCACCTCCAAATATTTTTAAGTTGATGAATTTCCAAATAGGGGATCTATGAACCTCTATATCCCATGCTTGTTTTACCACCTCTTTAAAACCTTCTTCTTTAGTCCAGAAGTCTAAGAATCTAAAATGTTTGGTAGTGGGTTGGGATGTGTTCTTAGTAATGGTGAGGAGGGGAGAGTGGTCGGATCCTGTTTTGATCAAGTGATTGACAATGGTAGAATCATAATTGTTCATTCAATCTTGGTTCACCAGTACCCTATCATGCCTTTTCCAAACTCTCTTGTTAGGAGCCCACGCATTGAACCATGTAAATTACGAACCTGAGAAGCCCAGGTTAAAAGATCATAGTCCATGATAAACTGTTTAATGGGCATGCTTTTGGATAATCTATGAAGGTCACTACCCTATTTTTCACTTGGATAAATAATACAGTTAAATTCACACGCAATATACCAAGGCAACTTGTAGTTTTGATAGATATCCCTTAGGTTATTCCATAGTTGTTCTCTCAAAATAACCTCACATTTTGCATAAATTGAAGTAACCAAGATGTTTGATCCCACCCATTCAATGATACAAGTAGCCTATTGATCAGATTCCTCCGCCATATTAGAATTCAACTCATTACTCCAGAAGATCCAGATTTGGCTATTGATATTGGCATAAGCATTACAATAGCCCAACATAGTCATAAACTTGTCTAGTTGGTCCGCTTTGTGAAAAGGTTCACTAATAGCAATAAGGGAGATTTTGAAGTCAGATAATTTGCTTAAGTCTATCAAGAGCACCACTAGAATTGATGCTTCTAATATTCCAGTATAGGGACTTAAACATCATAATCGATTGGAGAGGTTTTGCTCCTCTGGTATAACCACAACTTGTTGATAGGTGAATCTTCCAACTCTTCCTCTTGAGTTGTGCTTGTCCTCGTAGGCATCACTTCTTCCTCTTCCTCTACCTCTAGGAGATAAGTGAGTTCTTTCCACCATTTTATTTATTTCCGAGCTTACATTTACCTCCACTAAAGCATTAAGTTGAAGGTTTCAATTAGTTGGGCAGCATGTTCATCAGTGGTGTGGTTTATAGGTTGGTCCTCATTCTGAAAGTATCATTATCAACACTTTCAAACTCATCAGATTCTTTGGTGCTCATTCTAGAATTGATGCTTCTAATATTCCAGTATAGGGACTTAAACATCATAATCGATTGGAGAGGTTTTGCTCCTCTGGTATAACCACAACTTGTTGATAGGTGAATCTTCCAACTCTTCCTCTTGAGTTGTGCTTGTCCTCGTAGGCATCACTTCTTCCTCTTCCTCTACCTCTAGGAGATAAGTGAGTTCTTTCCACCATTTTATTTATTTCCGAACTTACATTTACCTCCACTAAAGCATTAAGTTGAAGGTTTCAATTAGTTGGGCAGCATGTTCATCAGTGGTGTGGTTTATAGGTTGGTCCTCATTCTGAAAGTATCATTATCAACACTTTCAAACTCATCAGATTCTTTGGTGCTCATTTTACTCTCATAGTCACCATTTTCTGTACTATCCCCTTCCCCATCATCCTTGAAAGAAGATTGTGCCATGTGAGTATTGTTGGCAATGTACATATCTTCACTCTCTTTATCTTCTTCCAAGATGGTACCGGTTATAAGTTTTAGATATGTGTTATGTATATCTCCTGCATCAATTAATTAATTATTCTTTTTGTTGTTGGATTTTGTGCCCTTTCTACTATTGATTTTGTGCCTTGGCTTCTTCATCAGTGTGTTTGGCAGTGTCCTTATCATTGGTGAGATTCCTCTAGAAAGAGTGTCTACTGTTTTGATCATTATCAAGGAGATTAATGTTATCTTAGCCTTCAGTTCCGAGGATTTGTGGATTGTATTTGCATTTTGGTTACTTGGTTGGCCTTCTTCCACAAAAGTGTTTTGGACTTTGATTTCATTGTTATTGTTGTTTTGGTTCTTTTTCCTAACCCGGAACCTCTATTTCTTGCCGGTGTTTTGTCTAATTTTGTAGTTTGTGTTGTGAGTGGTTTCATCTTCCAGTGTTTTTACCTTTACTTAGCACATCTTCCATCATGTGAATATTCTGCACCTCGGTTTGTTCATTAATAACAATGCAACTTCTTGCCTTAGCTCTTTGATCTTGGTTTGCTGCTTGTTGGTTCTTGGGTTGAGTTTCATCCATCTTTGTTCTTTATAGTTGTTACCATCGGGCTTGTTGGGCATTTTCATTTGTATGTTGTTCTAAAGTCTTACTTTGGCAGCCTTCTTCTTTGAAACCATTTGGAAACCATCATCCTTTGGCTTATCTGTTTTTTGTTCTCCTTATCGAGTTGAGCTTCTTTTTGTGCCTTAATCCTTTCATCTCCGATCTTATTTCTGCACTGGCTGTCATAGTGACCTTGCATTTTGCAGCACATATAGTAGCTTGGAACTTTTCATATTCAATGTCAAGCCACTTTCCATCATCAGAACCATATAGTCTTTTGTATCCTAGCCATATTTGATCAAGTCTAGGCTTTAGGAGGTCAATTTCAACTTTAACTTTCACAATATTGCCTCTAGATGTTGAGTATGCTGCCATGTCCAGAGCCACAACCACACCCACATCTTGAATGAGTCTGGATACAATATTCCATTTAAATAGGTGACAGAGAAGTTGGTGAATTAGAATCCAAACCGAGATAATTGATATTTCCTCCTCCTGCTTGAAATTCGGAGTCCATTTTAGGATTTTCATACGGGCATCGCCAATGTTAATATAATCCTTCGCAAAGGCATGATTGTAATCCACTTTATTAGCTAAGCAAGGTAAACATGTTTAGGATCAAAGTAAGCTATCTTAACAGAGGCAGTGAGTTGGAATTGCCTAATAAATGTCTTCCTAATTTCCTCCATGGATGATTTACCTCAACAGAACATACCAATGACGATTAATGTGCACTCTTTAGCTAAGTTAACAAAATAGTCCTTTTCTTTGAAGAAAACAACTGGTTTACCAAGGTGCGTTCCATGTTGAATCTCAACCATGGCGTCAATGTCAGGAGATTGGAGGTTGGTTTGGACAGTGGCGTCAAAGGTTGGTTTAGATACCATTTGCTTGCTTTTGCTATAATTACTCCGTTGAGCAAATTCATTTTGTTAATTAGGGAGTTTAGTTTCAGGTATTTGTTTGCTATTTTGTGGGCATGTACTGTTGGTCACCTTGATTTGGGTTATTTGTGTGACAGGTTTTGGGTTGGGGTTGATCGTAATTGCTCAAAATTTTTGGGTAAGGATTGCGATTAAGATGTTGGGTGTGATTTTGGATGTTGTTATATGAGGAATTGGGTGTTTGGATGGCATCAAAAGATTTTTGGTGGTTGATTTTGTTAGGTGTTGAACTGTGGTTGAGTTTCCGGCGGTGGCTCATCTTGTGTCAATGAGAAAATTAGCCGCTGGGTTAGCCGTTTGGTCAGGTGGGCAGGTGGTCGGGTAGGGTCTGTGGCAGAGTTTGTCATTTAGAGAGAAGGGAGAGAGATTTTTGGAGAGAGAATGTGAAGATATTGTTAAGAGAGAATTAGTTCAATCTCTTCCAAGCAACTTCAAAAATATGAAAATCTTTTATCTTTCAAATGCAACTTCAGAAAATTGAATCTTAAAAAGTTCAATCTATTGAAGACAACTTCAAATTTCGAATCTTAAGTTATGAAACATAAACTTGTTCTTTGAATTTTAACAAAAATAACTACAATTTTAACAAAACCATTTTGTAACCAAGAAGGAAGAAGAAGAAGAGGAAGAAGAAGAAGAAGAGGAAGAAGAAGAATAAGAGGAAGAAGAAGAGGAAGAAGAAGAAGAAGAGGAAGAAGAGGAGGAAGAGGAGGAAGAGGAAGAAGAGGAGGAAGAGGAAGAAGAGGAAGAAGAGGAAGAGGAAGAGGAAGAGGAAGAGGAAGAGGAAGAGGAGGAAGAGGAAGAGGAAGAGGAAGAGGAAGAGGAAGAGGAGGAAGAGGAGGAGGAGGAAGAGGAGGAAGAGGAGGAAGAAGAAGAGGAAGAAGAAGAAGAAGAAGAAGTATATACAAAAAAAATGTATATATCTGTTATTCAAAAATTGGATATCAGTTAATTTCTTTTTTTAAAAATGAATACAAATTCAATGAATGATACAACTGGGTGCCACATGAAAAATTTACATGATGGTGCTGCAAGCAAGCCCGATTTTTGGACAATATATAATAATCTTTACATGTTACATACTTCCATTCAATAACATGTGATATTTGGTAAAGCAAGAATGACATAAATACGGCACTTTGATGCCATTATTGATTTTTTACCTTATTAATAGAAATTTGGGGAAAATAGTCACATGCTTGAATTTTAAGAATTTTTCTCGATTAATAGAATCTAAACGTATACTGGCAGAATTTTGAAGCTAGCATCATAAGGATTTTTGTCACAAATTTTGATGGATCACCAGAAGTTTTCAGCAGAGTAACTAAAAGTTTTGGCAATCGTCATAATTTCTGGTGCTTCAAAATTCTAAAGAGCATATTTTAAATTCTAACATGACGTTATTTTCTTTAACCAGATCAAAATATAACCAATGGTTTAAAAAATTCCATTTGACGTAGTTTTTAGTTTGATAAAATGTAATGATCGTGAAACTTGTAGACGATAAATCTGCTACAAGAAAATAATAGAGATCGAAAAATGTTGCAACAATTGTAGTATTTGATTTCAAATATTTGAGTGTTACAATCTCTATGAATCTTTTGATTCTACTTTTCCAACATAAATTCAAGGACATTTGAGCTTGATCTTGAATTTAAATTTGATTCCGTCGTGAATGCTTTGATTGTTGCTACGGATTTTGTCACGAACAAGTAGTATTGATCTTGAATGCCCTATATTTGTTTTGATTTCGTTCTTGATCTTGAATACTTGAAATTTGTGTTGAAGTGCTTGAACGCTTGAACACTTGTTTGAAGAGAATTGTGACCTTTGATCCATGAGCTCCCTTGTGTCTTCTTGTTATAACTTCTAGTTTTTTTTTTTTTCTGGGTTACGAAGACCCATATTTATAATTATGGGAGGGAAGAGTTATGACAAGAACAAACTCTTTCCAACCAATCAAATCGAAGTGTGAGAAGGCGGCATTTGATTGACCAGAACATGTCACTTGTTCACGTGGTGCAGTTTCATTAGCCTTTTAACGTGGCTTGGCATGCTTTGTCACTTTGATACGGCATGATCCTATTGGCTCTTCCGCTTGAGTTGCTGTGCCACGTCATATGACACATGGCACCTAACTGGGCCTCTAGGGAGATGATATCTTGGGCTTAAACTTATATAATTAATTCAATTATATTAGCTCATAATAATTATTTGAACCAATATATCTTGAATTTAAAATATTCTATAACTTACTTTATAAATTTAATTTTAATAAAATTTATATACTACAAACCTATAAAGAGAAACAAGTTAAATCCAATTTCTATACTTTTTGGTTATTAAAGTAATCAATAGACAGTTACTCATAGTAAAAACAAGTTGATTTGTTTTAATACCCTGTCTCAGTCAAGTCTATAACCCCAAAAGTTAATATCTTCTCCCTTTTTTCCAAATTCCATATGGGAAACTGTCCTTTGCGTCTAACCAATCAACACTATAACCCCATAACTGAGACAATAGTGAACACTCTCCACGACAGCTTTTCAAATAATTGGTGAATAAATGAAGGAATAATCACACAAAAAAAGCTTGTTTTATTAAAGAGGCTTCTGGGCTCTGGTCCACTTTTGGTGAATCAATCAATCAATTGTCGTAAAGAGGACTCGACATAGGCAAATTCATTGTGAGAAAGCCAAGCCGATTGCCTCCATCTATGATACTTAAGTACCTTCACCCATTCATTCTTTTTCATCCTTTTGTTTTTTTCTTCATGTCTTATAGAATCTCTACTGTACTTGTCAAGAATTCTAGTGCCGTATTCTAATATAAAAGGAATTACTACTTTTTTAAGGTGTTTGAGTAATTAATAAACTATCGCTATCTAAGTAAGAGCACAGTTTTTATAACCACATGAAGTCAAATTAAGAATGACGCGGGTAAACACTCAATACTCTGAAAAGAAATAAAGAAGAAAATGGGTTGATTTTTAAGTGATTCTGATAGGGTGGTAGCAGTCGAATATTTCAGAAACGTCTTCTCTTGTGCCATCTTTTGCACAAAAAATAAAAAAACAGTTCCACTAGTCTATCATTGAATGTAAAGACTGTAATACGTCAACACAAACTAGTATGTCATTGTAGGGGTGAGCATATATCGGATAAAACCGATAAGTCGATAATCTAATACTAGAATGAATTAATTTACTAATCTACCCTTAAGTTTATATTAGGGTTTTATTTTACTAAACCCCTTCCCTCTTCAGTTCACTCAGTCTTTGTCTCTCTCATTGTATTTCTGCCGCAACCCCCAACTCCAAACAGTCAATCACATCGTGTAATGCCAGACGCCTGAGCCTCAACTCTCAAGCTCACCACCAGTTCTCCGCCAGACGCCATGCCAATGCCTGAGCCTTACCAGTTCTCCACCAGCCACGTCGACTCAATCCCTCACTCGTCAATCGCATCGTGTAAGTTTTGGCTAAAGATTATTTATTTGCTTCTTGTTAATTGTTCTGTTTGCTCAAGATTTTTGCCTCTGTTTGCTTCTGATTTTTGCCTCTGTTTGCTTCTGATTTATGTTTTTTTTTTGCTAACCGCTAGTCTTGGTGTCTTCTCTACTCATGTGAAATTTATGATTACAGGAGTAGCAATTTTTTTATATTCAGTTTGTGTAATTGAGCACCTTTAGTTTTAGTTTTATCTTATCGGGTAAACCGATAACCGAACCGATAAAGATCAATAACCGATAAGCCGATAACCGATAACTAATATCTTATCGGTTTGGTTATCGGGTTATAATATTTGTAAACCGATAACCGATAGGCAAAACCGATAATTTCCAAAACCGAACCGAACCGATCGATGCCCACCCCTATGTCATTATTCACAAAAAGTATGAATAGATAGATAATTATAAGTATGTTGGCCAAGTTTTTTGCACCAAAAATACTTTTTAGTGGTCATATGTATGTTTTTTCAAAATTAAGCGGTTGACCAAAAGTTTATGAAAATGCTATTGAGTCAGCAAAAATTAGTTTTTTTTCAAATTATTTTTTGAAAATTACTTTTGAAAAAGTTATATTTAGAAGAACTTTTAAAATGTCTGACCAAATATTAATTGGTGATTAAAAATATCTTTTAAATTAATTAGCCAATTTCTAACTAAAAATAGTACTCTTTTGAACATTACTTTTGAGAAAACTATGAGCTAATTTTAGAAGCGTCGCTAAATAAAAGATATTGAAATATTTGAAAAATAGATAGTCTTGAGATTCCAACAAATAGCCCATAGCTCTTAAGCACAACCTAATAGTCTCTACCCATAATGCTGCCACTACTTTGTAAAATCGACTATATTAACACTGTTCGGCGTCCATAATTCTGAATAGACAATCCCATGCCCAAGTCCCACAGTAGGGGTGTCAAATGGACAAATTGAACTACTTTTGAATAAGTTAAAATTAGTTAAATCAATAATGAGTTGGGATATTTCTGTCAAATATTTGCTATTGTTAGAACTCTGTTCTTTTTCAATAAAAAATATTTGACGGAATAAATAGTTTTCTATTAGCAACACAGTAAACAATCATAAGCTCCTACAGCAATTCAGAATCCAAAGTTTTTAATGCTAGTTGAAAGATGATAAAATAAGTAGTCCACATTAGCATAGTAATACAAGGATAATCCGGGACTATATGGAAAATGCCAAAATCTGTTAGATAGTTAATGTCGTCATTAATAATTAATAAGAAAGAATAATCCAAGGAGAATGCTTAGCCAAAGCAAACAAAAAAATTTACTATGGTCAAGATTTGCAATTTCACTATGCATTGCTACAGTAAGTTCAAATTTCACCGATTGTACCGCCTCTCCTTCTTCCTTCTCCTTCTTTGTTACTATCTCCGGTCCAAAATAAATGATTTTTGAATATTTTTACACAGATTACGGAATCTATATTTTAATATTAATTAATAATAAAATTGATTATATTACCTTTATTATTTCACATAAACACTCCTAACACATATTCCAATATTACTTACTCCAATGACAATATAGAAAAAAAAAATAGTTAACTCAACCTTGAAATCTGAAAAAATCACTTATTTTGAACCACAAGAAAAAAAACCAAAAAATTACTTATTTTGGACATGAGGGGGTACTTTTTTTAATTACTACACTTATATCCTAAACAAAATATTGGAAAAATAAAAGGTCATATATTTTACCACCATGTTACTCCCCAGGTCACCTAAAGTAATTTTTTGGGTCTTTTTATATATATTAAAGAATTTACCTTTTAATATTAATTAATAGTAAAACTAATCATATTAATCCTAATTTACTCGTTGGAAATATATATACTACCGAGCTATTTACTCCAACGGCAGCTTTGTGAGATTTTTTTTTATATTTTAAAAAATTAAATATTATTGACAAAAAAAAAAAAAAAGAGATCAAAAGATAACTTAAAGTCAACCGGAAGAAGTATACAATAACAATGAGACTCTCTAAGTGTGAGTTCAATTCTCACAATCTCCTTTCTTCCTTTTTTTTTTTTTTGTTATCCCAAAAGTAATAAATTATTTTTACTAGATTTAAACTTTTTATAGAATTCATCCAAGAGAGGAGTCAACGTCGTTTTATTACCCCAAATATAACTGAAATGCGTGGTCCACTTTAAAACGTGTTAAAAAGCCTTCATTGCATGATATCCAACCGTTATTCATTCACATTATCTCCCTCACTTGGCTTTTCTCCAAACGTCACCTAAAACCAATTAACCCCCACTCCCCACCTGCCCCCACCCTACTTTTTTTTGTTCCCCATCCGGTGTCCGGTACCCACAGGAGCCAAACTATATTTGGATTCGCGCCGCGTAGGGCTCCTTTCGGGAGGAAGCACTCCCTACCAAGGATGCCCCCATCCTACTTGTAACTAAATATTACTCTCTCAATTTCAGTTTATGTAAACCTATTTTCTTTTTGGTCCATTCAAAAAAGAATATACCTTTTTTCAATTTGAAAATAATTTAACTTAAACTTACAATTCTACCATTAATGAGAAGCCTTTATAACCACACAAATATTCTGGCGCTTTTTGACTTGTTTAGGACCATAAATTCCAAAATTCTTTATTTTTTCTTAAACTCTGTGTCCAGTCAAACATGTTCACATAAATTAAAACGGAGGAAATACTTTCTCAAATTATATGTCGTGTTTTTGTTTTACACTCCCTTTAAGAAACATTATATATCAAAGGGATTAGACTATTTTACCCTTATTTATATTTTATGATACAATTTCGCTTCATTAAGTATATTTATGTTATCTCCATTTTCAAGAACAATTAATACTAATAATAAAAAAAAAATTAATTTTATCTTAGAACTTGACAAATAATTTGAGAAGGGAATAGTATAAAGTTAAGGAAATCCTCATTTATTTGATAGTCCACACTATAAAAGCAGCGTCTTGTTTATATTCAGTGCCTGCTACCATCACTCTAAGTTCCTTTTAGCCTTATTATTACTCCTCTTCCAAACAACAAACAGTCACCCTTTTGTGATTTTTCTTTACTTTCTTGGTATACTTCTTTCTCTTTCTTTTTTTTTTCTTGTCTTTTCTGTGTTTAATCTTTGAGTCTTTCTGAGATTGATATTTACAAGTTTTTTCTTTTGCAGGCAATTAAATTGAGAAGAGATGATGGGATTTGAGAGATTAATGGTGAACTTGAAGTCAAAATTGAGGAGGTCTCTGAAAATGAAGGAATCATACGATAAGATTGAGAAGAGTGAAAGCATGAGAGTGGAGATTAGGAGCAAAAAAGCTCGTAAACTCATAGAACAAACTCTTCAAATTGCTGACTCCCCAAAAACCAGAAGCTATACTTTCTAGTTACTGCTAATGTTTTTTGTACCGGAAATGCCTTGTAATAACAAATTTCGTCCTAACTTGATAAAGAAATCAAGCCAAATGCAGAAGCTTAGTGGCATCTCTATTTTCTTCTCTTTCTTATTTTCATATACAACATTAGATACTAAGACAATAGTACTACTGGGCTGTGTTCCATCTGCATCAATTTTATTTTATTTTATTTTATTTTATTTTATTATTATTATTATTTTTTTTTGGGTTTGTAATTCACTGATTTTGAGATTTATCCCAAAACAAGATACTTCCTCCTATCCAAAATAAATGATTTTTTGGCATTTTTTTTGTGATCCAAAATAAGTGATTTTTTCGGATTTCAAGAATGACTTAATGATGTTTTTCTTATATTGTCCTTGAAGTAAATAGTGTTGGAATATATGTTAGGAGTGTTTATATGAGATAGTAATGTTAAAATGGTCAATTCTATTACTAATTAATGCTAAAAGGTGACTTTCTTAATAAGTATGAAAACATCCAAAAAAAAATTACTTATTTTGGACAGGAGGGATTATGTCCTTGAACAAAGAGAAATGGATTCAGAAGAATCGCCAATCTCAACTAGTTTGAAATATAGGAAATTGATTAATTGGATGTTGATACTTGATAGTAAGTTAGATTATATTTACTAACCACAAAAATACTATTTCAATCTTTGTATTTATAAATAATCACATCTTAGTCATCGTACTTATCAAAAACAAAAAGGAAAATCCCATGTCAATCTTTGCAATCCTGTATAATAGGGAAAATTGATAATTGCATATGAATCTTTGGTAGATTGCCCTGCTGCTTAACAGATCTGTAACGATCATTCTTATGTACGACTTGATATAGAGTAATACATTTCTTAGTAATAAAATTTCTTAGTGTGAGTGATCTAAGAAATGAAAAAGAACAAGACAAGGAATTAATTAGTATTGCGTGCTGTCTTTATTATTGGACTGTTGCCTAGACTGAGATGTGATTAACTTGCAATAAGACAAATGATGAGTCATTGACAGAAAAAAGCAAGAAAAAATACCCAACAAAAATTAATAAAAGGCATGCAAATTTGGCTTTGTACCTACTTTTGATTGTCAGCACAGCTAATTTTTTAGGCAAAAAGATGGTAAGAGGAGTACGGCAATTATAGAGAAAGTGAGAGATGAAGCACTACATGTCTCTATAGGGATGTGGATACTGCCTAGACATATCTCATGTAATTTTTTTTTTTTTACGAAATTGACAGACATCGTTCGTTTATTTCTTTTTACGTAAAAAAAATACGGAAAATTATTTTAGCAACTTGCAAAATTTATTTTTTAAGAAATCGATCAAAATCGGTTGGTTTTTCATATAAAATAAATTGAATTATTAGTCAAAAAAGCGACCGAAATTGGTCGGTTATTTCGGTCAATCATTTTTAAAAATCGACCAACTTCGATCGATAATTTTATATTATCGGATATTTTCGCACGAAATTGCAATTAAAAAATTAAAAGAAATATTTAAACCAAAATGTATCAATAATATAGTACTAAATAGTATACTGCCACAATACACAGTTAGATTTTTCGGAATATTTTTTCTTTTTGGGCCGTTTGTGAAACTTAATTTACCAACCAACTTTGATAGCTATTTTTAGCGACTTTAATCTAGACGGATTAAAGTCATTGGAAATCGATCAATTTTTTCAATTTTCCGGCCAATTTTGGTCAGTATTTCTAGATGCTTTTAGGCAATTTTCCGGTAGCTATAGACCAAACAGCCAACTTATCCCTGCCCCCTTATGAATTTGTCGAATTGGGCAAAGATAGTAAGATTAGCTAATAATTTGTGACAGAAAATGATTTAAAGCCCTTTTGTTTCAGCATAAAAAAGAATAGTTTCAATACCAAGCTTGGTTTGATGCAATGGATATGCTTTTTTGGACCTGGAATTGTCTGACTAACTAAAAGGCACATTCAAGGAGGCCACCCACATTGCTTATTGTCGTGAAGAAATGGTTATTTTCTGATTGTCTTGTTCTGCTTTCTTTTTCTTGTCGCAGACAAAGCTAAAAAATCTCCTTGGTCCTAAATTGCATCATTAACCACGTAAGAGAGATTACTGATAACTTCTGCAGACCATATTATATTTATGGGCTATCGGAAAAGTGTTTGAGGCACCTAAAGGTGACTTACTGGTCAAAAAAGTGGTGAAAACTATGAAAAATTAGGGTTCAAATTTGATTGATACAGAAAATATGAGGTAATTTTTTATTACTGTATAAATATCGATAGGCAGAATTACTCCGTACTTGTGTTGGTAATAGAATGTCTGCTCGAGGAAGACCGAGAATCAGGTGGGGAGCCTTGACTAAGGACAAAGCTCAAGAGTTGGAAGAGCAACTGTCAGTTATAGGAACTTGGAGGAGCAGCGACGACGCGAACTCTATGTGGTCAACGACAGCAAACTGTATAAGAAAGACTACGAAGGAAGTGTTAGGGGTCTCGATGGGTGTCTCTGGCAGGCATAGAGGAGACTGGTGGTGGAACGAAGTGGTAAAGGCAAAGTGGAAGCAAAAAAGGAGGCATACCGGAACTTAGTGGGCAGTATAGGTGAGGGGAGAAAGCGTGCGTGCATGGAGAGGTATAAGGTAGCTATGAAAGAGGCGAATCATAGAGGCTAAGACTGCGGCTTAATCGTATGTATGAGGAACTAGGGGAGAAATGAGGGGAGAATAAGTAATTTAGGCTAGCCAAGTTGAGAGAGTGAAAAGCCCGTGATTTAGACCGAGTCAGATGCATTAAGGACGACGATGGTAGAGTATTGATGGATGAGTCCCAGATTAAGAGGGGATATGGCAGACTTACTTCCAAAAACTTCTTAATGAAGTAGGGGATCGAGATATTGTGCTTGGTGAATTAGAATATTCTGAGAGTCGCTATGACTTTGGGTACTGCAGGCGCACCAATATTGAGGAGGTAGTGAGAGCTATGAGTAGGATGAGCAGGAGCAAAGCGACCGGGCCTGATGAGATCCTAGTAGAGTTTTGGAAGGGTGTGGGAAAAATAGGGTTGAAGTGGTTGACTAGGTTGTTGAATATTATTTTTAAGGCGAAGAGGATGCCGGACGAGTGGAGGTAGAGAACGATAGTTCCACTGTATAAGAATAAAGGTGATATGCAGAATTGTAACAATTATAGAGGTATCAAATTATTGAGCCATACTATAAGCGGTGTCCGTCTCCGACAATCAATTTGATTTCATGCCGGGTCGTTCTACTATAGAAGCTTTACACCTTGTTAGGAGGTTGGTTGAACAGTACAGAGATAGAAAGAGAGATCTGCACATGGTGTTTATTGACCTAGAAAAAGCGTATGACAAGGTTCCTAGAGAAGTTCTCTGGAGAAGCTTGAAGGAGAAAGGCGTGTCGGTTCCCTACATTATGGCAATTAAGGACATGTAAGATGGTGCAAAGACTCGGGTTAGGACAGTATGAGGTGATTCTGAGGATATTCCGGTTATTATGGGGTTACACCAAGGTTCTGCGCTCAGTCCGTTCCTATTCACCATGGTAATGGACGCATTACACATCACATTCAAGGGGATGTGCCTTGGTGCATGCTATTTGTCGATGACATAGTTCTGATTGATAAATCGTGAATCGGTGTTAACGAGAGGCTGGATATTTGGAGACAAACTCTTGAATCTAAGGGTTTCAAGCTTATCAGAATAAAGACGGAATACCTAGAGTGTAAGTTCATCACAAAGCAGAGTGAAGTGGGCGTGGATGTGAGGCTGGAATCACAGGTCATCCCTAGTAGAGATAGCTTCAAGTAACTTGGGTCAGTTATCTAGGGGGAGGAGAGATCGATGGCGATGTTACACACTGTATTGGAGTAGGATGGATGAAGTGAAGGTTAGCATCTGGAGTATTATGCGATAGAAGAGAGTCAATGGTTCTCAAAGGTAAGTTCTATAAAGCGGTGGTCAGGCCGACCATGATTAATGGGGCTGAATGTTGGCCGGTTAAGAAATCACATATCCAGAAGATGAAGGTAGCAGAAATAAGGATGTTAAGGTGGATGTGCGGGCATAGTAGGATGGATAAGATCAGGAATGATGCTATTAGGGAGAAGGTGGGTGTGACTTCTATTGATGACAAGATGCGGGAAGTAAGGCTCAGGTGGTTCGGGCATATTCAGAGAAGAAGCCTAGATTCCCCAGTGAGAAAGTGTGAACGACTGGTTGTGGAGAGCTCGAGAAGAGGTAGAGGGCGGCCCAAGAAGTACTGGGGGAGGTGATAAGGCAGAATATGGCGACGCTCCAGATTTCTGAGGACATAGCACTTGATAGGAACTCGTAGAGATCGAGTATTAGGGTTATAGGATAGGAGGTAGTTGAGTTTTACCTTATGTCATAACTTTGTGACAATAGTTTGAAAGGGATACTATTTTGCTTTTGCGTTATACCATCCTTTTATTTTCATGTTGTTCTATCTTTCATTTATATATATATATATATATATATATATATATATATATATATATATATATATATTTTTTTTATTTCTGTGGTATTACTAATATTGTCTCCCTTTATCTTTTTTGTCTTCTTGAGCCCAGGGTCTTTCAGAAACAACCTCTCTACTCCTTCGGGGTAGAGGTAAGGTCTGTGTACACACTACCTTCCCAAGACCCCACTAGTGGAATTGCACTGGGTCGTTATTGTTATTGTTGTTGTTGTGTTGGTGATAGATAATAGAGACACTGCTAAAATAGTTGAGGTCCATCATCTAACATGCAACCTCATCTGCAAGCAAGTTCCAATTTTGTATCTCCAGTAGGGCTATATTGATTTCCCTAAATATGAATACGCAACCTAAATGCAAATTATCAGCCAAGTAAAGAAACGAAACAAAAAAAGGAAAGAAGTGCTGTTAAAACACTCAAAGAATGAGCTGGTATTAGCTATCAACATGAAATTGTCGAATACAAAACCATTTTGTTTATCAAGGTATAACCCATCGAGTAGAGAGATCGTATTATTTTAACTTGGAATTATTGTTAGCAAACAAACATACTTCTCTCTTCCATTCTTTTGACTCGTATAAAAATATGTTGTTTTCTTTCGAAAGTGATAAGAATGGACATTATGTCTAACTCAACCCTAAAAGCTAGCTTGTGAGGTAAGGATTGTCCAAGCCATATAACGAGACCAAGAACCTCAAATCCCTCGGATGTGGGACAACTCAACACCCCCCTCACGCCCAGGCCTCTGGAGCATAGACAATATAAATGGGGGCACAACATCGGTGACAATAGTTGGAATGGGTCTGGCTCTGATACCATGATAAGATTATGGTTGAATTCAATCTCAACCTCAAACCTAGAATGAAGGAAAGATAGAAATGAAGAAGGAGAAGAAGCTTCGATACATTTCTGATGAAGAAGATGAGAATAGTGAATTAGTTATTACTGTATCAAACTAACCGATACATATATAAAACTAATTCTAACTAATACCCCACTTAACTATTGTTATTTACAAAAGGCCCCCATTACTTATCAACTGACTCTTATTTTCACACTCCCCCTCAAGCTGGCGGGTACAAAAAATATTAAGTACCCCCAGCTTGCCAGTTAATGATTCATGTTGTATCCTGAGGAGTCCTTTTATCAATATATCTTTCAACTGATCCTTTGAAGTCACATGTTGTGTTTTGATCAGTCCTATTTGTATCTTTTCTCGGATGAAATGGCAATCAATTCAATATGTTTAGTTCTTTCATGATATACTGGATTGTCAGCTATTTGCAAAGCTGCCTTATTATCGCAGTACAATTCAGCTAGTAGTATCACATCTGCTCCTAATTCCTTTAACAATCCAATCAACCAAACAACTTCAGATACTGCACTGGCCATGCTTTTGTACTCAGTTTCTGTTGAGCTTTTCGACACTATGTTTTGTTTTTTTGATTTCCAAGAAATCAGTGATTCACCATACTTGATCAAGAATCCTGACATTGCTCTCCATGTGTTAGGACATGAGGCCCAATCTACATCACAAAACACAAAGATCTTATGTGATTTCTTACTATTGAATAGTACTCCTAGACCTGGTTCCCTCTTTATGTATCTAGCAACTCTCATGGCTACATTTCAATGAGATCTTTTTGGTTGTTGAAGGAATTGGCTGAGTGTTTGGACTATATATGCTATATCTGGTCTTGTTAGTGTCAAATATAGTAACTTTCCTATTAGTCGTTGATACTACCCCTTGTCTTCAAGTAGATTATCATCTTTGTTACCTATCAACTTGTCATACTCTGATACAGTAAGTTTCATATTGACTTCAAGAGGTATCCAAGGTGGTTTAGAATCTCCAAGCCCCAACTCTGATATGATCTCTAAGGCATATTTCCTTTGATTAACTAGGATACCTTTGCTTGACCTGCTGAATTCCATTCCCAAGAAAAACTTTAGTTCTCCTAGATCTTTGATCTTGAATGCCTTGCGTAGCTCACCTTTTGTTGCTTGTATCAACTACTGATTATTTCTAGCAAATAACATATCACAACATAAACAAGAATAACTACTATATCATCCTTATGTTGCTTAATAAACAAAGAATGATCGAGGCTGCTTTATTTGAAATCTGACTTCAATAGAGCTTCAGTTAATTTCAAATTCCACTGTCTGCTGGCTTGTTTCAATCCATACAAGGATTAAAAAGTCCGCAAACTAACTGAGGTTTGCCAACTGTCTCCCCCTGTCTTGAAAATCCCTGTGGCAACTCCATATAGACTTCATCAGTTAAGTCTCCCTACAAGAAGGCATTGTATACATCCATCTGTCGAATATGTCAGTTATGCATAACAGCTAGTGATAACACAGTTCTAACAGTAGAAATCTTTACTGCAGGTGAGAATGTTTCATTATAGTCAAGTCCCTCCTTTTGATTATAGCCTTTGGCAACTAGTCGAGCTTTATACCTTTCAATTGTTCCATCTACTTGAAGTTTAACTTTGTATACCCATCGACACCCAATAGGAGTTTTCCTTGGTGGCAAAGGGACCAACTCCTAGGTATTGTTAGCTTGTTGTGCTTCTAATTCTGTCTGCATTGCCTCTACCCATCTAGTATTTTTGCATGTCTCATAGAAGGATGTGGGCTCAGATATTGCTGAAAAGGCCCATAAATATGATTTGTGAGAGGAGGATACATGATCATAAGTGAGATAATTGGCCATAGATTAAGGTTTTTTAGATGACAGAGGTACTACATAGTCTATCAACAATAATGGCTGTTTAGTTACTCTCCCAAATCTCCTTAGAGGTGTTGAAACATCTGATGAATATAAGGAGGGTTCTTCAACAACTTCATCCTCATTGACTTGAGTGAAAGGACCAGGCAAACTGTGTGGTATAAGATTGTTCATAGAGGAATCACCAGGTGGACTTGTATCAATAGGTATGAGATGAGATGGCGTGATGTCTCCTTGTACACCAGCATCTACAAAAGCTTAAGGGTGCAATGTCTCTACTACATGGGTATGAATGTTAGAATTAGTAGCTGCAAACAAAGAAGGATTGTTAGAGAAAACACCTTCCTGATAGGAAATTGGCAACACAGGCCCCTCAATGTCCTTGAAAGAGAACACTCCTTCTTTGAAAACAACATCTCTGTTGATAAAGAATTCCCTTTTCTCTAAATTGTATAAAAGGTAATTTTTTGATGATATTAGAATACCCCATCATTACTGCTCTAACTGCCCTTGGACAAAATTTATCTTATCTAGGCAGAACACTAGCAAAACATAAGCACCCCATAGTTCTCAAGTGTAGCATACTTGGCTTCTTCCCATGGAACAATTCATTGGGTGATCTACCCTACAGAAATATTGAAGGTAACATATAGATAATATACACAGCTGCCAAAATACAGTGTCCCCAAAATCTCAAGGGAATGTGTCCCTGAAATCTAATAGCTCTTGCCACTTCAAGAATGTGTCTATGCTTTCTTTCAACTACTTCATTTTGCTGAGGAGTATAGACACATATTCTTTGGTGAACTATACCTAGTTCTCTTAACAAACTAGTGAAATTATGATTCACAAATTCAGTCTCATTGTCTGATCTTATTACTTTAACCATAATATTAAATTGAGTGTGTAACATTTTAAATAAGCCTTTTAATACAATGAATACATCACTCTTGAACTTCAGCAAAAAAATCCAAGTCGCACGAGAGTAATCCACTATTCTTAGAAAGTACTTGTTCCCATCAATAGTAGAACTGCTATAAGGTCCCCAAATATCTAATGTAGTAATTGAAAAATATCAGTGCTCTTGCTGTCACTAGAATGAACAGGTAACCTTGTGTGTATTTCTAAAGGACAAACATTACATTTATCTATTACATCTTTACAATTTTCAATAGGTAACCCAAGGATCTCTCTCATAGCTCCTCCAGAAGCATGTGCTAGTCTTCTGTACCACAAGGATATATCAAGTTTCTTCTCTTGTACATTTAGCCCTTTACTTATTCCTTCTCGTTCATCAGTAGGTAAGAAGATATATAATCCATCTTTCTCTTTACCAATCCCCTTGATTCTCCCACTTAAGTGGTCCTGGAATAGGCAAAAATAAGGGGAAATGTGACTGAGCAATGTAGGTCTCTAGTTACCTTAAAGACTGACATAAGGTTGTACTGAAAATCAGATACAGACAACACATTCTTTACTATTTGTCCCTTAGAGATTATACAATCACCTATGTGTGATACCAGATTCACTTGTCCATTAGGCATGTGCACCTTCCTATGACTCCAGGAATCAAGTTTTTTTATGTTCTGTAACATACTTAAATATGATATCATATGGTTAGTTGCTCCAGTGTCTAGTATCCATTACTTCATATCCGTGTTGACCATAAAGGATTGTATCATACCTGCCATGTTAGCCATTGTGTTTTGTGGAACATCTTTGTTTAGCATTATCATAATCTGGTTATACTTATCAGCTATAAACTGTGGTGGCTTAGGTAGCTCATTCATGTATCCTTTGTCTGTTGCTTCAACTCTTCCTCCACTTGATCCTGCAACATTAAGATTACAATTCTCAACATTTACATTGTAAGCAATATTAGCACTTGCAACATTGGCCCCTGATCCTTTTTTCTTGTACTTAAAATCAGCAGGATATCCCACTATTTTGTAACATGCCTCTTTTGTGTACCTTTCATTTTGCAAAAATCACATTGCAAATTTCAATTCTTCCTAGGCCTATGACTTTGTCCCTAATAGTTTCCTTGAAAACTTCCTCCTTTTGTAGTCGTGAATATTGTGGCTTCTGAATTCTCACTCATCATAGACACATTAGATACCGCTCTTTGACTCTCTCTCTCTCTCAACAATCATAATATATGCCTTGCTAACATTAGGTGTAGGGTTTGTCATAAGAATTTGACTTCGCGCTTGTTCATAATTCTCGTTAAGCCCCATTAAAAACTGCATCAACTTTTGTTTGTGAAGATGTTCAACAAATTCTCTATCACGACAAGCTGGAATCATACTCTCATATTCATCCCAAAGTTCTTTGAGCTTAGTAAAATATGTCGACACACTATTAGTTCCTTGACATAAAGTTTTAATCTTCTTGTGCAATTGATAAATCCTAGATGCATTAATCTTATCAAAACGTTCCTTTAGATCTTCCCAGGACATGCATCTTTGGCATATACAATTCCCGTTACTAACTCCTTCGATACAAAACTCATAATCCAACCCAAAATTATTGCATTACATATGTCCCATTGGTGACCTAGATTTTCTGTGACATCTTCTCGTTTCAATGTGCCATCATCTTGTTCTTACCTAACAGTTGGATTCTTATCGCCCGGCTCCAAATCGAGTAATTGTCCGATCTGATCAATTGAATTGATACAATCGGAGCTCCTATTGTATCTGAGGGGTGCAGATACAATGCATGGTTGGGATCGAGTGTATTCGTCATTGATGAAGGAAAAAACAGAGAAAATGAAATTCTTCTTCAATCGATAGATTTACTTGCAACTTGTGAGGTAAGGATTGTCCAAGCCATATAAGGAGACCAAGGACCTCAAATTCCTCCGATGTGGGACAACTCAACACAAAGTTATACTCTGTATAATTTAGTTGTTTACAGGCACAACTAGATAGATTGCCTTTCATGTACGGAAAAATAATAGTCACAACGTTCCGAAAAACATACATCATGAAAAAGTAATGTCGAGTGACACCATAATTCGCGTTGATTTGATTTGAGCAACTTTCCTGGGAATCAATACATTTGCATATATTGGCTTTTTTCTTAGTACTGATTATCATACAGACTCGTCAGCTTTGCCACAATAATGGAGCAAATAGATGCTATATCAATCGTTACGAAATACTTTTATTCTAGTTATTCTGATTTATGCATTTTTTGGGGGGTAGACAGATAGTTAGAACTAGCTCAATCTTACAAACGTCAAAGATAAACACAAAGATATTCCTGTTTGTCCAAGCTTCTTCTTTGACCAAACATATTTGTAAGTCAAAAGTATTTCGTTTGCCAAAATTAAGGTGTTTGGCCAAGTTTTGTTATGGAAAAAAGTATTTTTGAGTAAAAGGAGAAACATAAAAAACTAGTTAGTACTTTTGAAAAACACTTTTGAGAAAAATACACTTAGAAGGATTTTTTAAAAGTTTGGTCAAACATTAATTGTTGCTCAAAAGTGCTATTCAAATTAATTAGCCGAACATAAACTACTTCTCACCAAAAGTATTTTTTTTAAAATCACTTTAGAGAAAAGCATTTTTCAAAATAAGCATATTTTAGATGTTTGGCCAAAATACACTAGTAGTCATAGACAATATAGCCGCAGCCAAAACTCGGTATACTTATGATTGGGGAATAGATTTCACCAAGGAAATTGATACGGTGATATGGAGAAGTGAAGAGTAATTATGCAAATTTTATGACAACATGATCAGATAGTTTTAACTTGTGAAAAGTACAAAGTAGGCATGCTAGAAAATTTTGGGGACAGAGGTTCTCTGTTTTATAATTGTTTCCCATGGTCTGTGTTAGCTATTCAAATCTTTTCAAACTGGTAGGGATAAATGATAAATAGCAATTTATTATGTTTATGCATCTTTTAGAACAGGTTTTGATCAAGCAAAAATCTGAGAAATTCTTAGTCCATAGACATTTCAATCCTCAACAACTCAAGGACATTTTGGGAAAATAAAATATATACTCAACAAAGAAGATAGACATACAAGAAGGCAATAGCCACATTAAACACATGATTATAAAACATGACTGACACACAGTGTGTCACAGACTCATCTACATCAGGAGTTCATGCATAGGAAGTATACAAGCTCCTGCAGATTAAACTTTAGCAATTGAGAGAAATCATCTGAACAGCATATGTAAGCAATGGATATTTTCATACAAATTAAAAAATTCACCTTTTATCATTAATTAGTAATGGAATTAACCATATTAACCTTTACAATATCACATAAACACTTCTGACACATATTCCAATATTATTTACTTCAAGGACAATGTAGGCAAAAAATAATTAATTTATTCTTGAAATCTGAAAAAATCACTTATTTTGGATCACAAGAAAAATGCCAAAAAATCACTTATTTTGGACCGAAGGGAGTGTTAAAAATCTTGGAAATGAATATTGCTTCTTGTTAGGACCGAAAAATCAGGTGTGTCATGCGGAAGCTAGCAAAGCAAACCTTGAGCGACGATAAATCACACAATAAAAGAGCAATATACCAAAAGAGAAACAAATATTTAACGTGGTTCGGTCAACTGACCTACGTCCACAACGGAGATGAGCAATCCACTATAATAAAACAGAATACAAAATATCGAGAGAACAACCTCACGAAGAGGCAAACACAAGAAATACACTAACACTTGTCCCGAAAAGTTCTCCCCCTAAACACTACTCTCAAGCCCCCTTGTGGCTACATTGTGGATGCTACTGAATGAGAAGGAAGGATCCCCAATTTATAGAAGTCGAAACCTTTTCCTACAAGAAAAGGGACTACCAAAATATGGAAGAGTTTACAATTTCCTTTTACAAAAAGGAAAACCCAGTTAAGGTAATTATATTGCCTTTTTCATTCAAGAGATAGAAAAACTAAATATGGTAAGAAAATTATGGCAAACAGCTAACACTTCTTGGACTTTGGATATGTATAACATCAAATGCTTGACAATGGCCTAAAGTTGGATGTAAATCTAATAGCAACTTTAAAATAGCAACTTTAAAATGCACAATATGAAGCACATTCAATTAGTATTAGATGTAAATCTTGATGATTCTCTAACGGGAAAAGTGCATATATGTCCCCCCCCCCCCCCACAATTTTCTGGAATAGTTTGAGAGTATATCTTTTGATAAATAGGTTCAGCATCATCCACCTTTATTATGGCGACATAACTAGGCTTTCACAAAGGGCATATGGGAACCTTTCTGTTTGATGCACATGACGAGGATATTGAGAGAGGTTATAGGTAAATATCAATTGAAAGAAATTCGAACACCCAATAATTTCGTCTTATTAAATTAGATATTGAGTGGATTACTTTCTCTGGATAGTATAATATCAGCTTTACTTCTTGTCCGTGGCGAGAAGTTGAGAGTCCAAAAGATAGAACTCCGCCAACAGGAGTGAAGTTTATGAAACTAAAAATAACATACAGTTCAAGTTTATGCCAGGTGCACTAAGCTCTCATGAAACTGTTCCAACAATATAGAAGAAATATTATAGTTCCAACTTTAGAAACAAGTATTTTTGGCAGTATGCAGCTCAGAACTGGACAATAGAATTGCACCAGCAAAAAGTCACGCATATACATAGTCAAAAGCTGATGTTTGATTTTCAAGAAACAAAAGACATTATCTATCAAATTTCAACCAAGTTGCCAGATGATCACTAAAACATTGATTGTGATGTACAACAAAAATATGAACTATAAAAAGAGGCACTGTGTTGTTATTATTCATCTTTAGCAGAGACAACAGTGAGGAGCAGAACGCCAACAGAAGTCTACATATAGAAGTGGAATAAGCCAAAAATACATTAACATGTACAAATTCAACATATTCTTATAGATATATATATATGTCCTTATTCCCACTGACATACAATTTTCTGAGTGTTCTTGAAATTGAAGTTAATTAACAAACTCCCATCCATTCTCCTAAACACAAAGCTCTCCACCAAAACATAACAACTAAACTTAGTCCAGTACCCATTCTCACTTTCTATTTCTTCTACACCTTCCACTCTTACATCACTCTCTCCTCCATCAAACCATCCCCTTCTTTCTTGCATCCATCTCATTTTCTCAACAATAGCACAACTCAATCCTACTTTCTCCACTGTACATTTCTTTCTGTATTCATCTTTCACTCTATACCAAACAAAACCTCCACTTCCTTCTTCATCTTTTACAGCTTCTGTCCCACTGATTAAAGTTAACAACTTTCTCACACGTGCATCGACTTCCACGTGTGCTTTGTTTCGTCTTGTTTGATTCTCACAAGAAAATATTTGCTCCCACCAACACTTAAGAGTCACTTCATAGAACAAAGATTTATTCATCTGTTCTTTAGTTCTAATATTTCTCTCTTTTACTAGCACACATGGACAATACCATTTGCCAATAATTACTGGAACTGAACGTTTGGAAGATGCTGGAATATTTAATTCAGGAGTATCAGAATCAGATGGTTGAGAGGATAATTGTAGACCTTGAGCTTCTCTCAGATTGACTTTATGTGACTGGACACTATTAACGTGCCACCCTTTTTTCCTAAGGAATTTTGGAGGAACTCCATCATAGGCAACAGATTTAGCATAAAAACCACCAAAATCGTAGGGACAAATCTCAAATTGCTGATAAGGGTCTTTGTGATTAAAAGGACTTGGCTTTAGATCATTCATCGAATTGTCAAAACAACAACTATCCATATCTGCTTCTTTCCAAGACGTATAGGCCCGCCTGCATGAATTGATCAAAAAGGAATGATAGATTGGAGTTTAAACTTTATGCACTAACACAGGTTATGTATAAAAAAAATTACTTGAAAATTTCTGCAATATATAAACATGAGTTTAAGTTCTAGTATATAATAACGGTATATAACAAAATATTTGCACCATCAGAGCACTATAAGATTAATTGGTAAGTTGATAAAAATAGTAAGTAACTAACTAGTTATCACATGTTAAATTACACTGATAGTGAAATAGCCAATGCATATAACTTAAATGGATTTAATTAACTTCCTTGAACTACGGTATTTTATTCTCTTATACCATCAAATTAAAGCACTACTAAAAAATTTGAAATTAGCTATGAACTTCGATATGTTGCTTAATCGTCCATAGCTAACAACAACATTTTTTGATAATCTATTACTAATCCGTCGCTAAGTAGAATTAGCAACGAGTTTTACTGTTTAGCCACAAAATTTGTCCATCGCTAATCCCTATTTTTTAGTAGTGAGGCTGCCTACGACAACTTATATAACTGTTGATAGTAATAATCTTAATGTAGTAACATAGAAAATCAACTAAATAATTGGCTACGATTAGTTTAAATGCATTATAGAATAAAAATTATTTCCACTGTCAGTTTTTTCGTGGGATATGAAGAAATTCTAAGTGACATACCCTTTATGTCTGCCTTTGGCTTTGATAACATAGTAGCGGTTAGATGCTAAAGGTTGGTCAAGAACAGGTAAGAACCAAACTTTATGAACACTAGGCTCACCAAATTCTGGATTATGAACAACTTTCACAATTCTGTCCTGAGGAAATGGGAGCTTATTGATACTACTGTGCTTGCATATGCCCCAGCAAAAAGTATCCATTTCTTCTGAATCTTCATCAGTCAGTACTAAATACCCTGTAATAGTTGGTGGATTTGCAGGAGTTTTCGAAAGTGCTTTTGAGAAATTACGGTACAAAGAACGTGGTGTTGTGGCAAACATCGCTTCTGCTAAATTCTGTGCTAATTATAATGTTTGATGTTAGCTGCCTTAGGTTTGGAAATTGGATGGGTTACTTATACTATGATATTATTAATGTTTTCTTATGAGAGAAGGAATATACAGAGTGCTTCTACTATCTTTTCTTAGTGACTCTTACGAATATATCAGATATAAAGTTGAGCTGAAAAGGTTAGCAATATATTATTAATACTATTACTAAAGATTCAGCCACGAGGAATAAAGAACGACGATGTAGTTCAAAGTGAGAACGAAAAGACGAGCACTTATATAAAGATTACGAAATAAACGAAAGTAAGCACCAAAAAAAGAATACTAAAACAAAACAATGATTGGCGACACTCAACTCAATTATATTTCCACTTACTTTAGTCTTTAAAGGATATTGTTATTTGTCGATGATACATAAAGATAGTGTTCTAACGGGCAGCTTGGTAGGGTGTGGGCAGTGACCTTTTGTCAAATTTTTACGAACCATATGTATATAAATAAAATAAAAAAGAGTAAACTCAAACAGCCATTACCTATTGATTAAAATAAAATAGCCGGTAAAAATATAATATATACGTAATTTATATATAATTATATATAATTATTATATAATTTATGTAAATTACGTATATAAAAAGTAAATACGAAAGCAAATCACTTTTGGGTAAAGATCGCTATTTATATCTTGTTTTTGTCCGGACAAATAAAGCAAATTATACTAGACCCGATGGTGTGGGGCGCCAATTTTAGCTCAAATAATAATAGCCATCTTTATACACCATGCAGGTCCCCACACAAAAGTTACAACGTAACATCAGTAAGTACTCTAGAAAATTCTTCGCTAATATAAAGAAGGCATATGAGTTTTCGCATTCACATAAGTGTTAATTTTGCCTCCACAACTCATAATTAAAGGAACTGATGTACTAGATATGATAGGTTACAAAGTGCCTTGTTTTATGTATTTATAATCTAACAAATTTATTAAACAAAATAAGATAAGGAATTTGTTACACGTTCTCAAAACCTTAATATCAAAAGGTTTAAGCTTGGGATATTGATAATAGGCTATAATTACGTATTTTAGTCGTTTGTTACACTCAATTTACTACACTTTAATTGAGATTGAGCTTTAATTGCTAGTGTTTTGCATTAAATAATATTTTATGCCTTGTAGGAGTGATTCAGAGCTATGTAGATATTATGGAATGATTGAATTCAAGTGATTTGGAGCTTTGAAGCCTGAGCAAAAGCCTAGAATTAAGTCGGGATCGTGTTTGGAAGTTGTGTACCAAGTCCGGAGGTTAAAAGAGGACAAAATAAGTTCGCTCTGAGAAAATTACAGTGTTGCACCGCATGGGGCGCCGCAAGGCGCGACGCAACAGTGTAAAATGTTGCCTGATGCGAAAATATGAAGCTACAGATAAAATGCTCTATCACGCCGCATGGTGCGGTGCGATTGTTCAATTTTTACAGAGCTAAGTCCTAGTTCGCGCAGGAATGGCTTTTTTCATCTCGGCCCGATCCTACTTGGTATAAATACATGTAAAAATACTATTTTCAGAGGTTGGACACACTTTTGACATAATTTAGACCTAAGGAGGCTAAGGAGACAAGGGATTCGACCTAAGGAGTCAAGAACACAATGGGAGCAACGCGGAGAATTCTTCAACAAGTTTTTCCTTCTTCTCCTATTTTTTCATTGTTGGTTATGATTTTTAGTATTGTAGTTTTACATACTATTATGAATAGCTAATTCGTTTTCTAGGGTTTTGATGACATGTTTTGGGAATGAATTGGTTGTTATATTAATAAAGTTTTGAATTGGTTATTTATCTTTATTTGTTCAACTACGTTTTGATTGTGGTTAATTGAAAGTATCCTCAATTAGTCATTCCTATTTATTATGTATCTGCTTGAGAGAGAGTGCATATTTAGGTAGTTGTTTGAACAACATCACTCCGGGAGTATAGGCGAGAGTCATAACCGATGGTTTAGAGGTAGGATTAGAGATAACGATACCTTAGGTGCGATCTAAGTGAACTGTAATGTGAATCTAGCTAGCGTAGCTTGAGAGAGTGCGTTTAGTACATTATCATAATTGCTTGAGAGAGGTTTATGATTGATGGAGAGTTCATAATTGATAGAGGCAACTAAGTCAAAACTATAAGAAACATACAACTAATGAAATCAACAACTGGGAAAATCATAACTTTAGACCTCCCTAATTTAGTATCCAAATCTTTGTCTTGTTAGTTGATAATTTTATCGTTTTATACTATTTGTTGGTTAATTAGTTAGATATAAAAATGTTAATATTATTATTTAGAAATTGTTCAAACTTGTCTTCTTTGCGATATTGAACAATTACAGCGAAACCTTAATTCTCTGTGGGATTCGAATCAAAACTTTTAGACCGGATTATATTTACAACGACCATTTATTCCTTTTAATAAGGCATAGTCGGTCGTGATCAGATATATATGGTTCAACTCTTCAGAGTCAAAGGAACAATTGAGGGAACATATAGCTACCATTTTCCAAGGAAATTGTACAAGTCAATTATCCTAACTGTAGAGTTGATACCTGTATATGCTACAGTGCAGAAATAGTGCAGCAGTTAACTTTATGGAGAGTGTCTTTTACCTACCTTGCTTACATCATCCCAAGTGATGTCACAAATGCATTATTAAAATCGAGGAAGATATACAAAATCACTTGAACACTTAGAGAATTTACTCAAGCACAGTCACTGTGATTGATCATCAAGAAAACAATTCTTAATTAAGTGCATCAAGAACAAAGAACAACATCGTAACGGACCAGTTCCCAATATGTCCTTAGTTGATTTATAACTTTGTAATTGTTCTTCAATTGTGGTTCCTACTTGGCTTGTTTAGAAGTATTATGTAGGAAACCCTTTGTAAATCATAAACCCTTATGTTTGTGTCTTGGCTAGAGTTAGTCGAATTGTAAAGTCTTTGTAATAGAGCTATTACAAAGTGGCTTATAATAGAGTGTTACAAGTTAGTGAAGGATTAAGAGGTTAATTCCTAGGATGCATACTTTTTAATCTGAAAGTTACTCAATAGTGAAGTTGAAATCGTACAAAGGTAGGTCATAGTTTTTAATCCCGCCGAGCGGAAAATTTTCCACGTAAAATTCCTCTTATCATTTACTTACTGCGGTGTGCATATGTTCTATTGAAACAAATAGAGAACCTGGTTCTCTACGGAGCTTGGTGGACCCTTAAATTCTTACAATTGGTATCAGATCAAGTTCTTTTTATCAGGCTAACACATAGAAATAATGCTCATGGCTGCTCCAAAAACTTCGAAGAAGGCCAGTCTACTTACAAACCACCAAGGTTCAACGGAAAATATTATGGATGGTGGAAGACTAGGATGCACAATTTTATCATGGCTGAAGATTCAGAGATATGGAATATTATCTATGATGAACCCTTTGTTCCTACCAAGAATATTAGCGACAAAGCTATAGCCATTCCCAAGACGAAGAAGGAAATTAATGATGCTGATCGAAAGGCTGTAGAAAAGAAATTTCGTGCAAAGAAATTCTTTTTTATGGCATGGGTCCTGATGAATACAACGGGATATAGGTATGTTAGTCTGTCAGGGAAATATGGGAAATCCTTTAGACATCTCATGAAGGAACAACAGAGGTTACCAAGCTAAGTCAAGGAGAAGAAAGTTGGTGAAATATGGGAAAGTTGTAGGTGAGTAGTCAATGCATAGTATGGATGTGGATGAGGAAGAAACCGAGGAACTTGGTTCATCGACCAGAAATCTCTCCTAGAAGCATGGACTACCCAAGACAAAAAGGGGATCTTCTATGTCTGCTGAATATCTGGACAAGTTTGATGATTTTATTACTAATGAAAATATAGTGAAAGAAATCTATGATAAGTCCGTGGAAGAGTCTGGTGATGGGGTGATGGAAGAATTGGGTAAAACTTTTGTGAAGTATGATGAAAAACGAAAGAATGTTCGCAAGTCTGCTAAAAGAAAAGCTGATACTAATGAGGAACCTGGTTTCTCCAAGAAGGCCAATGTTGGTGATCCAAGGAGTGGTGGGAAAGCGAGATTAAGGAGTCAAAAGGTAATAGGGGACCACACGTTTGCCCATGATATCTTGAAGGAGGCTGGTATGAGATAGTTGGTTGAGATCTGCGAGTTCCAACAGTGGACATGTTTGTTCACAAGTGATGCTCCAAAGGTTTATGAGGAGAAAGTTCAAAGTTACTGTGCCAAATTATTCAAAGTTGAGGATGATCACATTTGTGTGTTGGTGAGTGGAATTGATATGGTAATGGACTCTACTTTGTTGGGGTCTATTCTAGGTGTGCATGTTGAAGGGTTATCTAGTGTACATGGATCCTGTTAAAAAAAAAGCAAAAATCAAAAAGAAAGAAGAGAAATTGGGCCATCTTTCCCGAGAGAGGCCGCCTTCTCTCAGGCCAGCAGTCTTCTACTTCTAGTCGACTACTCTATAACGGGCTCAAGGGAAGCTATTCATTAACTGAGAAGCTCATTGGCTCGCCTTTGACTCCAGCCTCTCATTTAACTCTCAAAATTTCAGAATGCCATCTTGTAGGATATAGCAGTTCAGCAAGGGGAAGGGGTTCAAAAGAAATCCCTCCTTCTAGTGTATCAACTCCTATTTGAGATGGTGAACAAGGTATTGGTACCTCGTGCTAAGAGAAGATCTATCACCTCTCGTGTAGACATGTTCCTCATGGAAGCATTAGACAACTTCACTACCATCAACCTACATGGGATAATGATAAAGCACATTAAAAAAGTGGCAAATTTTTAAAGATGGTAATCATGGGCTGCCTTGTGTGTTCCTTTTCACCAAAGTCTTTGAACACTTCAAGGTTCTTTTGGGACAAGCCAAAGTGGGCACCAAGAAGCAAACTTTCTTCAAAGCTACTCTTGAAGAACGTGAGTGTATTGAGAAAGTTGGAGGGGTTGGAAGCACTTCTACCATATCTCAGTTGATCAATGCTCAGAACAGTGTTACGTCTAAGATAAGGCAATTAAAAGTAAGGATTCTGTCCTTGAGACTTAGTTAAGTCAGCTATATGAGGCACCTAGTTCTAGTAGCTCTCAAAGTGAAGAGGTTGCTCGTCTAACAAAAGAGAATGTTGAGCTCAAGAAACAAGTGGAGGACTTGAAAGAGAGACTGATCAATGAGCTGCTCGAACGAATTAGTCCTTCAGACCCTTCCCTCTACATCTAAGGCCTCTCCTTCCAGTGCTCTTTAATCATTATCAAGTCTTTAGTGTTGGTTTATTATGATATAGTTTATGGTTAAGTCCCCTAGAGTCAGTTCTTATGATGATGTTTGTGGTGTTTTTTTGTTGTTCTAAATTGTGGATGGTAGTGTAGTGTTGACTCTGCTCCGGTTGAAGAATCCAAATTATGTTAATTCATGCTTTTCCCTTTTGGTTGTATATGTCTTCTCTTTGTGTTCTATATTTAGTCATGTTGTGTGCACACAAGTTCAATGAGTTAACTCAAACTACACTCATTTTTTATATAAGCTTGTTACTATTCTTTTTATGATGCCAAAAGGAGGAAGCTAACACCTAATGTGCAAAATTAAATAACGATGTGCACTAATTAAGGGAGAATACAGATGCACGGGAAAGCTATTAAGGCCTTTCTAGTTCATTGTCTAGTTCTTTCTGGCTCTTTGTGGGATTTCAATTATAAGTTTGTCATCATCAAAAAGGGAGAAATTGATAGGTTACAAGTACACTATTTTATGTTTTGATGATCTAACAAACTTACTGTCAAGAACTAGATAAGGAACATGTTACACATTCTCAAGACCTTAAGATCAAACGGTTCCAGCTTGGGATATGGTTCAACTTTTCAGAGTCAAAGGAATAACATATGGAAAATATAGCTACTGGAAAATGCACAAGTTAATTGCCCCAGATGTAAAGTTGTTACCTACACACTCTACCGTTCAGAAACCGTGCAGCAATCAACTTTATGAGGAGTGTCTTTTACCTACCTTGCTTACATCATCCCAAGTGATGTCACATATATCTTATTAACATCAAGGAAGGTAAAATAAATTACTTGAACACTTAAAGAATTTACTCAAGCACACTCATTGTGATCGATCATCAAGAAAATAATTCTCAAGTGTATCAAGAACAAAGAACAACACCGCTATGAACCCTATATCAAGTTGTCACATGTCCTTAGTTGAGTTGTAACTTTGTAATAATTTTTTAATTGTGATTCTTACTTAGCTTGTTTGGAAGTATTCCATAGGAAACCCTTAGTAAATCATAAACCCTTGTGTTAGTGTCTTGACGATAGTTAGTTGAGTCGTAAAGTGTAATTGAGTTATTACAAAGTAGCTTGTAATAGAGTGTTACAAGTTAGTGAGAGATTAAGCAGCTGATTCCTAGGTTGCATAGTTTGTAATCTGAAAGTTGCGTTAGTAAAGTTGAAATCATACAATGGTAGGTCGTGGTTTTTAATCCCGTTGAGAAGGGAATTTTCCACGTAAAATTCCTCTCGTCATTTATTTACTGCAGTGTGCGAGTGTTCTGTTGAAACTCATTAAGAAACTGATTCTCTATAGAGTTTGGTGGACAATTAAAAAGAATATATATATATATATATATATATATATATATATATATATATATATATATATATATATATATATATATATATTATACTCTTTCAGTTTAATTTCTCTTGTCACTATTCCTTACGCCACGTGGAGTTATACTCTCAGCTATAATTTTGCTTGCAGGTGGAGTAACTTGGGCTCACATCCTGTATTTGTGATAAAGTTTTACTTAATAGGTATAATAATTTATTTAGACAATAAGCTATATTTTTAAAAATCTAAAATTTATAAACTCAAATTCTAACTTGGCTCTGATTTTACGTGTACTTTTGTAGAACGAGCTAATTATTAGATGCGGGGCTTATTTTTCAACTCATTTAATTGGTTTCTATAGTCGAAAAAAGTAAAAGAAAGAAAAAACTGTTTCTACGGTAGTCTGAACCTTCAAGACGAATTTGGTTTTGGAATGTAGCTCACAGCTATAGATGTCATGTTTATCAGGCTGGACCCAACATAGCCCAGTAAGCGATAGGGGCGTAGGTGTCTGGGCCAATTCGAGCCCGATTTAATATACCGGGTTCATTACAAAATAGAAATCGTAAAAATAGCACGGTATAGTCAGTTTTCTGATTGATCACTCAAATATAATCATCGTTTACCAAGTCAATGAAAAATAGTCATTATTTTGCTGCAACAGATAACGGTCCAACATAATATACTGGAGTTCGGTGCACCTGTGTATGAACTCCAGTATAATATGCTAGACCGGTATACTTTGCTGGCTCCAGCATAATATACATGAGACTGGAGCACCGGTGCTCCAAACTCCAGTATATTATGCTGGACCGGTATACTTGCTGGAATTCGAATATATTATGATGGAGGTCTAGTGTATTTATGCTAGAACTCTATAATATTATGCTGGAGTTCCAACATACTTATTCTGGAGTTTTCCTTAAACTCTAGTATAATATGTTGGAACTCTCGCACAATATACTGGCGTATTTTTCGGGTTTTGAACAGTATTTTCGCTCAGATTATCTTTATATGAAAAATGGCTAAATTTTGATTACTTTTGAAACTGAGCTATTTTTAAACGATCGGTTGTAAATCTAGCTATTTTTGAATTTCTCCCACAAAAGTGTCCGTCACAGCCCATGACCCATTAAGTAAGTGAGATGAGCCAGGCCGGGTTTATGGAGGCCTGGGTTACTTTTTACTTGTTGCTTAATTACTAATTACCATAAAGTTCAAATTTTAATATAAAACTTAAAATGTGGGACTCGGATAGAAATATGAAATAAAGAAACTTAAAAATCTCAAGTTCGCTAAATTGCTACAAGTACAAACGAATTTGTTATGTATAAGCAGGATCAAGTTGATGAGTGGCAGGAAAGATGATTATGGAAGATAAATATTAAAGATTTCTCAAACATAAGAAATTCAAGGAGGTGATCTATGACGCCACTTGCTTTAGTCGGTGAATGTTGACGTGATTAAGATCATTTGTATTGCCACTTCTTACTAGTTGCTAATTAATTTTGCACTTCTTTTGCTACTTGCTAATTATTTATGCTCTTCTTGCAACTTGCTAATTAATTATGTCCTTCTTGCATAATAAATCTATTATTGGTGGCTATAAAGAGGTGCTCATTATTTCTCACATTTTACATCATACAGCATTTTCCATTGTTTTATTTTCTTTCCTTTTCATTTGGCGGGGGAGGGGAGATTATTCTGGTGATTTAAGTGTACTAATAAATTAGTTATTATAGAAAGAAAAGCTACCAATAATTCTATCTATCCACATCATATAGAAAACACCATAAAGAAAAGAATACCATACAACCGAGCGTTTTAAAAGTTTTTTTTTAGATATTTTGTCTAAAGCATTTTTCTGTAGGTTACATGCACTGTTTGAGGAAAATGTAATACTAAAGAAGTTTCCAAGAAAAATCTCCTGGAAAGGTTATTACTTAGAAGAGTGGGCAAACATATCTGACTACTCAACATACGAATCAACATCACAATCACATTTGCTCCTAATTTTGTCATTCACTTGACTGGAAAAAAAAATTAAAGACCATTGTATCTTGCTTATTGAGATATATATCTTGAAATGGAATTATAATTTAAAAACATTTTTCTCTCCGCAGAATACTCTTGAAAGAGTATATAAGCTTTTTCTCACCGTCTTTTCAAACATAAGAAATTTAAGTTGATTGTTTCCTCCATATTTTTCAACTAAAATGCGATTGGATGAAAGTTATTTGAAGAATATGCTAATTAGAATTCAAAATTCAAAAGTTTGAGTCTTTCATAATGTGCCTGACCACAACAACAACAACAACAACAACCTGTATATTCTCACAAAGTGAAGTATGGTGAGAGTAATATATAGACAGGCCTTACCTCTACCCGAAATGTCAGAGAAGCTACTTCCAATCGACCCTCGGCGCAAGGAAGAGAAGGGCAAACAAAAATAAAAACACAAACAACATTAGTTACTCCAGAATAAATCGCATAAATAATTATCTAAACATAAGAGTCGTAAGTACCATAAAAATACCTAAACTTTGGATAATTGAACGAATTAAAGACAACTTGAGGGAAGTTGGAATATACATTCTCGTCAAATATGACTATCTCCATATGTCTACCAACATTACTTATTATCATATGTTCTTTTCTTTGTGGTAATTACTGACGTTTTTAGCATTTTCTAAATGTAAGAATATGCAAGTTGTTGTATTTTTTTATTAAGGGCAATATCTTGACTTTTGACAATTGAACGCATACAACTTATAAGAAAGTCGGTGCATACCTATGTTATACTATTAAATATATCTTTTGTGCCGACATCATTAATTCAATATAGTCATGTGTATTGTTAGCTAGGATTGAAGTAACGGTATTGGCGTGTAACATAAATAACGAGAAGACGTTGAATCACATTAACATATTAAGGAAATAGAATATGCCGTTTCCAGTCCGATATACCATTTTGCAATACAATTCAAAATTTTGCTAACGTTCTAATTAATTTTGTATAAAACATTCACAATATATTTTCCTATAAAAATATCTAATTTTCTCGCCTACATTAATTACTTGAACATATATATTCGTTAGTTTGCTTGCTAATTCTTGGGACGTACGTAAAAAAAGAATATTTATTTTCGAAAGTCCACAAAAAAATAAATTAGATAAAATGAATTGGAAAAAAGAAAGAAAAAAGGAATACATGGGCTGATTTCCGAAAGTCCATAGAAAAACTATTGTTAATTGATCAAAGTAAAAAGGGGCAGCCCTGTGCACTAAGCTCCCGCTACGTGCGGGGTTCGGGAAAGGGCCGGACCATAAGGATCTATAGTACGCAGTCTTATCCTGTGTTTCTGCAAGAGATTGCGATAATTGACCAAAGTGAGAAGCAAAAATATTCTGACAAAGTAGCTACTATTAGGTAAAAATATTATCACACTATTTAAAGAAAGAACTGTTTCTTTGATATGTGATAATTTCTGGCTATTTTTTGGCATTGATGAATGATGAACGGTTCAAAAGTTGTGCCTATACAAATTAGAGGGACTCACATCTCCGCCAACCAATATATTGTTGTGCCTACGAATGGAAAAAAGAGCAAAATGTGATTATGTACCAAAAAAAACTTCCTCAGCAATTTTTGTTTTTAAATGTTAAATATAATGAGATGTACAATATGCAAAACTCTTGATCAAACATCACCATGTTCAGCTTTTCCGGCTTATAGACCAGATAAGGAAAATTACCCAAACCTATAAGGCAATCATTTAAGCTATCATTTGGTCCCAATACATGTTCGATGCATGTAGTAAAATTAGTTAGTTTTAATTTATCTCTAAGATTGATTAAAAAATAATTAAGAGATTTTGTTTTAAAATTCTAAGTCTAAGAAGTGCCAATAGCATATGACTTAGGGTGTGTTTGGTACTAGGAAAATATATTTTTCTAGAAAATGTTTATCATATTTTCTTGTTTGGTTGGTTAGTGGAAAATTTACTTTTTTTAGTATTTGATTAGTGAGTATAAAATATTTTTTTATGCTACTCTTGTATATCATGAAAAGAAAGTGTTCGTTTTATTGAAATGAAAGAAATTATATTCTCCACATCTGAAAAGAAAGTACTCATTTTGAAAAAAAAATACTTTTTCTATTCTAAGAAAAGGAAATACTTAGTTTGTTGAAATGAAAGAAGATACTTTTTCTTAATCATAAAAAGAACATACTCGTTTTGTTATTTTTCTACCTCATGAAAAGAAAATACACATTTTTTGAAAATTACGAAAAAAGTACTCGTATTTTTTAAATGAATGAAAATAATTTTACTACATCATTAAATGAATATACTCATTTTGTAGAAATAAAAAATTACTCTATCTACAACATGAAAAGAAAATATACTTAATAATATATAGTTCTATTTAGGGTGAGTGGTGGGCGAGGTTGGCATGGGTAGGGAGCAGTCCGGGGAGAAGCTGTACATGTTGGGGTGGTTTGGGGGTGCGGTGGTAGGGTTGGTGGGCATAGAGAAGAGAATGTTGATAAAAAAGAACTTTGAAAAATATTTTCTCCTTTTGACATGGAAAATATTTTTCTCCAATTGAATGAAAATGAGTTGATAGAAAAATATTTTGCAAAATATTTAAGTCAATGAAATATGAAAAAATTTTAAAAAAAAATTCTTTATACCAAACACCGTTAAACATTTCTTCTCATGATTATGATTTTTTTTTATAAATTTATTTACACTCTTTAGTCTAACCCTTATAAAGATGTGCTGATTGATTTATAAAGATTCCGAATCTCCGTCCCATCAGTAGGATTTTCTAAAAGAAGAATATGAACACAAGAAATTGTCCTAATCTAAATACCGAAAAAATAAGAAAGGAAAATAAGCTAAGTACTAATCCAAATACCGAAAAATACGAACGGAAAATAAGCAAAAAAGGGAATTGAATGCTTCCATATTAGGTGGCAGTGGTACCTAGTCTGACACACTGCTGACACAGCAAATTTTATCCTTTTCCGAAATACACCAATTTAGATGCTAATGTCACGCCTAAGAAACCACCAACCAAATTAACGCACCATTTTTCTCGTTCAATAAATTCCACTTTCACAACCGGCGCGTACCACACACGTCGGTCGATTATAATGTTTATTCGCGAGTGGCCTCCCAACAATCCCTGTTTTGGAAACCCAATTGCTATAGAATCTGAATCACGTGTTTGACGGTCTATTATAGAATTTTGATCCGTCAAATAGGAAAATTCATTAAACCTTGAAGTAAAAAGTGAAGAAAATTCATTACACGTTTTTAAAAAATAAAATTAAGCTTTGACTTTGACTAAGAAATGATCCTCCTCTATAAAAAGCATGCAACTTTTGAAACGTTGCACATCCATTAGACACACAAATATTTTCAGACGATAAATACACAATACACCACCGAGGTTATATTTTCATGGCAAACAAAGTTGTATATCCAAAGGTTTTCCGGGACCTTCGATCATTTGTCCGGTGTCTAAACACGGTCCCGACTATCCCGCCGATGAACTTCACCGGCACATATGATGCTACGACCGTCACAACACCGGCCTTAATACCAACGGACCAAGTAATCACTGCTGACAAAAAAGTGATTAATTTTGAGGATGTTAAGGAGCTGTTTACTGGTGTGTCCTCCTCAAAGTTGATTAGATCATTGTTGACACTTCAAATGGCAGCGAGTGAGCCTATGGTTGACGTAGGCATATGGGTAATGAATTCTAAACTCATGCATATGCCAATAGTCAAGGAGGTAATTCTGGGGTTTGTAAAAGGTACATTTTATGAACATTTTTGTGCTGGAAAAGACTTAACAGAAGTACGCAGGACTGTTACTAAGTTGTCGGATGTAGGGTTAAAAGGAATGCTTGATTATGGGGTGGAACATGCAACTGAAAATGAGTCTTGTGATCAGAGTATGAATGTTTTTCTTCAGACTGTTGAATCAACCAAGTCACTTCCATCCTCTTCGGTATGATCGAACTCATTTATTTCTTGTTTAGATCGAACTAATACTTCTCATAAATCCAAAAGAAGAGTAGGTGAAAAATGAAAATATATAGGTGGAGAGAATAATCCATAGATAACAGGAGCAAAAGTCAAAACTTTAACAATAATTCTCGCCCCTATTAAATCTCTGTTACTGATCATGGATTTTAAACGTGTCTATTGTGTAGAATATAAGTAACACACTCCTTCACACAATTTAATTCTTTTTAACATCTTATTAACAAAAGACATGATCATTGTTCTTTTTTCTCTTCCTTCTTTTTGTTTCGCTACAAAAAAATAGTTTAAGTTTTACTACTTCATTATATTATATTGGAAACACTCTCTATGCCCCAATCAGGACATGGTAAGATCTGCGTATTACCTTCTTTAGACCGCATTATGTGAGATTTTACTGTGTAGTTGTTATTGTTGTAATTCATTATCTTACTAGATCAAATTTTCATTTAATCTTTTCTGACAGTTGATCTGCATTTAATATTTTGACTTTAGAGTATATATCAGTTATTCATTTTTCCGCCAAATTAGAAACGACTTACTTATATTCAACGACAGTATAAAAAGTTTTTAACTATATTTTAACATGTTGCAATAATCTGTTTTATTTTTCATATTATTAATTACAATTTTTTGGATAGTTACCTGTAATTATTATTTAGGATATTGAAGTTAATCTCAATTAGATAGATCTTTAAAAGGTGTATTGTGATGAAACAGGTCAGCTTTGTGGTAGTGAAGATAACAGCAATTTGTAAACCTAAGCTTCTAAAAAGAATGAGCGATTTGCTGCGATGGGAATACAAGAATCCATCATTCAATCTCCCATGGAAGCAAAAGTCCCTTCCACTTTTCTCAGATTCCAGCCCGTTTTATCACACTCCACTAAAGCCAGAGCCTCTAACAGTCGAAGAAGAACATGATCTACAATTAGCTCATGAAAGACTCATGAAAATTTGCAAGAAATGCTTAGAACTTGACGTTGATTTACTTATTGATGCTGAAGATACAGCTATTCAACCTGCAATTGATTATTTTGCATATTCTGCAGCAATTAAGTATCACAAAGATGATCACCCTATGATTTTTGGAACAGTTCAAGCTTATTTAAAAGATGCTAAAGAAAGAATGATGATAGCTAAAAAAGCTGCAGAGAAAATAGGAGTCCCCATGGGTTTTAAGCTTGTGAGAGGTGCTTATATGTCAAGTGAAAGAGAATTGGCTTCTCGTTTAGGTGTTCAGTCTCCAATTCATGATAGCATTGAACAAACACATGACTGCTTTAATTCTTGTGCTGAGTTTATGCTTGACGAGATTTCTAATGGCTCTGGAGCAGTTGTTCTTGCAACTCATAATATTGACTCAGGTAAAATTTTTCAGAAGAAAAAATTTTATTTACATAAACATATATCTAAGCGATTGTTACACAAAGAGTTGATTATATTTAATGTTTACTTTTTTTTAGCTGGTATACATAGGTTATATTTTGATTATACATATATTATACATTAGCATATCATTTTTAATTTATTATCTTTTAATTATATACTTTTTTTACGTGAAAGCAATTTCTTAACCAATATTAAATGTTTTGGTAAATAGGAAAACTTGCTGCATCAAAGGCTATAGATTTAGGAATCAGAAAGGATAGTCAAAAACTCCAATTTGCTCAGCTATATGGTATGGCCGAAGGTCTTTCGTTTGGCCTGAGAAATGCAGGATTTCAAGTAAGCAAGTATTTACCGTTCGGACCAGTAGAGCAAGTAATGCCATACCTTATACGGAGAGCTGAAGAAAACAGAGGTCTCTTGTCTACATCGGCCTTCGACAGACAACTAATGAGGTAAACATTAATTAGTAGAAATTGCAAAATACGATAGATATAATTTATTAATTAATACTCAAATTTCTTTTATTGATTATATATATATGGTTGTTTGCAGGAAGGAGTTAACCAGGAGATTTAAAGTGGCAACTTCGTGAATCCATGAGTTACAATCTTGAGAATTAATGGAAGTGTATATATATTTATTGTAGTAACAATAAACTAAGGAGCCATACCCAAGATTGTGATCAATCATTTGACGCTCCAAAAATCCTTAATTGATGAATTTATATGTGAACGTGGATTAAAGGCTGTTAACAACTACTGTAAATATTTCAATGGTAAAAAAAACGACATCGTCAAAGCAATAAAGTACAAACATGGACTCGATATCTAAATTGGTTCTCAGGATCAAGATGCGCGGTTATTATCAAGTGGAAGTGAATTAGATAAGGAGAAACTCCAGAATGGAGTAACTCTAATAGTTGGTGCCTCTTGCACCAAAATTAGTTCAAATTTTGTGTCTTTCTTCATGAGCAATCTTCAGGTTTATTACATAGTTTTAGTGGAAGTTTATTCACGCATTTGTAGCGACAGTTGTTATTAGTAATATAATACAAATCAAAGTTGCCGAAATGATGTAAAACATAAACCTTTATTTATTGAATTATTGTGATTTTCTCATGTATTACTCAAAAATCTGATCACTCGATCGTCATGATATCGACCCCGTCCCAAATTAGTGCAATAAATAAACGTGCCTAACCTCGTCCAATCCGCGTTAACTACAAAGCAATCGTTAAGGCCGACCTCCCCCCTCCCCCCATGAGGGGAACGTCGCCCCCTCGATATGGTTGACCAAGGAAGGGGCCGATGGGTGAGAGGCCTCCAACTATAAATAGGGAAGAGGAGATATTTTAAAAAGGGGGCACTTCATTGTTTTCGATCGATCCTCAATCCTTGGTTCTCGATTCTCTCACTTTCTCTCTCACTACAAGAAATTCGCTATTTTCCGACTACCAAAATAGTCGGAAAGTAGTCGGAAAAGTGCCTATTCCGACTACTTTCTGACTGATTTAGAGTAGTCGGAAATAGATTTGTCGGAAAATATTTTCCGACTACTGTAGTCGGAAATTTCCCACTACAGTAGTCGGAAAATATTTTCCACCAGAAATTAAAAAAGTAACTATTTTCCGACTGAAGTAGTCGAAAAATAAGAAAAAATATTATTCATTTTAAAAAATATTTTCAACTACTGTAGTGGGGATATTATAAAAATAATAAATATTTATTAGTTATTTATTATAATTTCCGACTACAGTAGTCGGAATCTGTAATATTCCAACCTCACTTTCCGACTATCGTAGTCAGGAAAAGCATTATGCTGGACACACTTTTCGACTACAGTAGTCGGAAAACTCGGTTGAAATTTTATAGCATACTGCTATTTTATTAGCACATCACCTATCAAATACAAAATAATGACCAACCAATTCCAACATCAACAAACAAACATTCAAATCCTAGAATGTCAGACCAAAACATTACTTAACGTCAAAATATTTAATATAAAGTCTGAATACCTAATACATATCAACACTAATATAATAAAGTCTTAAACATATATATACCACATCATTCAAATCTACCAAAAAGTCTAAATATAAAATTTAAACATTCAAGAACAGTAAACAACCTTAAATCACTACTACATTTGACACCATTCATCCAAGCTTCTTATGAAATCCATCCTGAAATAAAAGTAATAAGGATTATATAAATAAATAATTTTGGCGTTGAAGATTTAAAAAGCGCGAACAGAAGGCAAAATAAAGAACTGCAAGTGACCATCTTGAGTCATTTTGATTCAATATATTGAGAATATGTTGGGGCAAATACAATCTAAAGTATCACTTTAAGGATTCGTGAATAGCACTGAGCTTGCGCTCGACCAAGTGACCATCTTGAGTCATTTTGATTCAATATATTGCATCTCATAATATAATCTCAAAACAGTTAACTATATGTCAAATGCAAATATAACCAAAAGAACTATTCCCATAAGGAGGAAGATGAAGCACATAACTTTTTCTAGACAACACAACCGAAAACATAAAACAAGAAATGTCGATCACCAAAGTGAGGCGAAGCGCTCAACATGTTTTGAGCCTCGCTTCAGGGCTTAAGCGCGCTTTAAGCGCGCCTTTGACAACACTAATTGTAGTATGAGCTGTGTTCCTATTACAGCAAGTATGGGACTGATTTTCTTTTGTGTTTTTCATGTAATTGAAATAGGAGAAGTAGAAATGGAACTGGACAATGTAGCGCGGGCATAAAATGTGTACAATTTGCAAATGTGTTATGCTTTTTAGACTTTTAGTATTGTAATTCTGTTAAACAATTTTTGGACGTTAACTTACTGAGGAACATATATTTCTTATACTAGTAGATTTATAACTTTGTATACTAGTAGATCTAAATAGTCAAAATGATTTATAGTTTCCAAATAATTTGACAGGTTAAGTGGTAAGATAAACTTTGATGAGACAACTAGGCAAGTAACAATTTAGGCACACGCTAAAAATGATTAACAATATGCTTGGCTCCAGCATTCAAAAAGCCACCAAACAGAGTGAATCATATGATGTATATCGATGAATAAACTTTGAGAGGAAACGATAAGTTCCCAAGAGAAAGAAAACTTGATTCAACTCACAGGTAGCATAACATATACGGGGATGTACGGGGTGGTCGTGAAATCTCGCTCCTGAAACCCTGGAGTAGCATCAACAACCTGCGAATAGAGCACAAAAAATTGACAGAAAAAATAGTGAAGATTCTTCGCCTAAAGACAGAAACATGTCTATAAAAGTTAACTGTCATGGCGTAGTTAAAAATTCCTCTTTGTCCCCCTCCTATGAAAAAGGAAGAGAATACCATATAGTAATCCCCTCAAGCTGTAAAACCTATCAACACGAAGTGACATATTCCTTTTCTCGGATCACTTATTCAGGACTCAACAATTCCGGAAACAAGAAACAGAGATAAGCGCACTTCAAAAATTATACCACGTTGTGCAATGCAATTAATTCAAAATCTAACATGTAAAGCTACAAAAATAGAGTTATTCATCCAGTAAATATTTGGTTACCTTTGGATGATCATAGGAAGGCCAAATAATTGAGTGGTCATCTCTAGCAGGATCAACATTATCGTCTCCAAAGATTTCTATACAAAGTGATAAATCTACTAGATCTACTAGTATACAAAAAACCATTTAGATATTCTTCTTAAGGTTTCTCCCTCAGAACTCATATACTAGTAGATTTATAACTTTGTGTTTGGTACTGATGCCTTTCATTATGCTTTATCACATTTATTTTTCTACTTGGAAAGGTCCAAGGCAGATTTCTAAGGCTAAGTTCTTCCAACCAATTGATCTCAGATGAAATTGATCATCGACTTAACAATCAAGAATATGGACAACACTTGCCTGCATCAGGCAAAATATGTCAGCAGTTGTATGGTGTTTTTCGCTGTGCAAACAGTATAGGAGGCTACATTTTCTTGATAGTAATCTACCTGTACTTGCCAATAACAGGAGAAAAAATGGTCTCAAGGAGTATACATCCCCTGAATCTGATCAACCTTCAACGAGTCAGTACCACAAATTCTCTATTATGGGATAGTCACTTCAAATTTTTAGCTAAAATTAAGAATACTCACACACAACAACAGATATGACGTGAAGCTTAGGTAGCAGTGCAGAACAAAATTGTTAAAACGATGTTTCATACCAGTTAGAAAATAGAGAAAACAGAAAAAAAAGAACAATGAGTCAATCAATGTTAAAAGGAAGGAAAGATTTAACCCATAAACCAAGAGAAAAAATACTTTAGATTGGTATGAAACCCATCAATTAATGGATAAACTAGACCCATCATAAACAATTTCAACTTCAACGAGTATTACACAAAATCAGATTTCAGGCCTCATTCCCTCCATTGATATAAACTGGTATGAAACTGAAAATTTAAATAATGTCAAGAAACTAATAGTACTTAATTAAGACCTCAGCAGATATTGACAAAGAATAGTGAACAGAATAAAAAACTCTGATTAAAATCGGAACCCTAGCGATGCCATTGATTTTGCACACTAAAATCTAAACCTTAGTCTTGGCCAAAGATTAGATGGGAAAGAGAGAGAGTACCTGATGAAGTCGTCGTCGTCGTCGTCGTCGTCGTCGCCGATTTTGCCGGAGCAGTTGAGAGAGATGCGAGGAGATTATGAGAAAGAGACACAGAGTAAGAGATAGATATTGTGGGGAAAAAGAATTAGAGAATTTGGAAAATAACTTAACATTTCCGACTACTATAGTCGGAAACTATAAGTATTATTTAATTTTTTAATTAAAAAAATTTACTATCTAATGTTTCTGACTATGGTAGTCTAGCACACAATTTTCCTGCAAAATTTTATGGTTATTTTAGTCAAAAACATAGTCAAATAATTCTTAAAGATAAATTGAAAAATAAATATGACATGTCTCACTACAGTAGTCGGAAAATTCCGACTGACATTTTGTAGTCGGAATTTGTAGTCGGAAAAAAGGTATTTTCTGGTAGTGTCCCTCTCAAAAGAAAGAAAGAATATTCCTTCTTCTCGAGAAAAGTCTTAGAAGTATAGAGGTTAATGTGTTTCCGGAACCTTTCCAAGGAAAGGCAACACCGATTTGGAAGAAGAAAGTAAATTGCTATTCCCTGAACCTCTCCAAGGGTAGGCAGGATCAATTTTCATAATCACTAAAGTTTTCCGAACATTGTCTCTATTAAATTTGCTATCTTGATGCTTCAGTTCTTAATTCGGTACTAATTAAGGTTGGCTATGATTTATCTTTTTTCATACATTTGATTGATTTGCTTAAATATTGTTCGATAACACTTTAGCTCAAATACTTTGGCGTCTTCTGTGGGGATATACTAGCGAAAACTTTTAGTTCTTCCCGAATAAAAGGAAAAGCATCAAGAGGATAACACGATTCAAACCAGGATGGACGGAGATGCGCAAAACAAAGAAGATGGAAAAGTTGTCCTTCGCCGTAACTCCCACTCATCCCCGTCAGGCCAAAAATCGACGTAAGTGAGAAATCGAAAATCAACCTGGAACAATTGGAATGTCACAATCAAGCACACGAGTATAATTCAAGTACAACATATGATACAGACTAAGTGCCTTTGCCATCAACACAGTACAGTTCGATCCCGCTCGAACTGGGACTCAACCTAAGTGCCTTTGTCGTCAAAACAGTATAGTTCGACCTCGCTTGAACTCGGACTCAGGCTAAGTGCCTTCGCCATCAACACAGTACTGTTTAACCTCGCTCGAACTGAGACTCAGGCTAAGTGCCTTCGCCATCAACAAAGTACAGTTCGACCCCGCTCGAAGTGGGACTCAGGCTAAGTGCCTTCGTTATCAAAATAGTACAGTTCGACCTCGCTCGAACTCTGACTCAGGCTAGGTACCTTCATTTTCAAAAAAGTACAGTTTGACCTTGCTCGAACTGAGACTCAGGCTAAGCCCCTTCACCATCAACATAGTACAGTTCGACCTCGCTCGAACTGGCACTCGGGCTAAGTTCCTTCGTCATCAACATAGTACATTTCGATCTCGCTCGAACTGGGATACATGCTAAGTGCATTCGCCATCAACACGGTACATTTCGACCCTGCTCGAATTGGGACTCACGCTAAGTGCCTTCATCATTACAACAGCATATTTCGACCTGGCTCGAACGGGGACTCAAGCTAAGTACCTTCGCCATCAACACAATACAGTTCGACCCCGCTCGAACTAGGACTCAGGCTAAGTGCCTTTACCATCAAAATAATACAGTTCAACCCCCTGTCAAAACTGGGACTCGGGCTAAGTGCCTTAGTCATCAAAATAGTACAACTCGACCTTGCCCAAACTGAGACTCAAGCTAGGTGCCTTCGTTATCAAAATAATACGGTTCGACCTTGCTCGAACTTAGACTCAGGCTAAGTTCCATCGCCATCAACACAGTACAGTTCGTCCCCGTTCGAACTATGACTCAGGCTAAGGGCCTTCATTATCATAATAGTACAGTTCGATCTCGCTCGAACTGAGACTCAAGCTAGGTGCCTTCATTATCAATATAATACATTTCGACCTCGCTCGAACTAATACTGAGGCTAATTAACTTGGCCATCAACATAGTATAGTTTGAATAACTCGAACTTGGACTCGGGCTAGGTGCCTTCGTTTTCAAAATAGTACAATTCGACCTTGATCGAACTGAGTTTCAGGATAAGTGCCTTCACCGTCAACAGAGTATAGTTCAACCTCGCTCGAACTGGGACTCAGTGTAAGTGCCTTCGTCATCAAAATAGTACAGTTCGACCTCGCTCGAACTGGACTCAGGTTAAGTGCCTTCGCCGTCAACATAATAAAGTTTGACCTCCCTCGAACTGTGTCTTAGGCTAAGTGCCTTCATTATCAAAACATTACAACTCGACCTCACTCGGGCAAAGACAACCGCCTACCGCTCACGATCGGATCGCAAATCAATAAAGAGCATGCAATCACAAAGCAAATAGCGATAGAAAAAGAAAGAATCCTTTATTGATAAAGGCAGAAACACAAGTGAACATCGCTTACACCCAGTAAAAGCCGGCCAAAGAGTCAAATACAAAAACGAAGAAGAGAAAGAAACAACAAACAAATAAACGCCCAGCGGCGTAACCAAAGCAAAGAACAACACAGAACAGACTCATTTTTTTCACTCGACGCCAGCACCATCGTCGCCAGATTCACCTCCATCAGGGCCATCATCACTGCCACCACGAGCACCATCATCGGTCTCAAGAATCCCCACGTCATAGCCACAGCTGGCTCTTGCTTCGCGGGCTTTTTGGTGTGCCACTGCCACAGCCTCCTCACACACAGCGCCCTCCTCTAACAGGTTCTTAAAAATGTCGAGCTGGGCTTTGGCATACACCCAAAGATCCTGATTCTAAGGGGGAACGACGACATGAGCTGATCCGGCCAAAGCCATCGGGCGTTGGTTCTCCTCCTCCAAAATAGCAACCCGATCCGACAAATCCTGGTCCTTGTGATCAATCTCGCCATATTGCTCCTCAAGCCTCACCTCCCTAAGGGCTGCAGCCTCACCCTCCGACTCTCATTGAAACTACTGAACACGAATCGTTACCGCAAAAGTTGCCGCCCTTGTTAAAGCGTCCCTCTCCGCACGCTCTAGGTCGGCAACCTAACCCCCCAAGGTATCCAACTTCGCTCCCCACTTAGCCTCAATTTCCATAATCCTCGTCCAACTTTGCTCCATCTCCAGCTTTAGCTCCCACACCATGCATTCCAGATACTCACACTCGGCGGTGACACCCTTTGCCACTCCGAGATCCTCGTGCTTGAAGTATATTTGCTCCTCGAGCTCACTCCTGCTGTGTAGCACTTGAAATAGCTCACGGTCCTTCCGCTCTAGCTCCTCACCAAATGCCTGGTTGCGAGGATCGTTTCTTGACCACTCATGTAGCTTACGGCACCTATCGTGGTAATGATGGTACTTCCCTAACATTTGTAAAAAGATCCTCGACCGAACATTTATCTGTGGATATTCTCCACATCTAGTATATACGACGGCAAAAAACAAAGATTAGTTAGGAAAACGTCCGTCTCACACTAAAGGGACGACGGGTTAAAAGTCTCGTATAACATACCTGTAAGATCATCACGACTATTTTTTCTATCACGGAAACATCCGGAACCTCCTTCAGGGACTCATTCTCAGCCTTGAAACACAGCAGGCTAAACTGATCTTCCAACTCACCCATTTGGGCCAACAGGTTCATATCTGCATGAACATCAACGATGCGAGCTGGCCCCTCTGCGTTGACCATCGAATGGGTGATGCCCTCTTCAAACATTCGAATGTCATCAGGGCCCAGGTCGGGCTCAGATTCATACTCATCCACCACCATGCTCTTTCCCATCTCTGCCGCCTATGGTGTGGCATAACCTACCGATGATGATGGCGGCTCGACCAAAGTCACGGCGATAGTCCCCAAGGACTGATCATTCGCCTTATCCACAGCAGGAACTTCCGCTTGAGCTACGGTAGCAGCTGAGTCCTCTGGGCTCTGACTCGCAGGAATAGCATCGACCATGAGTTCCCCCTCTGCAGCAGACTCAATGATAACCCCCTAGTCCTGGATCGTTGGAGGAGAATCCAAGTTAATCACCGTTGGGGAGCCATCTCAAAGCCCACTCTTCGCCTTTTTGGCAGCTCGTCCTCCTCCCCAGTCGACGACTGAGCTCGTGAACGACAGTGCCATACGGGCCTTTATCCTGAGGGACGACCTGGGTCGGGTCGGTAAAAGTCGTCGACCCCACGGATGCCGCCCTCGATGAGGGATGACCTACGGATGGAGCACTTATCCAAGCGACCGCGTCCGGGTGACGGAACGCCAACTGAGGGGCCCTTTTTTTGAGAACCCTCCCTAATGAAAACAAACAGTTTGGAAATGAGAAATGTACAAAAGAGCTCGGAGTAGAAAGGCAATGTCACCTTTAAGGGACCTATGACCGTGCCTCAGATGTAACGACGCCCACGTGCGAATCTTCGCTGTGTGGGGCAGAATGGACTCTACCCATTCTCGAATCCCCTCCAAAGGTGGCGGAGGCACCTTGTCGGTTGCAAAATATCAGAAATAAGTCTACAGGTAACACAAGGCATAAGGGAAGAAAGACCAAAGTGAATCTCGGCGGTTAGAAGCAAATACTTACGGGCAAAATTCCACACCATAGAGAAATTGGTTGGGTCCGCCACAAGATGTTCAGTCCGCACGAAGAAGAAATTATCACCAAAGCGGCGGTTGGTACGGTCATCGATGCCGACCACCAACCCTCTTGACCCTCGATGGCGCACATGGATTATGGTGCCCCAGATCCTTTGGGGGCGAACATGCTAAACACATGCCTCAAGGTGACTTCAGAACCTGCTAACTCCGCTTATTTGATGAGCATGAGAAAGAGCTTATACAAGAATGGAGATATCTCGGTGGGGCACACCTTATAGTAGCGACAAAAGTCGACCACTAGCATCACGAGCGATAACATGTACCCCACAATGAAGAGGTACACGTACAATGAGCAGTACCCAGGGCGGTCTATCTGAACCAGGTCATTCCTCTCAGGGGGCACTATCTCGACGTAACTGGGGATGCCCCATTTCTGCCTCAGCTCATTTATCCCAGACTCCCCCAAAAGGGATTCAATGCCGGAATACTCCATGCTGTCGTCGATGCTGAAGTCTTTCACTACCCTCTTCACGCAGAACAGAATCTCATCCACGGAGGGGACCGCTTCGCTCTCCGTCGGATCCATATACTCTATACCGGAGGGTAATACTTAGTCGCCAGCGGGTTTGCCGGAAGATTATCTTGAGAAGAAGTTCCCGCCATTGTTGACTTAGAGAAGAAGAGGGAAGATTTATCAGGAAAACAGAAATATTAGAAGAAGGTTGTGAGAGAAGAGGCAAAGAAAGAGTTCAGAATGCCCAAGGTATAAATATTTCACAAATCCTCTCGAAAAAAGGCAAGAAAGAAAGTATGACGCACAAAATGAAAGGTTTAACCAATTTATAGCGCACGAATTCCACAAGCACGAATGCCAACAGTCGCCATTAGAATCTGACCAGCCGCAAAAACGATTCGGTGCCTCGGGAACATGTGCCATTATGACTGTTAAGTGCCATGATAACTATTCACATGAAGCGACGCTCTATTTATCAACTGCCGTTTCATTTTGTAAAACCGTCGATTGACACCCTCTACGCTATTTCGAAACTTGTGGCGTTACTAAGGGAATATGAACCAGACTCCCAATACGATCACGTCGCGACATAGTCCATCTGTCGAGGTCGATAAGGTTTAACTCTAACGACCGTCATGATATCGACCCCGTCCTAAATCAGTGCAATGAATAAGCGGGCCTAACCTCGTCCAATTCGCGTTAACTACGAAGTAAGCGTTAAGGCCGAAGGGGCCGATGGGTGAAAGGCCTCCAACTATAAATAGGGAAGAGGAGATATTTTAAAAGGGGGCTATCCAATGTTTTCGATCGATTCTCAATCCTCGGTTCTCGATTCTCTCTCACTTTCTCTCTCCCTCTCAAAAGAAAGAAATAATATTACCTCTCCTCGATAAAACTCTTAGAAGTTTAGAGGTTAATGGGTTTCCGGAACTTTTCCAAGGAAAGGCAACACCGGTCTAGAAGAAGGAAAGTAAATTGCTATTCCCTGAACCTCTCCAAGGGGAGGCATGATCAATTTTCATAATCAATAAAATTTTCCGAACATTGTCTCTATTAAATTTGCTATCTTGATGCTTGAGTTCTTAATTCGGTACTAATTAAAATTGGCTATGATTTACCTCTTTTCATATATTTGATTAATTTCCTTAAATATTGTTCGATAACACTTTAAGTCAAATATCTCCCACGTGATAATATGGCATATTAAATCAAAATTACTTGGATTGTGATTTAAAGAACCTTAACAGAAGTAACTCCAATAATTAGTTCCTCTCTGCACCAGAATAAGTCCACTATCTAGTCTTTCTACGCATTAGCAACGCAAATTTTCTGCAATGGTAATTTTAACAAATTTCAATCTTATATTCCTTCTACGTAACTTAAAAAAAAGTTTAATTAATTGTTGAGCTTTAACTAAGAGATGAACTTGCGACATTCCATGAGTATTATTTCGTAGTATATACATTAGGCAAACAAGACAGTATACTGTTATCTCATTTTTATATGAGAATACTATATAATCAGGAGTTTTTTTAAAAATAAAAAGGTAAAGTATTAACAAGTCATATATATATTTATTCTAATTTATGAAAAAAATGATGACTCTCACATTCAGATATATGCGGAGTAAAAAGTGTGTTCCAAGATAAATGTTTTGAGTGGTGGGAAGAACAATACTTACTAAAAGTTTTGATATTAATTTAAATATGAAAATAAATTTGTTTGATAACTAAAAAATGAATTAAACTTTTCCACTATAAATAGATACTTTCTTTATTGTTATATTTATAAAAATGACTCTATTTTTAATTATAGAATTTTGAGACCAAAATGTGCAGGGGTGGGTGATTGAGCTTGGACCTAGTATACATCAAAATAATCTATATTTTCATGATTGGATAAAATAAATAAAAAATTGTCTTTTAATATTAAAATGGACTTTTTGAATAGTTCTCATGCGGAGGAATAAACAAACAAATGGTAGTAACTTTGGTTATACCACCGAAGGATGTGATGCAGTGGATGATATTATTCTTCCTTTAATCAGATGTCTTAGGTTTGAGCCCTGAATATGGAAAAATCATTAGTAAGGAGCGTTTCCCTCGAAACGGGCACTATGCAGCGTGAATCCGGATATAATCAGCTCTAATGAGAGTAATGGACACCGAGCGGGAAACCATAAGGAAAAAAAAATTCTTCCCTTAATCAGAGGTCTTAGGTTCGAGCCTTGAATATGAAAAAATCATTGGTAAGGAGCGTTCCCCTGGAAACGGGCTATATGCAGCGCGAATCCGGATATTATCAGCTCTAATGAGAGTAATGGAAATCGAACGGGAAACCATAAGGAAAAAAAAAGTTTGGTTACATATAAATACTTTCTTCATGGCCAATTTAATATGTGTTCTATGTTTTTTGTTGGAACTTTATTGGCCACAATATTTTTGTGGCAACTTTTTATATGGGTTTCTTAATACAAATCATAGTTGCCGAAATAATGAATATTACAAGCCTTCATTTATTACTTACTCCCCACGTGAAACGTCGGCATTTCGAAATCACTTTTACAACTTGCATGAGTGTGATTTAAAGATTCTTCAACATGAGTAAACTATACGTAAAGTATCTCCTAAGAAATTGATTTTGAAGGGAAAGATGCATATTCCTTTACCCCACATTTTTTAAGAATATTGACTGTACCTGCATTTTTAAAAGTAAAGTTGTGGAAAGAAAATCATACTACCAATGTTAAAGTCATTAGTTATTAGCTAGCAAAAGGTGTGTATTATTAATTTCTAAGAAGACCTTAGAACTATAATAATAATTCAAATGGCACAGTCAAGTCCTTCTCTAGAAATACAAAGTGATATAAATTCCAGCAAAACGCTAGGTAATTAATTATAGAGAAATAGTAAATTTCACAAGTATAACTTTTAACTTGATGGTATACCATGAAGTGATTGGTTCTTACTTGGAAGGCTGTAATTTCTTAATTGTTGCATACTCCTCCGGTCCTTTTGTTGTTATTGTTACCAAAAAAATAAATAATTCAATATATTTGTTATTTTAGAAAATTAAGATAATAATAAATTGTATTTAGTTTTTTCACTTATGTTAAGTAAAAATAAGAGTTACTAATATTTATTGAAAAAAAGATCAATAAGGAGAAAAACTAAAGATTTAAATAAGGATAAATGAATTTAAAAAAATGGATGTGTGCTAGAAGGTGGTACACGCAAAATGATAAAAGTTAATGGGATAGATAGTATGGCGTATTTGATCAACTATACTAGCCATGATTGTGATCTAAAGATTCCGATGTTGGAATCTGATTTTGAGACGAAGATTCAGATTCCTTTTGAATTCAATTCTTTTTATATATTCTGACTGTTTTGGAAAAGAATTAAAATTAACATTGTGGAAAACAGATTATCAAGTGTAATCATTGGTTAATTAATAAAGTAAGTATTAATTTCAAACAAGTGGGCTTAACAATAGGAGAATAACCTGAGTTAGATACTAATGTTTCTAGCAAGAGGGCTTTAAACAAATGGTTAAATAATTGAAAAAGGGCATGTAAGCAAAAAGACAAGTTGGAGTACGAAAGCGGTCCCGAACTCAATATTTAGAAGTGTCCAAGAAACTAGGACAATGAGGGGATTCAGTCATAATTAAAGCCAACTTGATAGTATACAAAAAGCTAGAATCCAAAACAAGTGGACCACATAACAGCTAAGAGAGAGTAATTTAACCGTGGAATACAAATGGTGGTACTGACTATATCATTTAAATATTCAGGAAATTACCATATTTTAAGTTATCACTTTGACCAAATATTTACGCATACCATGCAACATGTAGAAATGCTAACTTATTAATTTCGCTTTTTTGTTTATCATAATTGTTTTTTTTTTTTTTTGTAAATAACCTGTAAAATTATCATTAGCAATAAGCTTTTGTAGTCAGGTCCCAAACTAGTTACATAAACTATTAATGAAAGAATTGTAGTCATGTATCTATGCAGTGATCCTAATATTTCTCTAATCTCACTTTGAATCTGATTTATAGTATACACAATATTTACAATGGCATTCTTGAACAATCTTCAGTTTCTGGCTTGCCATGTGTGATAGATCATTGCGCCCCGTTTGTAGAGTAGTTTCTTTTATAAGGAATATATTGTTCTTACAAGGCATTAAATTTTTAATTTCACATATTAGTATTATTATATTGATAAGAGTTAGTATAAATTAATATGATGTTAGCCATATGTTTGCAAAGGTTAGTAGGTGTAGGATATATTGTGTTTAGGAAGCTAAACCATTGGTTTATTTAAGGTATTTTTTTCGAGCATAAATCCATCATTGTTGTGCAGTGAAGAGCTTCAAAGCCTCTAATGGAAATGGAAAAAAAGGACAGATCTTTTTATCTTGGGTGTTGACCACCAAAATCGGTCCACGTGAATGGGAGGAGGGATTAGTTGGGTTCGTTTGGTTATTGTTGTGGGTTATGGGTGAAGCCTTGTATCAGGTCATTGGGGATGGTGCAAGTGCGAAGATACATGGGTGGTGTGTTGAAGACGAGATACGGGGTGTGGGGGGGAGAGGGGTATTTCTATTATGGAAATCGGCACACACGTGCCATTTGAATGTGACTTATACGCACTATGTCCACATAAGATAAACCTACAACCACATAAGCATAGTCAATGGTCAAAGGTATTTATTAGTTATAGATTTCACGAGTTTGAGTATTGTTTAAATGAGAAAGACTAAAGGTTGTATATCGGCTTTCAAAAGCCCTACAAATTTAAGTGGCCAAAAAACCATTTTGCCAAAAAATTATTGTTGTGAAGTTAATATGTCTGTTGATGGGTGGAAAAATCCTCTCGGATATATTTTTATAATTTTCTTAAACACGATGTAACCTTCATTTTGCTTTTTTTTTTTAATTTACATTCTAACCACTAAAACTAACAAGTATTATTTTAAGAATTTGAGATTGCTAAATGATGAGAATTTGAGGGGGATAACAAAATATTCTATTAACCTTTGATGATCCTTAAATTATAATGGTCACTCTAATATTGATGGCTTAGACTTATATTTTGAGTTAGAAGTATTAAGAAAATTAGTATAAATAGAAGATACTTTCTCCGGTCTAAAATAAATGATTTTTTGGCCTTTTTTGTAGTCCAAAATAAGTAATTTTTTTGGATTTCAAGAATGACTTAATGATATTTTTCCTACATTGTCCTTGGAGTAAATATTGTTGGAATATGTGTTAGGAGTGTTTATGTGAGATAGTAAGGTTTAAATGATTAATTCAATTTGCTAAATAATGCTAAAATGTGACTTTCTTAATATGTGTGAAAACATCCAATAAATCACTTATTTTGGACGGATGGAGTAATTGATATACTTAATTACATTAAAAGACTTGATTTATATTCAAATGCCTAACAATTGCTTCAAGGAAAAGAAAATTTTCAAAATAAAAATATAAAAGATCAACATCTCAAGAATAATTACATTGGTTAGCTATATTATCAATTAAAAAATAATTTTAAAAAAATCGACTATAAAATTTGGGCCTTTAAATTGTAGTTATGCTTTAAGCCCCATATTATGTCAAGCTGCCCCAGAATACACGAGCGATTACAAATGAAAGATGTTAAAATAAACGTATTAAGAAAGAAATGAAATTAAGTATTTAGGTTTATTTAGCAGTTAATTACTATTAGTTACCACGCATCAATCATTATCATAAGGGGTTATTTCTGGCTATTTTTTTGCCATTGATTACTGGTCCAAAAGTTGGCCCTATACTAGTTCGGGGGATTCACATCTCTACGAATTGTGCCCACCAAAAGAAAAAAGAGCAGAAATTATGTACTACCAAAAAAGTTCTGCTTCGGCAATTTTTGTTTTTAAATATTAAAATATTAAATGAGCTGTACAATGCAAAACTCTTGATCAAACATCACCAACATCATTATTTTCGGCTTAGACCAGAAAAGGAAAATACCAAACCTATAAAGCAATCATTTTAAGCTATCATGTAATCCCATATATTTTAAAAGGGAACAAGTTGCCCTCACCAAATAGCCAATAGGCCAAAAAAGGTTGCAGTCAATTGCCCGTTAATTTATTCGGTCAAGAGATTTTTTGTCCTTTATTCTTTGCCAATACAAGTTGATCCTTACCAAACTTACGATAAATATTAAAATTTTAAAGGATCAAGCTAAATTCAAAATTAAAAATACTAAAGTGCTCTAGAAATTCTATAAGTTTATTAAGATTTCTTGAGATTATTCTACCCTAAACCTTAACCCACACTTATATAAAATGATACATATTTCCTTGAAGAGGTGCCTCAAAAAATTTATAAACTCATGGATACTCATAAAGAGATCAAAATATGGCCGGATTTTTCTTGGCAATAAAATATAGTTCAAGAAGCCGGAGAGATATACTCTTTTAAGAAGAAATTCATTAACCTTTTTAAGGATTAGCACTCGAATCACGGAGATAATCTGGAGAGAAGAATCAAGAGAGAAACAGGATTGTACCCGCATCGTTTTATCAATAAAATTATGTTTCTTCATATTTATTTTGTGATTGCAATTTATTTTTATATCACATATAATTTGTTGCAAACACCTATAAAGCAATCATTTTAAAATTACCAAACCAATAAAGCAATCATATTAAGCTATCATTTAATCCCATATATGTTGAATGTATGCAGTATATTCTATTGGTTTAATTTATCTCTAACGAACTAATTAAACAATGATTAAGAGAATTTTATCTAAAAATCTTAACTATAAGAAGTGCCAATAGCATTCGACGTAAAAACAACTTTTCATGATTCTGATTTATTTACTTAAGTTAACAGCTATTTACCATTTGTCATAAATTCTGAGTATGAATGTCAAAATGTTCTATGATTACACTTTAATTTAAACTATGTAAAAGATGTGCTAATTGATTTATAAAGATTCCGAATCTCTGTCACATCAGTAGGATCTGCTAAAAGAAGAATATGAGCACAATAAATTGTCCTAATCCAAATACGAAAAATAAGAACGGAAAATAATCTGAAATACCGAAAAATACGAACGGAAAATAAGCTCCTAATCTGAATATCGGAAAATAAGGAAAAAAGGGGATTGAATGCTTCCATATTAGGTGGCAGTGGTACCTAGTCTGACACACTGCTGACACAGCAAACTTTATCTCCTCCCGGGTAGATCCTAATGTCACGCGCGCGCCTAAGATCAAAGCTGTTCCAAAACACATATACGGCTGGAACGCACCATTTATTTCGCTCAATAAATTCCACTTTCACACTTGGCACGTAATATACACGTACGCCTATTACATTGCATATTCGCGAGTGCTTTCCCAACAATCCCTCTTTTGGAAAGCCAATTACCATGGAATCTAAGTCACGTGTTAGACGCTCTAAAATGGAATTTTGATCCGTTAACTTAGAAACTCCCCTCTCTATCTCAAAGTAGGGGTAAGGTCTGCGTACATACTACCCTCCCCAGACCCTACTAAGTGGGATTATACTGGGTTGTTGTTTTAACTTAGAAACTCCTTTAAACCTTGAAGCAAACTAAGAAGAAATTCATTAACCCTTTTAGGATTTTTAAAACTTTGATCATGCTTTAAATTCCATCTATGCCAAAAGATAATAGATACTCCTGTCCTTTATTGTTATGGTAATAAATTGTCAAAATAAAATTAATTAATCTTTTCCCTATTACCATTAATATAGTAGAAGTAATAGCTTTGAAGAAGGATTAACAACTTAAAATATTAAAATTTTTAATGAGGTTAAATTAATAAAAAAATATTGATGTGTTGCAAGGTAGTGCACGCAAAATTATTAAAAATTTGCTAGCCATGAATGATCGAAAGATTCCCTTGTTGGAATTTGATATTGAGGGGGAGATTCTGATTCTTTGAAACATCATTTTCTATTTATTTCGACTTTCGAGTAATGAAAAATAGATTATCAAGTGAAATCATTGGTTAACTAGTAAAAAGTGAGTATTAATTCTAATTCTAACAAGTTGGCTTAACAGTAGAAGAATAATCTAAGTTGGTATTAATTTTCTAACAAGAGGGCTTTAAAAAAAATTATTTCAAAAAAGCATGTAAAGAGCCGCAAAGTAGAAAAAAGGTTGCAGTTAGAGATAGCAAAATGGTTCAAATTAAATAGTTAATCATTCATATTATTTATTAAAATAATATAGATAATAAACTTTTTAAAAATGGGTCAAATATGGATGAGAACCATATTATCCACTTAAAAATAGATAACCAATGGATCTAACTCTTACATTTGTAAAGCCTAAAATTGGAGGTTTCTCAAGTTAGGAAGATAAAATTCTCCCAAAAGTGATAATATACAAAAAGTCATGAGCCGCCGGTTTTTCAATCATATTAAATATGAATCAGATCGAATAATTGATCTTTTTTTTCTTTACCCATTGTATGAGCTACAATTCGACCTTATAATACTTGAAATAAATTAATCACTCCCCTCGGCCCAAATGCGTACAACGGGCGTCGAGGCCATCCCCAATTGGGCACAGACGTCATGAGCAGCGAGGCCGTCCTCGACCACAGGTTATTGTCCATAGCCGCCTAAAGTTCTTTTATCAGAGACGACGCATTGCGGGTACGTCCGCAATAGTTTCATGACACAGACTCAACCTCTAAAGAAAGTCAACTATCATAATTAAAGACCTATAAATACCGAAGCAATCATGAGAAAAGGGGTTTCACTCTCTCCCCACGGGGACTCTAGAAAATACAGAGTACAACACAGATTGAGAACCCAATATCAAAGACACAGAACAATAGTAGATCTATGAAAACATGATTGTAAGGATCTGAAGCTCTTCATGGAGAGGCAGATTAACCCATTATCATGAATAAAGATCACTAAATATCCTCTATTACCCCTAGATTTGTTCCCATTGTCCCTTCCTTTACTGAACTTCAGATATGTTACGATCTGCTATGATTGGCCATTTATTTTTAATAATTATTTTGAATTCATAAATGTTCATAAACATTCTAGGTCAAACAATCATTTTCAATCCGAACCATATCTGTCCCGCCCCGCCCATTTGTCCGTGCTAGTTAGTATAAAGTGGTCACGAACCAATATTGAGAAGCGTCCAAGAAACTAGGAAAATATTGAATCATAATTAAATGTAGTACAAAAAGGCGGAATCCAAGACAAGTGGAACAAATAACAGCTAAGAGATAAAAATTGAACCGTGAAATACACATGGTGGTACTGGCTATCCACAGTGATACATCGTCAGTCACAACACAGCATCTACTCAGCATGATTTAAAAATTCTAGAAATTACCCGTAATTTAAGTTATCACTTTGACCAGATATACATTGTTACTCTTCTATAAATACCATGCAACATTAAGAAACTTCACATATTCATTAAACAGAGAAAGAAATAAACACACACAAAATACAAATTCCGCCGCCCACCGTTGCATGGCCAACAAGGTTGTTTGTCCGAAACTACTCAAAAACCTCGGATTTCATGTCCGCCGTTTAAACTCAGCTCCGTCTCCCCTTTCCGCCGTCCCGCCTTTAAGTTTCACCGGCGATTTTAACGCCACCACCGTCACAACACCAAATCTGGTCGACACCGTACCACAGATTAATACAGTCCCCGAGAAGAATAACATTATCAATTTTGACGATGTTAAGGAGCTGTTTTACGGCGTTCCTACCTCAAAGTTGATAAGATCATCGCTAACGCTACAGATGGCAGCGATTGATCCAATGGTTGATATGGGGATGTGGATAATGAATTCTAAGCTCATGGAAATGCCTATTTTTAGGGAGGTAATGCTGGGGTTTGTTAAGAATACATTTTATGAACATTTTTGTGCTGGAAAGGACTTAACGGAAGTCCGTAGGACCGTTAGCAAACTATCGGACGGCGGCTTAAAAGCCATGCTTGATTATGGGGTGGAACATGCCACCAATAATGAGTCTTGTGAACAGAGTATGAAAGCCTTTATTCAGACAATCGAATCAACCAAATCACTACCACAATCTTCGGTAAGATCCATTTCCTTAAGTTGTTTTTCAGAATTTTAACAGACAGATACTAGTAATTTAGTTTAGTACTAACAATTTAATATTCCTGAAAAGGAAGATCTTCTGTACATAATTTAATATTTTTTGATTGTTTTTTATAAACGAAAAGGAATTTAAAGATTCACTTTTATACTAAAAGAATCTTTGAGATTCTTCCAAAATTCTTGGATCTACTTTCAATTAACAATAAAGATCTCACCTTTTGTTTTTTGTGGATCTATACATCAAAACTTTGTCAATGAAATTAGAAAGATCTCTAATAAAGTTACTCCATTATGATGACACAGACTAGCTTTGTGGTGGTGAAGATAACTGCAATTTGTACACCTCGGCTGCTCAAAAGAATGAGTGATTTGCTGAGATGGGAACACAAAGATCCTTCATTCAATCTTCCATGGAAGCAAAAGACACTTCCACTTTTCGCTGAATCAAGCCCTCTTTATCACACTTCGAAAAAACCAGAGCCTCTAACGGTAGAGGAAGAGCGTGATCTACAATTAGCTCACGAAAGACTTACGAAAATTTGCGAGAAATGTTTGGAACACGATGTTCCTTTACTCATTGATGCCGAGGATACAACTATTCAACCTGGAATTGATTACATGGCTTATTCTGCAGCAATTAAGTACCATAAAGACGATGGTCCTTTAATTTTCGGAACAATTCAAGCTTACTTGAAAGATGCAAAAGAAAGAATGGCGATAGCAAAAAAAGCTGCAGAGAAAATGGGAGTTCCAATGGGTTTTAAGTTGGTTAGAGGCGCTTATATGTGTAGTGAAAGAGAGTTGGCTTCTCGATTAGGATTCCAATCTCCAATTCATGATAGCATTGAACAAACACATGCTTGCTTCAATTCTTGTGCTGAGTTTATGATTGAAGAGATTGCTAATGGCTCTGGAGCAGTTGTTCTTGCTACTCATAACATTGAGTCAGGTAAAAATTAGAAAAAGTTTAGTCTTTTATTTATGTCTTTTATTTAAAGGTGTTGTCTAACCAGTACAATGTGTTTTTGTCATAAATAGGAAAGCTTGCTGCAACTAAAGCAATAGATATGGGAATCAAGGATAGTCAAAAACTCCAATTTGCTCAGCTATATGGTATGGCAGAAGGACTTACGTTTGGCCTGAGAAATGCAGGATTTCAAGTGAGCAAGTATTTGCCATTTGGACCTGTAGACCAGATTATGCACTACCTTATGAGGAGAGCTGAAGAAAACAGAGGCATGTTATCTACATCGGCATTCGACAGGCAACTCATGAGGTAAAAATCAGTAAAAAAAAAAAATCGAAAAAAAAAACAGAAATAACATAATTATGCTCAATGTTCTTAATTTGTGTCCATTTGTGTTTGCAGGAAGGAGTTGGGCAGGAGACTTAAAGTGGCAACTTCTTGAATTCATATTGAAAATGGAAGTCTATATTAGTAGTAAGAATAAGCGAGGAACCATCACCCAACTACTGTAAATAATTCAATGGCGGGGCAAAAATGATCTTGATCAAGCAAACCATGTGGTTAAAATGCACAAGGAGCATGCTCAGGGGATATCTTGTGTTATTTTATGAAAATAAGCTATGTACGTAGCCTCTTAAGTAATCTTAGAGTTGGTATCCTCACTGACCAGAAAATGGTCCTCTTGTAGTATCTTTCTCCATCTGTCATTTTAGGTCTATTATATTGTAGCACCTTTGTTATATTTGGTTTTGTGTTAGAAATGGAAGAAAGGTACACAATGTGGAGCCGAAATGTTGAAATATTAAAAGTGTTTATTTCTTTCTCCCTCATGATTATATGGCATGTTAATTTATGATTTATTGGTCATGATTTAAATTTGAAGTTCCTCAACTATAAAACTAACTAAAGATGCAAAAAGTGGACATTTAATAGCTTTGTTTAGCGTGAAAATGATAATAACAATTATATATGATTTCATAGTTCTAAAATTCGTGATTTGTGTTTATGCTAGTTGTTAGACAATAGATGTTAAGTGAGATTAAAAAATAAGATAATATATAGGTTGTAAACAGTGTAATAATAAAATCGAATGGTTAGCACCTCTTGTGAGGACAAGACCAACCGACTAACCCAACTCGTCACTTTCAAAATAGTTAAGCATAAATGATTAGTAAAATATGATTTATTAATATTAATTAACGAAATTTACAATCCAACACAGCCCAAACCGGGATGTCACAAGTCACGAGCATCTATCAGAGTATAAATACAACTACAAGACCTAAAATATACAAAGCTGAAATAATGAACCAAATGAGAGAACAACCGTGCTGCGAACACAAACAGTCACCTTGCTACTCCTATAGTTCTGCCTCTAATCAGCCAAAACCTGCTACCGGTTGAACAAATACCTGAAACTGCACGCGAGGTGCAAGGAATAGTGAGTACTCCAACTCAGTGAGTAATAAGGGTAAATAACAACCGAGCAATAAGAAATTACGTAAAGAAAACCATCATGTTATATGACAGCAGTGAAAAGCTCTTTGAGAGAAAGCAGTGAAGCTGTAAAACCTTTAGAAATAACATAGCTCACTTTAAAACCTCTTTTGAAAATTTCAACAGTTATGCAATTGAATGCAAAAACAAATAGTACAGATAAGCACAGAAGTCCGCCTCTCGGGAACGACACTCGGTTATCAGATAATACTAGAACAACAGGTGAATATTGCAAGAAGAAGCACAAACAACATATAATGGCAAACAAATGAAATAAGGTAAATACATCAAACAGTACCGGTACCACTGCGGCGTGCAGCCCGATCCATATATCGTTGCAGCATGCGGCGTGCAGCCCGATCCATTAACATCGATGACGCTCATTGGGTGTGTGCAGATTCCGAGAGGGGCCCTTTACGGCCCAAGCGCAATATCAAGCCATCTCGTGGCATCAAATTTAGGCCCTCGACCTTATATCAGTATCAGTGTAACATCGCTGCGGCATGCAGCCCGATCCAATGGTATCCTCACAATACAGGCCCTCGGCCTAACTCAGTCAACAAAATCACATAGGTCGCTCGGGAATAATAAAACATGATGCACAGTCTAAAATATATTTAGAAATATCATTTCGAGTGTTTAAGGCATAGTAAACTTGGTTGAGTTTTAAAACAGTGGAAAACACATGACTGAGTCAAATATATATTTAAAACAGTGAGGATTTATCAACAATAATCCCCGAAGGGTTCAAATAGCTGGCACGAAGCCCAAATATGGCAATCAGCCCACATTATGATGATAACACGTAATTTCAGTCAAATACGTACTACATTCATCAATCGTGACAGATCAAGTTACAATCCCCAACGGTGCTCTACCCCATGCTCGCTATCCAGCGTGCAAGTCACTTCAATACAACACTATGATGTACAAATCCGAGGTTTCAAACCCTCAGGATCTCACTTACAATAATTAATCACCTCGAACCGGCGAATTCTCTAGCTCGGGACACCTCTGCCCCTCAAACCGGCCTTTACACACATCGAATCTATCCAAAATAAGAGCAAATACATCGCAATAAGCCAATGGGATAATACCCAATTGAAATAATCGAAAAATACTAAAAATCCCAAAATTTGCAAAACCTCAGCCCCGGGCCCAATTCTCGAAATTCAAAAAATTTTACATTATTGGATTCATTATCTCTCCATCAGTCTATACATATCAAAATCCTATGAATCAGAGTCTATTTGACTCCTCAAGTCCCTAGTTTAAGCTCTCTTAGGTTCAAGCCCTAAACCACAATTTTGTACTTTAAATTTCTTAAGTTTTCAGATCTATTCCATGTGTTTACACCATAGAATCATATTTTTTAAGTCCAAGTACCTGATCAAAGCCCTTGAAACCCTCTTCAAAATCGCCCAAAAACTCTCTAAGTCTGAAGTGAAATATGTTACTCTTTCAAAAATTTGCGAAAAAGACCAATTAATTAATCTGCCCAGCCATCTCGCTTCTGCGGTCCCGTTTCCCCTTATGCGGGACCGCTTCTGCGTACACTACAACGCTCATGTGATTTTCCACTTAAAGACCACAGCCACTTCTGCAGCCTAGATCTCGCACCAGCGATACCGCTTCTGCGGTCCAAACTTCCGCTTCTGCGAAAAATCCAACTCAAGTCCAAACCACTTCTGTGGTTCCCCAATCGCATAAGCGATACCGCTTCAGCGGTCCAAATTCCGCAGAAGCGACAACATACCAGATGCGGCAGTGAATACTCAATACAAGTCCAAATCTTCCCGTTTAGCCACCCAAACTCACCTCAAGGCCCCCGGGACCTCAACCAAAAATACCAATACATCCTAAAACGTTATTCAAACTTATTCCAATCATAAAAATACACCCAACAACACTAAAAGCATCAATTCTCATTGAATTCAGTGTAAGTTCTTCTAAAACTTCCGAATTACGCATTTGATTAAAAATCCGACCAAAATACCTAGTAATGACCTGAAATTTTGCACACATATTCAAAATCACCTAACGAAGCTACAACAACTCTCAAAATCCCATTCCAACCCCCGGATCAAAATCTCACCTACCAACCGGAATTCGCCAAAATACTAACTTCACCATTCAAGCCAAATTCTACACCGGACCTCCAAAATCAATTCCGATCACACTCCTAAGTCACAAACCAACCCCTAAACTAACCGATTCACCGGAAATAACATCTGAGCCTTATAACTAATAAGTTAATATTCTGTTAACTTTTCCAATACAAACCTTCCTTAAAGAGACTAAGTGTCTCATTTCCCACCAAAACCAATCCAAATCAACTCTAACATACCAAATACCGATAATAAAATATGAAGAAGTATAAAATGGGAGAAATGGAGCGGTAACTCATGAGACGACAGGTCGGATCGTCACATCTTCCCCAACTTAAATAAATGCTCGTCCTCGAGCGTACCCGGAGTTGTCCTAGAAGCCAACCAATAGCTGAATGACCTTACCAAGCATATATCCGGGAGGGAGGGGGGTGATCGCATGTCACCCTATCTCACATAGGTCCGATAACATAACATAGATGAAATTCCATAATTTATCTAGTCCATAAACCATAGAACCACATTGCACTTTTCAAAATCATATACAAGATCAGAACCTCACATCTATATTCAGAATAAGCCTGAACCAGCTATAATAACCCATACTTGCAACCTCAGGTGCAATCATATGATATTCTACATAACCCAAACACTCGAAATGATAACTTCTATTCACAGCAGTTGCCCACAACACCTGAATACCGGTAGAAAATCTCTTATCACCTAAGGCCTTATTCCAACACTTTCATATACTGCCAACGATAAATGAAACACGCAATAAACCGTGACCATTTCTCAGATCAACCATTCATGAAGCCACTTCCCTTTTGACTAATATCATAGCAAATTCTGAGTCGAACCTCAATTTTATCCTTTCAATAAGCTAAAATCAAATCCATTTGTATTCATCAGTGACCCCAACGATCACCTCGAATCAAACACACCACTCTGGTGATAGGACACCTCAATACATGCCTAAGCCACAACTTGCATAATACGCGCACCAATAAGAAATGGTCTAAACATACTCAAATCATGAAAAATGACTCAAACAAAAGAGTTGTACCTCAATCTCATCATTACCATCACAACACAAGGCTAAGACCCTGTCTCACATCATAGAAATAGAACAGCTGAATCTACTCTGAAAGGTCATATCTCTACATAGCCTCGCTACAAATGCGCGATCCTATCAAAATATTATTACAACTGAAACACCTCAAGTCATTATGCTCAAATCGACAGCCACGTACAATTTGATGTCTGGAACCCAGCAAATCATTACACTCATGGTCAAATAAATAACGTATGCAACACAATCCTGATAGAACATACCCGGTACGACAATCATCGAGCAATACCTATTTACTCTTCCCGCTCGACTTTCATTATGAATCCCTAATAGAACTGCACTACATGTGTCCATAACCAGCGAATTATAACGTCTCGCAGCAAAAAATCAATTCATAGACCTCCTCAAATCATTAACAAGCTCACTAACGATCGAATCAACTTATCTCTCAACAATAAAATTTTGGGGCCAACCAAGACGACTCAAGATAAACACGTATCCACATCGACCTACTAACAAACTCATTACCAAGAAGCCTAAAGCTACTCCTTCCATTACTATAACTCCCACTTGAGCCGTACGATATAGTGCCTGACACCAAATCAATAGCGAAATCCACAACCTCACTCCGCGACATGCCCGGCCACAAGAAACACATCCGAAAAGTCCCTCAACACCAGAACTGAACTAATAGTAGGAACCTCCACATTGACATCCATCACGAAGTCCCAATTAAGAAAAGAAATCCTTTATAGAAGTCCAGTGAGTCTTTGAAATACCAACCGCTCTGCGAGAACATAATCCAATGCACCTCGCCACTCAACCCGTAGCATTTTCGGCATAGCCCATAGTGCAATAGTTCAGAATTACCCATCTCTAAGACAACTAGTATGAATTCCAATATCACATCCAAAATCTAATATACCAGCAAACAAAAGATCCACTCGAGCCTCCAAATCCCAATAGCTGTTAAACGGTGCCGATACACACGATCCACAACCACCACATAGCCTGCACATGAAAACTCTCGGTCTCCAACCCCATATAGCACATGAATCATCGTACCTGATCCCAATTTTTGCCGTCCGAAAGCATACCACACCTTAAATACCCCATCATTCTATGATATATACTTTAAAATTTCCCTATGCCACCAAGTAAACCTGAATACCACCAGTTGATTCGATAAGACAATGCCGCAATACTACCGAAGTATCATTAGTTTAATCACATTACCCTTTTCTGAGACGTATACTCTGGTCAAATAACATCCAAATAGAAGTATCATTTCCTTGATTATCTAAGGCTACCCGTTGCCTAGGAGTTTTATGAACTTCCCTTCAGAATTGATTTGAAACTCCACACATGCCAGTCTCGGTCCTCCACACAAACCAGATAGACCATACCTCTTTTAAAGTATTTTCAAAGTAATTAAAGTCCTGCGATTTTATAGCGATGGTCGGGCATTCTCGAGTCGCGTTAGTTTGGTCAGAGCCTTATGACTGTGGTCATTTTTTATTCCTAAATGAAGTAGTTTTGTTGTTTGTACTAAGGGTATGCCATTTTAGGGGTCTTACAAGTTCGAGTATATAGCCTTAACTTTAAGGTCGGGGTAATGCCTTTTGTAAGGTCTTATATTTTTTTACATGCCTTTCTTGAGGTCTTACAGTTTTGGTTACTTGGTACAAGTATAGTTCATGCCTTGCTTGAGGTCTTACAAATATTTTTACTTGGTACAAATATAGTTTATGCCTTGCTTGAGGTCTTACAGATATTGTTACTTAGTACAAGTATATTTTATGCCTTGCTTGAGGTATTATAGATATCAGTGTTGCCTTATATAGGTCTTACGTGACCTAGGTTGACCACATTGGGTCTTATGGCCTCGGGTTTTTGATAATTTGAAGAGGTAGCGATTGGCGATAGTCCCCGAGACATTGAAGGTTTCTTAATGCTAGTCCTTGAGTGTTCGGGATACCAGTCCCCGAATGTTTGGATACCAGTCCCCGAGTATTTAGAATGCCAGTCCCCGAGATGTTGAAGGTTTCTTGATGCCAATCACCGAGTGTTTGGGATGTCAGTCTTGAGTATTTGGGATTTTTTTGATTTTTGAGCCATTTTTCCAAACTTGATGTTGCCTGATTGAGGGCTTACGAGTTCCAAGCTTCTGACCCGGAGATCATATGTCTTCGAATATTTAACGCTAGTTCCCGAGGGTTCGAGTCATTTTGGGCCCTAGAGCCATTTTTGTAAACTTGATATTGCCTCATTGAGGGCTTAAGAGTTCTAAGCTTTCGACCCGTAGGTCATACGACTTCGAGTTTTTTGTGCCAGTCCCTGAGTGTTCAAGACATTTTTCGGCTCTAGAGTCGTTTTTGTAAAAAATGGCAAACTTCTTTAAAATGTGAAATGCTTTGATTGAGAGGAAAATATTCTTTGATTACTTGGTACAAGTATACATATTCTCGCTATCAGGAGCTCTGTTATTCCATACGGGCACGGTTCATTCTACTGTTTGGCCGGGTACATCATTTTCCTATCAGGACCCTTTTAGCACGTCTTGGCTTCTCCGACAAGGTGACCTTTCGGGGGGATGCTCCCCTAGTATTCGAGGTTTATTGAAGATAATCCTTGAATACTTGTTGAGTCTTCCTTAGGTAGCATATAGATATTGCCTCATTAAAAACCTTGTTGGTGAAAAACACTTTTTTCGGATGAAAAATCCGATTGAATGAAAAGAGTGCAACACATGCCTTTGTAACTTAAGGCCTTTGAGCTTTTAGCAGTATTGGAATTTGAGAATTGATATATTCCAATTGCTTGGAAGTTGCTCGCCTTCCATGGTGCCGAGTTTGTAGGACCCTTTGCCAACTACCCTGCGGACATAGTACGATCCTTCCTAGTTCTGACCAAGATTTCCTTCATTAGGATTCCGAGTATTCAAGGCGACTTTCCTCAGGACTAATTCCCTGATTCCAAAATGTCAGAGATTTGTTCTCTTGTTGTAGTATCTTTCGATCCACTATTTTTGTGCAGTTATTCGGACAGCGAGGCTTCTCGCTTTTCATCCAATAGTTCGAGAGCAGTAGCCATGGCCTCATTGTTCGAGATCTCGGTGGTGTGTCAGAATCTGGCGGTAGGTTCTCCAACCTCGACCGATATCGAAGCCTCTACGCCATATACCAGGAAGAAAAACATTTCCCCCGCTCTTGATTTTTGCCTAGAGCACTTCGGGTAATATTTCTCTCCATCTTCCCTTTGTGCTTTCCAACTTCTTCTTTAAGCTTTGAATGATGGTTTTGTTTGTGGACTTGGCTTGGATGTTTGCACACATGTGGTAAGGCGTTGAAATGATCCTTTTGATATTGTGATCCTCGAGGAACTGAGTCAGTTTGCTTCCGATGAATCATTTTTCATTATCACACATTATCTCAGAAAGAATTCTGAATATCCACATGCTATGTTCCTAGATGAAATAATGGCTTCTTTTTCTCTTATTTTTCCAAAGGCCCGCGCTTAAACCCATTTTGAAAAGTAGTCAGTCATAAATAAATAAATCTAGCTTTACCTGGCGCTGTTAGTAAAGGTCCGACGATGTTCATCCCCCATTTCATGAACGTCCATGGCGACAAAATTGAATGTAGTTGTTCATCAGGTTGGTGAATCATCGGGGTGAATCTTTGGCATGTGTCGCATTTGTGGACGAATTCTTTGGTGACCTTCTCCATGATGTCCCAATAGTAGCCTGCCCTGATTATTTTTCGAACTAAAGAATCAACACCGGAGTGATTTCCAATGGTGCCCTTGTGGATCTCTTAGAGCACATAGTCTGTGTCTCCTGGACCCAGACTTACTGCTAGGGGGCATCAAAAGTTCTTCTGTAGTTTTGTTTTTGTCGAGCAAGAATTAGGCCGATTTGGTTCGCAGGGCCCTCGACTCTTTTGGGTCTACAGGTAGCTTCCTGCTCTCCAAATAATCGATATATTTATTTTCCCAATACCATGTTAGGATTTTGGAGTTGATCTCTGCATGGCCTTCCTCGATCATTAATTTGGATAATTGAACAAGTATATTTGCATCTTATCTAAGTATATTTGCATCATATCTTCCCGAACCTCGAAGCTCCCATTTACCTAATTTACCATGAAGAGGGAATCACATTTTGCTTCAATGACTTTAGTTCCTAGGCTTTTGGCCAATTCTAGACTGCAATCATAGCCTCATACTCGACTTCATTATTAGTTAACCTTGTGGTTTTTATAGATTGTCTAATCACACCGCCCGTATGTGGATTTAGAACTATGCCAAGCTTGGACCCTCTTACCTCTGAGGCACCGTCAATGAACACAATCCATATCCCGAAAGATGTGCCCATTTTTAGCAAAAGTTCTTTCTCGACCTCGGGTATGGGGGGGAGTGAATTCATCTACGAAGTTTGCCAAAATTTAAGACTTGATATCCATTCGGGGCTGATACTTGATTTCATATCCCCCTAGTTTGATGACGCATTTGGCTAATCAGCCTGATAATTCGAGTTTATGTAATATGCTTTGAATGGGATACGTCGTTAAAACATAAATATGATGGCATTGGAAGTAAGGTTTCAATTTTTGAGACGCACTTATTAATGTAACAACTAGTTTTTCTATGTGCAGATACCTGGTTTTGGTATCACCGAGGGTCCGACTTACATAATAAATAGAAAATTGCGTACCTTTCTCTACTCAAACCAGTACACCATTTACCTCTATATAAGATATAGCCGGGTATAAATACAATGTCTCACCCTCTTTTTGGGTGTGGAGCAAAGGCAGTCTTGTTAGGTATCGCTTCAACTCCTCTAAGGTGCATTGGCATTCCATATTCCATTAAAAGTTTTTTTTCTATTTTAGCAAGGAGAAGAAATGGCGAATCTTGTTTGACGACCTTGATTTGAACCGGCTCAAAGTTGTTATCTGCCCGGTCAGCTGTTGCATGGCCTTTATGTTGTTTACCACCATAATTTCTTTGATGGCTTTGATATTTTCAAGGTTGATCTTGATTCCTCTGTTCGATGCCATGAAACCTAAGAATTTGCCCTATCCTACCCCGAAGGCGCACTTCTCGAGATTGACTTTTATGTTGTAACTTCTGTGGATGTAGAATGTTTTTTTTTTTTTGCAAATGAATCAAATGGTCCTCTACGCACAGGTACTTACTAACATATTTTCAATTTAAACTTCCACAGACTTGCCTATTTGTTGATCGAACATCTTATTAAACAGGTGTTGGTATGTGGACCTTGCATTTTTTTAGCCCGAAGAACATTATATTATAACAGTACATACCATACTTTGTGATGAATGAAGTCTTTTTTCTATCTCGGGGTTTATCTGAATTTGATTATACCCCGAATAGGCATTAGGAAAAGTGCGGGTTTCATGGCAGGTCGCGGCATCGATCAAACAGTCAATGTTGGGTAGAGGGAATGAGTCCTTTGGGAATGCCCTATTTAGATCTTTATAATCTACACACATTCTTAGTTTATTCCCCATTTTGGGAACCACCACATCGGCCAGCCATTCAGAATATTTTCTTCCCTAATAGACCCTTTCTTGAGAAGCTTTGTTACCTCATTTTTTATGAATGCATGATGTTTCTCAGACTAGGGTCTCCTTTTTTGCTTCAGCGGTTTGTACCTCAGGCCGACACTTAGTCGATGGGTAGTTATCTCCGGGGGATACGTGTCATGTCTAAATGGGACCAAGCAAAGAAATCAGTGTTGTTAAAAAGGAATTGAATGAGTTTTTTCTTGAGTTCAGGGGTTAATCTCGTCCCCAGGTATACCTTCTGATCTGGGAGATGATCTATCAATACAACTTGCTCCAGTTCTTCAATAGTCGACTTTGTTGCATTCGATTCTTCGGGGGAAATAAAGGTTCTGGAAGATAGGAAATCCTCTTCATCATCCCTGCGGGTTTATTGGATTTATATCTCTTTCGAGATGGAATGTATATAATTCGATACCTCTTTATGGACTGCAAATATTTTCTTCACCACATGTTGCTCTCTATACACTTTTTTCCATCTTTTGTTGGAAATTTTATCATTTGATGCAGGGTCAATGGTATCGCCTTCATGTTATGTATCCATGGCCTACCGAGCAAGGAATTCACGTTTAATGACGTGGAATATAGTATCTTGAATTGCATCGAATATGATAAATGGGAGGGTGATCTCTAATTCTATTGCTTCGCCGGCCATATTGAAGCCGTTGAGGATTCAGGAGGTAGGCATGACCAGATCGAGTAATTCAAGTTGTTCTACCACCGTCGATCTAATTACGTTGGTCGAGCTACCTGGATCCATGAGTACACGTTTAATTTGGATGTTATTTAAGAGAAATATGATTACCAGCGCATCGTTATATGGATGAGACAGACTCTCAAAGTCTTTTTCGCTAAACATGAAGATGTCCTCAGATGCGCAACCCCGGGTTTGCCTTTACGTTGTAGCAGAAAGCTTTATCCTCATGATCACGGGCCCCTTGGAAATGTTGGTTCCCCCAATAATCATATGAACGATGTCCCAGGGTTTTCCTATTCCGCTTTCCCTGTTTGCCCCTTTTTCTTCTCGAGTGAGGTTTTTCCAAGTGTCTTATTGATTTCCTCGGCGTATACTCCTGTTGGTGTGGGAACTTACGCCAATATGTTGAGTGTTTCATGAGACCATATCGACGGGAATCGGTTATGGTGCAACCTTAAGGTTTTGTGGTGGTATAACATTACATGGAACAACTGGACCATACTCTCTAGGGTCTTCGAGACTGTTGTTGTCATGTGCGTTTACTGAGTTAGATATTTTGACCTGAAATCAAAGATGCTTGGACAAGAGAAAATGTAAAAGATAACTTGCGTTATGTAGTAAACCAGCAAGAAAACAATCACTGTTAGCTCCACGGTGGGCGCCAAACTGTTTACCTTAAAAATGGTAATAACAATTAGATTTAATTTTGTGGTTCTAAAAATACGTGATTTATTTTTATGTTAGTTGTTAGGCAATAGATGCTAAGTGAAAGATTAAAACCTAAGATAATTGCTTGTAGAAAGTGTAATAATCAAACCGAATGGCTGGAAATTGGAGCCTCGAGCTTGCGTATACGGGGCCTCGAGGTAGAGTTGGATGCCCGGCTAAGGGCAGTCGATGAAGGATTAACAATTATGATAAATTTGATGGCGGCTCTTTATTACGAATAATGAAGAACAATTAATAAAATGTAACAAATATAATTAAGACAATAAATGTAAGCAACATGATCAAATAGAGAGCATGTTTGAGTTAGAGAGATGAATGCTCTTGTATTGGATATAATATGTAGTGTGTAGTATCTCTCACTTTACAAAAGTGACAAGAGTCCCTTTTATATATAAGGGGAAAATTCCAATATGACACATGCATAATTATTACATAAAGTGGCGGGTACAACCACTCAATTAGCGTGGTGCACTTTGTCACTGTTTGTGCATGTATTGTTGGAAAAATACTGCTCCTAGGGAACTTCCCGCTTACTTGTGATAACCACGGGTTCGTTCTGCCCTCACACCGAGCATGAAAAACCCTTGAATACTTCGAACCCCAATCTATTCTCCGGGTCCTTCGAGGTGAAATTACGTAATACCTCGTCGATTGTGAAATTGGTCTTTCCGATTTAGCCGCATACAAGCATGTTTGGCCAAGCTACAAAAATCAGCTTATTTTGAAAAATACTTTTTCTTATACGTGCTTTTTTCAAAAAGTACTTTTGATGAGAAAATGTATTTGACCAATTAATTTGAAAAGCTCTTCTGAGCAGTAATTAATATTTGATCAAGTTTTTAAATAGTGCTTCTAAGTGTATTTTCTCAAAAGTATTTTTCAAAAAATTACTTTTGGAGAGAAGCTGTTTTTTTTTACTACTGCAAAACTGCTTCGGCTTCTCTTCGAAAGCATATTTTTCCCTCCAAAAGTTTGGCCAAACACCTTAATTTTGAAAAACAAAATAACACTTTTCACTAAAAATAAAGCACTTTTGACCAGAAAAAAAAAAATTGGCTAAACAACCTTTTAAGTAATACTTCCAAGTTTCAAATTGGGTTTTAATGTCTAAGCATATGGCTTAACACCAGAAAAATAATCCAAAAATGTCACGGAAATAAAGAGCCGCAAAATAAATGACAAGTTGTTGCACCAGAAGGCACGAACTCAACATCAGAAGAATAGAAGAAACAAGAGAATTGGGGTTCAATCATTTAAAAGCAAATTGATGTACAAAAAGGAAGAGGCAAGTAGGAAATTGGAGGACCTACTAGTTATAACAAATTAGTACTAGTTGTTTCCGAATGTCAAATGGCACATGATAGTAACCCTCTCCAATAATACATATATTATCTATAATGACGCATCATTTTCATGAAATGTCAATTTTGTGATTCATAGTACGAATTCTAATAATATAAAAAAAAAGGAACTTGATTTTCTGAAAGTTATGCATAAGCAAAATAATGAAACACTTCAATCTCAAGCTAGTTGCGGACGAATATATGAATCATGAACAACCATAGACAATATAAGTCCATGATTTGAAGATTTAAGTTCTCATTGTCCCTAATTAAGTAATACTTCGGGAGGCTGCAAACTCCTTGTTCTATCTTGAGTAAATAATGGAAATAAAAAGACTAAGGCCTCATTTGTTTTTTTTAAGATTAAGACGTCTGAATCTGAATACATATATGAATATCAAGATGTGTATTAAGATTAAGTCATCTGAATCTGAATATACATCTGAATATATTAAGATGTGTATTAAGATCTGAATACCAAAAATTAAGACTGTTGGATTTTTAACATCTGAATGCATAAAATTTATCTTTATTTGAAAAAAATCTAATATTCTATCAATAAAATAAATAGTTTAAAATATGAAAGTTGTTGGTAGTGATGGTTAATGGGTGAATGCCGACTAAAGGCGGTGGTTGGTGGTAGTTTTGGTTGATAATGGTGGTTCATGCTAGTAGCTAGTAGTGATTGGTAGTGGTGGCAATTATGATTGATGATGGTGGTGGTAGGTAGTGATAGTTAAGAACGGCGAGTGGTGGTTTGTGATCGAGGAATGTGGTGGTAGGTTATAATGATATGCGGTGCTGACTGCGGTTGTTAATGGTGATGAGGTGGTTGATTGTGGTAGCTGAGGTGGATAAATGTTGAATGTGAGTGACAATGATGGTGGTCGGAGTGGTGGGATGGTGGATGGTGATGGTCGATAATGGTGGAAGCTATGATTTAGGATGATGGTGGCGTGGCGGTGGCGGCGGCGGCGGGCGGTGGCTGAGTATGGTGGTGGTGGCGGCATAGTGGTAGTTGATAATGGTAGGCGGTGGCAGCAATTAATAATGAATATGTGATAGCATCTTAATGAAATTAAGTCTCTGTTACAGATCTTAATCATACAGACCTATTCAGACACATTAAGTGGTTGTTAAGTAAAAAAACAAACACACTTAATGATTAAGATCTGAATAATTAAGATTCAGACTTTAAAAACAAACGCACTTAATGTCTGAGATCTGAATGATTAAGATTCAGACCTCCATTAAGTGCAAACAAATGAGGCCTAAGCCCTTGTTTGTTTGGTTAAATTTCTCCAAATTTAAAAGATTTTTTTTGAGTCGAAGTGTTTGGCAAGCTTTTAGAAGAAAAAATGAAATTTTTTAGAATAGAAATAGAAACAGTTTTGTAGAAGTAACAAAAAGTAATCTCTTCTCGATTTTGAAAAAAATACACTTATAAATATTTTTTAGAAGCTTAGCCTAGTACTATTTGTTGCTTAGAAATACAAGCAAACACAAGTTACTTATTGCTAAAAGTAATTTTGAAAAAAATATTTTAAAATAATATATATCAAAATAAATTAATTTTAAAAGATTGTGCAAAACACCCACTACCTACCACATCATCGGTGGCTCGCCTAAATGTCGAGTCTTTGTCTGCCGTCAATTAATGATAGAGCATGATTTTTACGTACCACGTCGTATACTTTATATCCCCACCTAGCAGGCAAGTTGTGAGATGAAATATTTAATGAACCCTTATTTGACTACAAACATGTGTAAAAATTGTAACTTTCACAATCCGCAGTGAATCTTGTCTCTATCACAATGAAATAAAAAAAAAGTCTTTATGAGATATCATGACTATAATTTATTAACAGACCAGACGATGTATTAAAAAAAGATACTATCTTTATTAGCTCCATAATTCACCTACCCCGAATATGTGGATGTAGAATTAATAATGTTGGGTTCGACCTCTTAAATTTATGAATTCAGATTAATTCATCTTCGTCGAATTTTTTTTGTGTGAATTTTTACATAACTAATGAACTGCTGGAACATTACTACATCTGCCATGCCTACCTCTGAAATTTCGTGGAAGCTTCATGAACGTCCAAATATAGAAGTGACATCCAAAAATAACTCTGGAGATAGTTGAATTCCAAATTAGAACAACGTTACATTAGCTCCAGCTCATTAATTGGCTATGTTAATGTCCCAACACCTACCCTTCACCTAACACACTCCTTTCTCTGTGTGAAGATATAAAGTTGAAAAAGAAAATCGTGTCCAAACAAGTCTGAAATCTCTTTTAACACCTGCCAAACATTTTTCACTCATTTGTTACAAGTACGCACTTCAAAATGTTATGTAGTCCTATTTGGAACAGCCACATAGGCGAATGGAAGATTTAAATTTTTTGTGTTTAATTTTAAAGTTTTTAATATTGAATATATTATATTTTTAAAGTTATAATTTCATATTTACTATTTTAATAATTTTAACATATAAAAATTTATTCTGCGTCAAAATTTATGGATTCAATTGGACCGGCAAGGGCTGTTCTGTATAATATTTCCTCGTTAGAGAAGGTACCCAAGGAAACAATAATTTCTATAGTTCCTTGCTTATAAGTTATAATTTTTCTTTAGATCACACACTTTGCTCATTCTATTATGTCTTCTTTTGACACAGAAACAGCCCCAACAAGAGAACAACTAATATTGTTAGATGCTTTAGCCATGAATTCCAGTTAAAATGAGCACAAAAAACGCATTTTATCACTGATGGGTACGTAGATACAGATAAATTAAAGTACTGCACGCTCAACTATTTCATTAAAGGAAAAGTAACAGATTCTTTTACTGGTGCAGAGACAGAAGCCTACAAAGTACCTCATGCACCCATATTTTTATTAAGTGGAAAACTACGAGGGTGTTTAATTTGTATCAAATCAGCTTTTAAATTATATTTAGCTTTTTTCACTGTTTAGAAAAATGAAAAAAATGCGTAAAATAAATGAAAAACTGCTTAAACAAGCAAAAAACACGAAATTGGGTAACCCCAACTTATTATATTTAAAAATTATTTCTTCTAAAAAGTATTTTTTTTTAAGCTAATCCAAAGGTGCTCTACACAATACCTAGAGGTTAAATCATGTTTGGCTCTGCAAAAGAGACAAACATCCCCTACTCTACAGGGAATCATGAGTTATGGGGTGCAAGTGATGGCAAATGATAGATAATCTATGCAAATTTTCATGAGAACTTCAATTATTAAGTTTTTGGTGACTGAGCAAAAAATTAAATGATTCTTTGGGTAGGAATTCAGAATTCATATAGGAACTTCATTTGCAAAAACCTAAAGTAGAGCAAGAAGAATTATGACTGAAACAGTTGTTATTTTATTGTTTGTATTTTAGCGTACGTGAACAAGAAAAGAAGAGAATTTCGGGGTGCGGGACATGCAAATAAGACAGGTAGTTGCAACTTATGCATCCAGAAACATCTTGCTGTTTGGATGAGTCAGTCATGACTCATTCATGAGTAGATCAATATCCTCAAAATCAAAGATGTGTCACCCACAAATGATCATCACATATTACCAACAAAACTCGTACTCTGTCAGTAGGAAAAAGCTGGCACTGGATGACTCATCTATTTTCTTATATTGGAGATGCAGGCTCATCAATGCAAGTTTAATTTTTCATAGCCCAAGTTTGTTGGTGACATTAAATATTTTTTTTTCATTAGTTTACCTGTGACCTAACCTTGGTGCTATATATAGTATAATAACCTACGTTGAGATTTATAAAAGCTATTTATCCCCAGATAATGCATAGCACTTGAGAAGGGCGGGCTTGGCTCAGCGGTAAGCTTGCTTGTCGTGGTGTGTCAAGTCGCGGTTCGAATCAGCCTCTCTGCAAAGCAGGGGGAAGGCTGCCTAGAGTATTCCCTTCCCCAGACACCCACGAAGTGGGTATTAAACTGGGTCGGCCCTTTATAATGCATAGCACTTGAGGTTTAAAAAAAAAAGATACTCTTATATTATATAATATGCAAGGCCGATTTTTGAATATCAAAGATGGAAAACTTTCAAACATTTATTGCCTTCTCTTTTAGCTACCAATAATACGTTATTTCAAGGCAGTGCCAATTATTAAGCTGTTTTTTTAATGATATGTTCAAGAAATGTTCTTTAAACCTAGAAATTAAAGTAGATGAATTTGCTATTTTGAAATGCAACCCAGAAGCTGTAGCAGAAAGATACTCCACCTTTATCAATTTAGATGAGTTAGTATGATTTGGTACGGTCTTTTAAAAAAAAAAATTGAAATTTATGGTCCAAAAAGCTTTATAGGCCATGATATTTGTATGGCTATAAATGCTTTTTATTAAGGATAAAATGAATATAATGAAGAAAAATTATTCATTATATTTTAGTATTACGCATGTATGTCACACATATGATGAAGTGAATAAAAAATCTTTAGAATGGGATATTTTAGTATTTTCAAAACTTGAGCTATTGGGCACTATAATGAGAAAACTACCCTCTATAGCCCCTCAAAATTTTAATAGTCCATGTTTTGACCCACTTTCAAAAAATGGTCATTCGGCCTAAACATATTGCATATACTAGCCGAACAAAATGAGTATGACAACACAAGTGCTTGTAGCTCAGTGGGTAGAGCATCTATTTCCTAAGCAGATGGTCGCAGGTTCGACCCTTACCTAGTGCAATGGAGAAATTTTGTTTTGCAATGTATAAATATTGTATCCTAAGTTCGATAGTGTATCATTGGTATGAGCCTATCTCAAATGCGCTTGTGTATCTAAACTGTATATATTTGTGTATCCCAAATATAACTTGTATCGTGAATGTATAATCTGTCTAAAAATGTATAAAAATTATGTATAATGTGTATTTTCTAATATTTTGGAGTGTATCATGTATTTTTTTATAGTGACAGTCGTTTTGTATATATTTTGTATAGTAACATCTATTTTGTATATTTTTTATATAGTGACAATCTATTTTGTATATTTTTTGTATAGTTACATCTATTTTGTATATATTTTGTATAGTTACATCTATTTTATATATTTGTTGTATAGTGACAATCTATTTTGTATAATACCAATTTATATTGTATAGTGACAATCTATTTGTTGATTTTGTCGATTTTGTATAAATTTCACAATTTAAGAACGAAATCTCAACTGTATCAAGCTGATTATAGGCAACAATTGTGCAAAAACTTTGAATTTCAGCATGAATTTTTGGGAGTTCTTCTCTGGATTTAAACTTCATAATATTATAGTTTTTATTCTTCCCCTTTTGCTTTTCCTTGTTCTCGTCCTTCCCTTTCTCTTTTCTTTTTTAAATTGAATATTTTTCAAATAATGTAGTTTTCTTTATAATGTTGGATTTTGGGGTTAGTGAAATTCTTTGATAGCTGACAAAATGGTAAGATTTCTGTGATAAGGAAAGAGCTGAAAATTTGTAAGATATTTGTGAATACGGAATATTTAATGACAAAAAGGAGTCGAAGAGGTGGTGGCAAAATGGGTGGTCTTTTGGTGGTAACTGTGGGTGAAATTCCTTATTGAAATCCGATTATGCTTTGGCAGAAAAAATGAACATGAGGATAAAAAACTACAGTTTATGATTGAAAGATGGTATTGTGCCTTTACAGAGTGGAGTTGGCGGCAGTTGATGATTCACGGCAATGATGTAGAAGTTGATGATTTTTGGCGCTATTACTTGTAAGTGATTATTTTGTGGCTATCAGTTAATATAAGTTTGATCCTAGTGGCTACAAATAAATTTTTCTCAACTATAATTAGGCAAATCATCTACTGGGCCTAGGTAGTTAGTCTTTGCTCCTCGACTAAAATAGCAGATTCAAATGCATATCAGCATTATCACTAGCCCAAACAAAATTGGAATAATTTGGAACAAACAGTGGTAGTCGGCCCAAGAACAAACAATCCCCTTTATTAGTATTATTACTAGGAGTATCTCTTTTCAGCAGAAACATTAACTATACTCCACGAACTAATGATGTCTTGAAAAACATGAGGGTTAGAAAATCATATCATCCCAATGGCATTTAAAATGAAAAACTACCAACATGTCCATTTATAAATAGCTCATTATAAAATTTGGTATATTTATAAAATATTATTAATATTAGTAATTAGTTATGTGTAGCAAAAAATGTCAATTGTTTGCTTTTTTTGAATGAGTGTTATTAGAATAGCTTGGGTATGTCTTAAGGAGCATGAATCTCAATTTTGTAATGATTTGGTGAAATTTTGAGGTGGTTAGAATTGAAAATTTAAAGTAAAGGTGAACATGAAAGAATGATATCACACAGTGTATCGTTTGTGTATCACATATGTATCATATTTGTATCAATTGTGCACTATATGTGTGACATATATGCGTGATACATGTTTGATACATGTGTCGTGAAATAATTTATTGAGCTCGGTTTAATTACGAATTTGATACAAAACTAGTCCAAATCACCTCCAATCTTTCTTAAATTTTATATATTGACTTATCTATATATTTTCAATGAATTTCAACTATGCCCGTTGAAAAAGTTCCTTTTTTGCTTAGATTTTGTAGAATATTGTATAATTTTTTTTTTGTATTACATCACCGTATTTGCAACCTCATCCATAAATTTTCTTTAATGTAATATATGCTAATGACGCTTAAAAATATGGAAGGTGATTATTGCATGTGATTCTTTGAGAAAAAAAATCTTATTTATTTGATTTTTTAATTTTCAGATGTATTTCTAGTTTTGGTAAGCATGTGACTAATGACTAGAGGTTGGTAAGTTGAGATTTATTTGGAAAAATTGTGTAAATTATTCATTTAAATATAGGTTTTGAAACTGCCGTAACAAGGTTGGATCAGAATGGATAACTAAGCTAGTTTTAATGGACAAATCTATACTATATTAAAAGCACGAAGGTCCTTAGCAAAATGTCATTAACCTTTTTTATCTTTCAAAATAAATTTTACATTGGACAAAATAGTTATTTTATTATTTCTCTACATTTAGGAGTTTTAAATTAACAAATATAGGTAATATTTTTTTAATATTTAGAATTTTGAAATCCACTAAAATTTTATGAGTCCTAAACGTATGTTATAAGCAGGAAAATAAATTCAAATTATTCTGAACACTTAAGGTTTAGTTGACAAACGAAAAATATCATCGTTTATCCTAATTTAGTAGAAAAACATTCAACTTGACTTTCAACCTCTATTTTAGAAGGCAGCGTTGAGACTTGTTCGGATGGAGCACTCTTAAAACGCTCCTCGACTTATGTGTGAGACTTAGTTATGTGAGAATTACACATCAGCAATCGGGACTTACGTCTCGAACACGCCCAACGCCTAGCGTACTGGGCTCGCCTAATATAACTTTATGAAATTGTATGTAACTAACCTTGTAAATCCTCAAATTATCTTAATAAATCGCGGAGTATTAGGCAAGATTATGATCCATAGTAGGCAAGATTCCTAGTGCATCTTGTGTTGCACTTGCATTGACTTGATTGACAAGAAATCCATTTTCATTTTCCAGATTCTATGCACCATTGATAGCCATTTTTCAAGAAGTATATTCCAGATATTCAACTTGATATCACTTCTGCTTCTTTTTTGCAGATTTTGCAGTCAGCTTGTGTATTCTAACAGTTTCAGAGGTTTGTGATTGTGATTTAATTGCGAAGGAAGAAACTGAAAGAGAAGAAGAAGAAAACGAGAGAAAATTCACTCGATTAAAATTAAAAAAATGTATCTTATTTCTTGTATGTAAAACTGAGTAATTATAACAACAAGATTGACTTAGATTTGGAGTGTCTGAACTTCCCGCTAATTCTATCAACTTGAACTAACCTAACTCACTTAACTAACTTAACAACATTTTGGAAATCTCCCGCTATGTTGTATTTTAACCATTATTTCATTGCATTTCACTTCTTCTATTATCTTCAATACTCCCCCTCAAGCTAGGTGGTGTAAAAATATTTAGTAATCCTAGCTTGGACCTTAGATACATGTTTTGAGCTTTGTTTAACCTTTGGTAAAAATGTCGGTTGGTTGTTCTGTTGTGATTATATATTCTGTCTTCACTAGACCTTGTTGTATCTTTTCTCTTATAAAATGGCAATTTATTACAATGTGTTTTGTTCTTTCGTGGAAGACTGGATTAGCTGCAATTTGAATTGTAACTTTGCTGTCACTGTATACGGTTACAGGAAGTTGAGCTTTGAATCCAATTTCTTTGAGCATTCCTAGTATCCATATCAGTTCTGCTACTGCTGAAGCCATGCTTCTATATTCAGATTCAGCATAGCTCCTTGAAATTGCAGTTTGTTTCTTTTATTTCCATGATACAATTGAATCTCCAATTTTTACCAAGAAACCAGTAACTGATCTTATTGTTTGTGGACAAGCTGCCCAGTCAGCATCATAGTAGGCTGTGATATTATCTTGTGATTTGCTTGATAAGAGAACTCCTGGGTCAGGCTCATTTTTTACATATTTCAATATTCTGTGTGCAACTTCCATATGAGATCTTTTTTATTGTTGTAAGAATTGGCTTAGATTCTGCACACTGTAAGAAATATTTAGCCTTGTGACTGTGAGATATAACAGCTTACCAATGAGTCTTTGGTATGAACCTATATCAGATATGACTTCATCATTAGTACTTAGGATAGTTGATAGATGTTCATCATATTCCTTGGTTGTGAGCATTAAGTTGCAGTCCATAGGTGTTCCAATTGGGTTTGCAGTTGAAAGACCAAGCTCAGATATTAATTCTAATGCATACTTTCTTTGATGCATTAGTATTCCCTTTTCTGACCTTGCAAATTCAATCCCTAGAAAATACTTTAGTTCACCCAAGTCCTTAATCTTGAAGGCATTTTGTAGTGCAACTTTGGTATCTTGTATGAGTTTAAAATTGTCACATGTGATTAGCATATCATCAACACAAATGAGTACCACAGTAGTACCTCTGTCTGTTTTCTTGATGAATAGGGAATGATCATATTTACTCTAGACAAACTGAAACCTTAGCAAAGTTTCTGTTAATTTGGCATTCCATTATCTTGGTGACTGCTTTAGACCATACATAGATTTTATGAGTGTACACACTTTATTCTCCCCCTGACTCTGAAATCTTTTTGGCAATGTCATATAAATCTCATCTGTGAGATCTCCCTATATGAATGCATTATATACATCCATTTGATGTATGTGCCAACTTCTTACAACTGTTATGCATAGGATTGATCTCACTGTGACCATTTTAATTACAGGAGAAAAAGTCTCTTGATAGTCTATTCCTTCTTGGTGACTGTAGCCTTTTGCTACTAGTCTTGCCTTAAGTCTTTCTACTTCACCTGTTGCCTTGTATTTGACTTTGTATATCCACTTGCACCCAATTGGTTTTTTTCCTTCTGGCAATTTTATTACTTCTCAGGTTTTATTTTCTTGCAAAGCTTTAATTTCTGCTTGCATAGCTTCTATCCATGCTGGATCTTGAGCTGCTTCAGTATATGATTGTGGCTCTGTAACTGATGAAAATGCTGCAAGAAAGGCAGTATATTTATGTGAGATATTATTATAGGAGATATAGTTTGAAATTGAATAGTTAGCTAATTAATTCTAAAAATGAATTTAATTTTTCCCAATACAAAAGAATGGTGCTTTTGATAAGAGGAAATAACAATAATAATTTTATTAACACAAATATTCAAAAGCGAGAATCATTTTTTTTTACGCTTTGATTCTCATTGGATAAAATTATAATGGCAGTTAAATATCTAAATTACGAATGAACTAATATGAAGGAATTTGATGCGCATACACACATGCAACGTACGTCCGCTAAAACTAGTTGTTTAATAATGAAGTGGTTCCAAAATATATTAGAATCTCCGAAAGATTAACATATTTAGCAAGTAAATATTGAAGGTCCAATCGAATAATAGTAAATGAATGGTTTAGAATAGTAAATTAGCTATTTGGGAACCTTTGTTATCTTATTTAAATGAAATGACTGCTTTTCTTGAAGAGCAAGTAAGGAATAGCTGCTTGATTGACAAGGAAAAGTAAGTTTGACTCCCAAATTGCGGGCAAAGATAGCGAATCCTCCTATTTTAGAAAAGCGACCATTATTAAAGCATCATAGAATAAGCATTAACCCTTTTTAAAACCAATGGCTATTAGAATAAGCTATATAAGTATATATACACATTGCTAGATTCGTTATTATCTTGTTTTTAATTTTATTTCTTCGTCAGGTTCTTCGCGATATATTCCTCTGTCAAATCTCAGCTAGGCTTTGGACCACATTTTCATTCTCTTGTAAAACAGAAATAAAAGGGAGAGAGCTGTTGGAAAACAAACTTGTGGGAAATAGAAAATTATACGAATAATCTCCGTAACAAGGAATTTAAAATCCCATTATTTGCTGATTCTGTAGCATAATTTCTCCAGAATTTACAAAATAAGAACGAAAACCTATAAAGAACTTACCTTGTAAATTTATTTACTTGGTCCCTATGTCCCTATTTTCCCATCCTGCACATTCATATAAACATTTAAAAAAAGGAGAGGAGGAGGAGGAGGGGGCGAATCAGTAAGATAAGACTCAAGTTTTCCTTTCTAATTTGATTGTAATGGTGTCTCTTGAATATTATAGGGAAAGAAAACAGAAAGAGATGATGAAAGTTTGAACTTAATTACAAGTAAGTAAAAAGTAATACGAAATAGAATTTCGATTATTAGACCAACATTCTGTCAAAAATGATTATTTAGGTGAAGCCCTTACAGAATTTTCAAAAGGTCCAAACACGCTCAGTTGAAAAGAGACTAAACCTACTTCGTAATGCACTTAGAAGTTGAGTTTGACCTAACTACTTATATTCATCTTGTATCTATATATCAGTAAGTTCCAACATGGATGAAATAAGAGTTGAAAGTTATTGACCACATGAGAACAAGCCCAACACATGAACTAATTCCGGATCATAACATTATGTTATTATCAAGTATGAATAACAAAACAAATTTAACATGCCAATGTATAATCAACAGATAACAATTAACTATTTTTTAAATAAACCTTCATAAGAAAAAAAATCAAAAGTAGTTAAAAATTAATTGTGTCAATCAAATATTACAAAAATCATAAATTCAGGGACGGGAAAGCGCAATTTTTTTTCCAATATGGTTTCACGTGAATTAATAGGTTTACTTGGCCGCCTACGCCCTTCCCCCCGCCCCAACAACCCACAACATACCAAAAGAATGAGAAAAAGAAATAAAAATCAAAGTATTTGGAAGGGAGTGGTAGAGTTTGAACGAGACAAGGAAACTACAGCTGTTTTTTGTCCGAGAGATGCGTTGTCACGACGCTTATTACCACACGAAATATCCCTTGGTCCTCATATGTCACACTATTCTCGGGGCAAAAATGAGAGGTCACAAATTTCAGAAATTACACGTGTCAATTTCTCATTAAACGCGGTTCCTTGGCCCAGGTTCTCAACTGGGTATATAAATAGGGTACTCACGTCTCCATAACATTATGTGCTTCGCCGAGTCTCAACAAAACAAATCCTAAACAGACCCAAATTCTCTCTTCCCATCCCTTATTTTGCTCCTTAATATTCTTTAATTCACAAATTCCAACAATCTTTTCTTCAGATTTTCTTCTGTTAAAGAACAGTGAAGGAGGTCGCACTGTGATTCTACATCTGCTTATTTCATCAATTTTTGTAAGTTTTATTTCCGTTACTTTTTATTTATCTGTTTTCCTTATGATTTTGCTCTTTGTCGCTGTTGATTTTGATAATGCTTGGCGTTGTTGTGATTAAAGTTCTAATTTTTCCCCTTATTTTGCGGCCTTGTTTGTACAATTTTCATAATTTTTCTATAGGCTGTTCGACCACATCAGAGGGCCCTTTAACAGATTGATTTTTCTTTTAATGTTAGGATAGCCCTTTTATGGCTGTTAGGTTTGTCTTTGAAAATTAGTGTTTGGTTTATCTTTTGAGGAAAACATATCAAAGCTCTTAAACATTGTTAGACTTTAATATTTTATTAGTGAAATTGCATTGAAGAAATTGACTGAATAAAACCGGTTATACCTTAAGATGCTGGTTAAAATTATTATTATTTTTTTTTTTTGGAGAAGTAAAAACCTTTTTTGTTACCTATGGATTTATTCTATGTAAGGGTGGTAATTTAGTGTATTTCGATGTTCAATAACAAATTGGAATGTAGTTAGGAGAATATTTCGTATATTCAATTTAAACATCAAGTAAATTTAGACTCTCATGATCTGTTTTTTGCTTGAAATTACATGTCTTCAATTGCCTACAGTTATCTGTCCTTCTATTTGTTGTTGAACTTATGATTTTCTGAAGGAAATAATTGGCTAATCATAAGATGAAGTTAAAAGATATATATGAAAAATAAGGAATTAGTTATGGAACCGATTACAATCATATGAACAAACTAACTAACTTTAAAAGACTTGCAACTAGTGAAGTAGATGAAGCACTACTATACAGTAACAACCATTTACTGGTTAAGGTTATAAAAGGATATACCCTTTACAGTTATCAAAGCCAAATTTCTTATTGTTTTCATACATAGTTGCTGATCTATTAGCTCTAGACATATTTGTCCATAACATTATTAAGGCCAAACTGTCTTACTGAGTATTTTTTTCTGACCATCTTATTTCTTTTCAATGCTGTCAGCAGGTAGGAATCGATGAACTAATGGACTCTAAAGGTGGGAAGAAGAAGTCTAGTAGTAGTTTCTTATGTTACGAAGCTCCCCTTGGTTACACTATTGAAGACGTTCGACCAAACGGAGGAATCAAGAAATTCAGATCAGCTGCTTACTCCAACGTGAGTCAACTTAGCCTTCTCCTTTTTGTATCTAGGTTGTTTATATCTTTGTGTATACATGCTAACTGTTTGCTTATCTCTGTCTTTTTTGTATGCAGTGCACTCGCAAGCCATCCTGAGATTACCCGTGATCTAGAATAAACCACCAAAGGTGGTTCAAGTAGATAGTAGTTTAATTTTAGAATTCTGCTCTTCTCAACTCTTTTTCTTCATACCTCATCCTCGTGATAATCTCTTCCAAAAAGTTCTCCTTCCCAAGCACTCTCTTTCAAGCAAGATGGCCGTGCCAGTTTCTGCCATCGGATTTGAAGGATACGAAAAGCGACTTGAGATTACCTTTTTCGAGTTAGGAATGTCTGATGGCCCGGGATGTGGCCTACGGTCTCTCTCCAAAGACCAATTGGATGAAATTCTGACACCGGCTGCGTGCACCATAGTGTCTTCATTGGCAAATGATGAAGTCGACTCTTATGTTCTTTCGGAGTCTAGCCTCTTTGTCTACTCATTCAAGATCATCATCAAAACTTGTGGCACTACAAAGCTGCTGCTGTCGATCCCACCCATTCTTAAGTTAGCTGATGCACTTAACCTGAAAGTGAAGTCAGTGAGGTACACTCGTGGTAGTTTCATCTTCCCTGGGGCTCAGCCATATCCGCATCGCCACTTCTCTGAAGAAGTAGCCGTGCTTGACAGCTATTTCGGTAAGCTTGGTGCAGGCAGCAGTGCATATGTGATGGGCAATGCTGATAAACAACAGAACTGGCATGTCTATTCTGCTTCAGCTGAATCTGCCAATGCGAATAACCCGAATCCAGTGTATACACTGGAGATGTGCATGACAAATCTGAACAAGAAGAAGGCATCCGTATTTTTCAAGACTCACTCAAGCACTGCTGCTGAGATGACTGAAGTTTCAGGCATTCGGAAGATCCTTCCAGAATCAAACATATGCGACTTTGACTTTGACCCTTGCGGTTACTCAATGAACGCTATCGAGGGGCCAGCAATCTCTACAATTCATGTTACCCCTGAGGATGGATTCAGCTATGCAAGTTTTGAAGCAGTAGGTTATGATTTCAAAGCCGTAAACTTGACTGACATGATCGAGAGGGTGTTGTCCTGCTTCGGACCTGCTGAGTTTTCTGTATCACTACACTGTGACACTCCTGGGAAGGAACTTTATACTGAGTCCGGCCTGGACATTATTGGATACGCCGCTGGAGAAAAGACTACTGAAGTGCTTGGTGAGGGAGGATCACTTACGTACCTCACATTCAGTAGCAATGGTAGCTGTGGATCTCCCAGGTCAATCTTCCATTGCAGTTGGAGCGAGAGCGAGGATGAGGAAATGGAGAAGATATATTAATGAGAAATTTGTTTATTCTCCATTTTAGTATGCAATACTATAGCTGGTATAGATCCAGCCATGCTTTTCTTATTTGTTTATGAGTCTACTAGTATTATCAGGTTTTGTTGTTTATATTGGCATCAAATAAACAGTCTGCGTTGAGTCTATGCAGATCGCCAGCTTTATGACGTTTGGTATGAATATTCAGTGTTCTGTTGTGTAATAAAACTCCGTTTGAGACTAATAACATAGTGTTGTCATTGTGGATATGTTTGTATTATATGTTTCTGTTTTACGTGGAAATAGTTGTGTTCTATGTCCTACTAAAGTCTTGCTCATCAGCTAAAATCTGATCTCCCCGTTTTTTATAATTAATTTTTTTTTTAATCTAAAGCACTTATTGCAAGTGTTTGACCTTTGATTTGTCGAAGCACTTATTGGCTTTGGTGAATCATTTCGTGACTGATATTGGCTAAACCTTTTTCAATACATACTGTTTTTTTCTCTATGACCACAGACTATAAGTGTACAATTATGTAGCATTTGAAGGCTCATTGAATTATCTTATTCGAATTAACTGCACATCAGACTACTATAATTGTACATATCTTCTACTCCATAATAACCTTTTTCTAATCTTTAAAGTTTAAACATAGCTGCACTATTTGGCATTATTAGGTTTTGCCATTGTATTAGTTTTGCCACGTCTATAATGATTCTTGAATGTCATTCATCAAAAGAATTTCACTTTTCCTAAATAGAAAATTCCAATTTAATTCATCAAAAGAATTTCACTTTTCCAAAATAGAAAATTTCAAATACATAAGGTCCAAAGGAAAAGAAGGATTAATTTTCACTTAAGTATTCAAACTTTCCCTGTCGAAAGCTAGTCCATTAACGAATTTTTCTAGTATAAGAAGTGCCTTAAAAAAGAATATGAAAATGACCAACTTAGAACCATTTTAATGGTAAAGAAAACTTCCGCCACCAAACTGCTAGAACCTCCTAGTTGTTTACAAAATTTAACAAAAGTCACCCTAATAATAAAATAGTAGAGAGAATGCCATTGGTAGAAAAGATATAATTCTTCATGATTTCAACAATCTTAGGAATAAATTAATATAAAATCAGCTGTTAAACTCTAGGCTGAGCTTTTAGTGAAATGCCTACCACTAGAAACATGAAGTAAAGCTTCAGCAAAAATAGTTGCGCATCTACCAACTACAACCAAAACTGGAAACTACATACAAAGAACAATAGCTCATCTATAGTCATGTCCATAAGTATTTTGCGTTAGCTTATAATAACGTTATTCTGGAAATTTTCTCTTTGTTCAATAAGGTCGATTTTTCTTTTTTTTTTTTGCAGCTCTCAACTGCTGTATCCCCTTCTTATCCTGCTCAAATTTGCTTTGCACCAACATGATCTCTGTGCATAATACAAATGCGAATAATGATAAGTCACAAACAAAAGAAACTAAAAAGGATCATATTGAGATTTTAATCTCTTGCACCAGGGGAAATTGGCAACTAAACAAACACATTAAAGTAACATAGGAAGTTTCAAATCATAGCAGGGCCTTTAGATGAACGGATGGGTATAGAAATATTATTATCACTCGGACGAGGTAGCAGATCAGATTTACTTTGCATGACTTTAGGTTCAATATAAAATCAAAGTTGTACAGGGAATCCCTACAGAGCCCTTGATGGGAAAAATAACAAAGTTCAAATAGAACTATAGAAAGAATACATTGGCAGTGAGACCAGAAAACATAAACAACTTAACCAGTCAAATTTTTATATGAATGAAAGATGATCCATAATTCCATGATAAAGGGAAAACAACTAGTAGTTCCATGATAAAGAAAGATTACAATCTTGAACAAGCATAATTATGATACTATTTGTGGTTAATTTCACTAATGGTCACTCAATTATGTTTTCATTTCACTAAAGTCATTCAACTATTCAACTACGGTTGAACTCAGACTCGGGCTATGCGCCCTCGCCTTCAAATCATTAACGAAGTTCAACAACAGTTAAACTGGGACTCAGGCCATACACCTTCTCCAACAAATTCAACTACGGTTGAACTCGGACTCAAGCTATGCGCTCTCGCCTTCAAATAATTAACGAAGTTAAATAACATTTGAACTGGAACTCAGGCCATACGCCTTCGCCAATAAATTCAACTACGGTTGAACTCGGACTTGGGCTATGCACCTTCGCCTTCAAATGATTAACGAAGTTCAACAACAGTTGAACTGGAACTCAGGCCATGCGCCTTCGCCAACAAATTCAACCACGGTTGAACTAAGACTCGGGCTATGCACCCTCACTTTCAAATAATTGATAGAGGGACTCGGGCCATGCGCCTTCGCCGACGAATTCAACTACAGTCTGACCAAAACCCAGACGGAACCTTTTCGCCGATAAACTCGGCAAAAAGTCAATCAAGTTAAGGCATGGGTCAAGCACCCTCGCCGTTCAAATAAGTACGCCCAACTCTAACTAAAATTAGAGGCACGTAAAGTTTAGCCTCGGTCGAGCTACAAGGTCGCGTTCTCATCTTCACGACCAATAACGCGACCGCTCCCGAACTGGGACTAAGGCTAAACATCACCACCCCCAAAAGATGGCTCTGACTCGATCACCCCGAGTCAATAAGGAAGAGTCGCCGACATCCAAAGGTTAACATACCTACCAAAGTCGAATATTAAAAGCAAACTGCCCCCTCAAACACGGGCAAAATAAGCACAAGGTAAATAACGGAAGGTAAATTCCTTTTTATTCATAAAACAATCGCGGGTTATGCCCGCTTACACCCGGCGGAAAACCGGTCAATGAAAATAAGAAGAACAAATAACTAACAAAGCAACAAACGCCAAACGACGAAAAGAGATAAGAAAAAGGGGGAAGAGGAAAAAACTATTCTCTATTCGGCGCCAACTGCATTACCGCCTGCGCCCTCCGCGCTCCCGCCTGTGCCCTTTGCGCTCCCACCGACACCATCATCGACCCCTAGCATCGCGGCGTCAAAGCCACATTCCATACAGGCCTCCCGAGCCCTTTGGCGTGCCCCCTCGAAAGCGACTTCGGACACAATACCGGCCCACCAACCTCAACGACCGCCGAGGGAGCCTCCCCTATCCCAACCATAGGGGTCGACGACTAAGCCGTCGGAGCGACAGTTCCTTCACGATCCAAGCGGACTTGGGCATTATCCGCCCTTAATGCGTCCTCAGGGGCAGGCGTTGCAGCCGCACCCTCCCCCGCCTCCGAAGGGGGGGGGGGGAGGAATCCACATTAATTATAACAGGGGGAACGTGCGCAGCCACTGCGGGAGAAACCAGAGTAAATGCAACCCTACGCCTGACCAAGGGCCTCTCATCCTCTTCGCACGAGGACGACCCATCCCGAGGGCGAACGACCATCGATAACCCTTCATCCCGAAATATGGGTCGTGAGGGAGAAAGAGCCGTAGAAGACTCGACCGATGCCTCCCTCGGTATGCAACATGGCGCCGGCGCCTCAAAAAATCTAGAAATCGCACCCGACCGCCGAAAGGCCAACTGAGGGGCCCTACCATAACTCACCCTTCCTGTATCAGAAAATCAAAGTTAGCCAAAGGAAACATAAAACCATGAACCAAGCAAAGTAAGGGACGAGCTTCTTACCCACGGCTTGTCCGCGGCCATGCCTCTCCCAGAAGGACGCCCACGTACGAATCCCTTCGGTATGAGGGAGCACGACTTCGACCCACCCACGCATCCCCTCTAACAAAGTCAGTGGCGACTGTTCCACTGCAAAAGCAACAACAAGGTGGCATTTCGCATAAACAAAATAAATGGAGAAGAAAGGAACAAAACTAATTATCTCGGAAAAGGTAATTCACGTATATGGTTCCAAGCCTACGGGAACCCTGAAGGGGACGCCACTAAATGCTCGATTCTGATGAAAAAGAAAAGCTCGAAAAGTCAAGGCTCGACTTCATCGTCCAGCACAGCAGTCAGGCCTCTCGACCTACGAGGACACGCCCAAAGCATGGTGCCCCGAACTCGTTAAAGAGCATACAGGGCGAGTACGTGCTGCAACGTGACCACCCTGCCGGCTAGTTCCCCGTACTTCAAGAACATTGCCAATAGCTTATATAGAGAGGGGGTTAGCTGACCCGGGCAAACCCCGTAATCCCGACAGAAGTCCACCGCCAAAGTGGGAAGTGGAACCTTGAATCCCAGCCTTAAGGGGTACGCATAAAAGACACAGTACCGCGCATGATTGGTGTGGACCCTTTCCCCACCCCGAGCAAGAAATATATTAGCGTGAGTTGGTATGACCCCCTGTTCCCACAGTAGGGCCATGCCGATCTCCCCCATCAGCGGGGCTTCATCTATAGGGTCCTCCCATCCATCGGTGGTGAAGTCTATCGCCGGACCTTCGGGCATGGGGAATACGCCATCCACTGACGGAACTTCTCTGATCTCAGCCTGCTGCACCACTCCTATTGTCGGAGATGGACCTTCGGTCGCTGGGGGATTGACCGGCAAATTGATTGGAAGAGCTTCACGAGAAGAATTGCTTGCCATTGCTTAGTTGTTCGAAGAATAAAAGGATAAAATTCGGTAAGAAAGATAAAACTTATCGCAATCAAGAAAGGGGAAAGTGAATTTGCAAAAGGAAAGAGCTTCAGAATCACTCAGATGAATAATAAAGTATCAAGAAACTGAAAGCCCAATTCACCTTTATAGGCAGCATAAATGGTTTCGGGAAAACCGATGGACATCATTAACTCCATATCAAACCGTTAAAATGGTTCGAATCTACCAAGATATGTGTCATTATTACGAGCACCATGAAGTGCCCATTCGACTTCAGTCGCCATCCCGCTAACCTTACAAATGCAGAGCCTCACCAATATGGGAAAAATGTACCATACACACTTAAAATTCTAAACTCACTGCTTATACCATATCCGGGCACGTCACGTACGGCTCGTCTCCCAGCGCCAATAACGGTTACATACCAAATCGAACCCAACAATCAAAACGTAATCGAATCCCGTCCTCGCCCGAATCATAATAACGACATTATGCACCCTTCCGATGAGTGGATACCTGATGACTTGAGTATATAAAATAGTGATGTTGAAAAACTCTAGAAAACTCGGACCGTCGCCATAAAGAGCACGGCCTTGACCAGAAGACGGTCATCCGATCCTCGTTCAAAGACTTTTAAATCACCATCGACTACATCCGCTCACCGAGCTCATACTAGGAACAACCTTGATAAGCGTAGGGACTAACTGTATGGGTCAGAATCTGGCCCTGTAATAACCGCTAACACTAATCACCTTTCTTTTAACAATAAAGGATAATAAGTGGGACGACCTTTCATAATTGATAGTAATGAACGACTGCCCAATATGATTAATGAGGCTACGGCCCACCCATTACCCGGAAGAAAAATCACAGTATGGTCCCAGTCATCAATGGTCATTTCGCACAACTCATATCTATAAATACCAAGAAAGAAAGCAATGAGATGGTTCCTCTCCTTCCCCATGGGAACTCTCCGAACAAAGAGAGAAAAAGGGGAGAGAACCACAGATATGAGGGGGAGAATCGGAGATTAAAAGAAAACATGATTGTAAGGCTCCGAACCTCTTCATGGAGAGGCGGACAACCCTATATCATCAATAAAAATCATCTATATCTTCCACTCCTATGAGTAATATTCTTAACTATTCTTTTTTTACTTGGTTCTTGATTTATTACGACTTGGTATGATTGACCCATAATCTGTATATGTTATTTTGTATTCATAAAGTATATAATAACTTTTGAGTCAAACAAAAGATACGTAATTTAATTCAATAGTAAATAATAACCAAGAAATCTAAAGTGTAAATGATGAAAGTAAGTTGAGCTAAACTAGTGTTTAAGCAAGCCTTGACCTCGAGTTGTGGTGGCCTTGAGGTCGGCCAACAAGAACGAACAGCAAAATAAAGATAAAGGAGTTGAGAGACAATTCTGATGAAATATGAGAAATAAATTAAGATAGTATATTATTTGCCAATGATTGATGATGGTTACAAATAATTGGGGTCCCCCTTATATAGTAATGGAATCTTAAATAAGGTATATTTTCATTTACAGTAAAGAATCTTATTGGGATAACTGTATAAGCGCCTAGTACGGATTCATACTAACTTGTACAAATCTATTCCGAAATTCATGTCATGATCTTAGGGTCGTGGCGAAAATCTTGCTGTTTTTGTTACAAACCCATAATGGCACCATATCGGTGTTTGTCATACTCGGCTTCGGTAATTATTGTACACCTCGATCTTTGAGCCTTGTGTTTTGTCCTCGAGCTCGAACCCGGTCCATACTGAGTCTATTCTTCGATGTGAGCCCTCCGTTCCTCAATGTGAACCCTCGAGCCCACAAAATTGGCTACACATGATTTTACCATATATAGATAGTCCTCACGTTTCTGAGAGTAAAATGATAAGAAAAGATTTTTGATCATCGATGCTCTGATACCCCGATCATGATGTCAATCTCGTGACTGTGAGCACGTGATTTTTGCCCTACATGAGAATCACTCCCAGAAAATTCAAAAATAAAATAGTTTTATGTTGAGCATGATTTTTGTGATTTTTGTGTTATTTTTATCTTACATTTGCATGTTTGTGTGTGCGTGTTTATTTATTTAAATTAGTAAAATACAAAATATATACATCATGTTTTGCATTTTTTTTTAGTGTTTAATATCAAAATTATATGGTTTGCATTTAAGTGATATGTAATTATGTGGGAGGATTGTAGTAAAATTAATTGTGTTATGGGTTAGTATATATATATATATATATATATATATATATATATATATATATATATATATATATATATATATATATATATACATATATATACACACATATGTACATGATACACCATGGAATGTAGTATGGAAATCGGAATTGGGCCATAGCAAAACCAGGCCCAATGTAATTCAATACACCACCCAATTCCCTACCCAGCCAGCCCAACACCTCAGCCCAACCCGACCCGGTCCGAAATAATCAAACCCCCCTCTTTTCAATACACCATCATTTTTCATTACACAAAAACAAACCCTAATCCTAAACCCCCCTCCTCCTCTTCTCCTCCATAGCCGCCACACCCCAATACCCACCCCCCCGCCATTTCATTTCCTTCGACCACCCGACGCCCAAATGACCAGCGACCACCATCGCCTGACCTCCACTTCCTCCACGCCCAGCCGTGAACCACCCTCCATCGCCACAGTTCAACCAGTCACCACCAATCCGCCGCCGCCAGCCTTCCACCAAGCGACGCCTCCAAGCACCACGACCGTGCCACCCCCCCTGTGTCATCTACACCAGCGACCACTCTTCTCATCCTCTGCCGCTCGCCTCGCCGTCTGAAAAGAAAATGGCTCCAAAGAAAGGCGTAGCAGTAGCAGCAAAGAAGAAGCTAGTTGCGAAAGTGGTGAACCCATTGTTCGAGAAGCGGCCGAAGCAGTTCGGAATCGGTGGTGCATTGCCGCCGAAGAAGGATCTAACTCGGTTCGTGAAATGGCCGCAGGTGGTCAGGATTCAAAGAAAAAGGAGGATCCTTAAGCAGAGGTTGAAGGTTCCTCCTGCTCTCAATCAGTTCTCTAAAACCCTCGACAAAAATCTCGGCCCGAGGACAAGGCTGCAAAGAAGGAACGCCTTGTTAAAAGAGCTCAAGCAGAGGTTCGAACCAGCCAGCTTCGCCCTTGTGTTCGTCGTCGTCGTCAGTCATCACCTTCTGTTGTTCGCTGCTCGTTGTTTGTTTAAAACGATCGCTAGACCACATTTTGTTTACGTCAAAGGTAAAGCCTTCGTCCGAGATTCTGGTTCGATGTTGTCGATTTGTTTGGAGCTGTGTTGATTTTCGGTTGTAGTTGTTGCTTCAATCCATTTACCATTTCAGGTTCATCTTTGCTCCGTTGATTTATCTTTTTCAAATTGAATTAGTTTATGTGAATGTTTAATGTAGTTTTGGTTTCAACAAGTTTGAATGTGTTTGTGATTAGGAAGATATCACTGATAATTAGATGCCTGTGAATTGCTACAAGTGTCCGAGTTCTTTGTTTTTTCTTACTGTGTTACTAGATATGGCTTTCATTCTTGCCTCCTATTAATTGGGAATTAATGTATTTGGGTGTTTAGTTCTGTCTAATTCAGAAGGATCGTGTCTTACTGGTAGCTTCAAGAATGCTTCTAATAAAGATTCATGCTAAATGATTTCCATGCCCGTTCATTTTTTTAGAGTCCATCATGATTGGTTCCCAATATGATTGGTTTGTTCTTGTTGTTTTGATGTTAAATGATCTAATACGAGTTATAGTAAGTTTGTTATGTGAATTTTGTTAGGCATTGGTTATAGTTGATAGTGATTTGGTGTTTAATTAGGAATTAATTTTGGTCAGTTGTTTAGCATTGTTACAAATGAAGGTTTGGGGGAAGACTAGTAATTTCAGTAGTTTTAGGGGTAATATGGAAATTGAAAACTTAAAGAATTATTTATGTTAAAGTATTTTATCCACTAAGCACTAATAACATTAAAAAAGGGGTATTGTTTAATACTTAGTGAGGAACAAGACATAGTGGCTTTGGAAGATGTTAAAAGAAGTAATTAAATATGTTGCCCATAACTTTTGAATTAATTAAGGAAAAGACAAGTGTTAGTGGGGAACCAAACAAGTAAGCATGGGGAACCATTTAACTTGAATCAAGAAGTCATTTAGGGGGAGGGGTCTGTTTTGAGCTATAAAGATAGCATTAATCTGAAACAGTGAGGGGGATTTCGGAAAAACATAGATACAGATATTCACAGCATATATGGACGGACACTCATAAAAAATACAGAAGGGCTCACTTGTTTGCTTTTGTTCTTCGGTTGCTTCAGTTGCTGTTGGTTTGTTGCTGTTAAGGCTATTGTTGCCGCTACTGTTTATTGTCGAGGTTGTTGTTGTGGTTTGTCGAGGTTGTTGTTGTGGTGGTTGCTGTGTTGTCGTGGGGGTTTTGTTGCTGTTGGTCTGTTGTTAAAGCCGTTGTTGTTGGTCTGTTGTTGTTAGCCGCTGTTTGTGCTGCTATATAATGCATCCTCACTTCTCTTTTCTTTAAATTCCAGGTACACATCTTTAGAATACCAGAAATTGTAGTTGGCAAGTTCAAAGTTTGGACATATATGAAGATTTGAAGTCTATGTTTAAATTCATCCTGTTTTGTATACTACACATCTGCAATCGCATCATATTTGTATAAGTTAACTGATGAATTATGGACTGTATCTATTTTGTATGTAATCCATGTGGGTCAATGTTAAATTGAAATTAGAAAACCAAAACAGGGATTTAGTCTAGAACTAGAAATTAGTATGGTCTTATTTAAGATTTGAATATCAAAGGTCATTTTGATTAATTGCGACATGTGTTTGAATAGGGATTAAGACTCAAACCGTTAACATTCAAATGATTGAATTGTATGTGTGAGCACGTGATTTTTGCCTTACCTGAGAAGTACTCCCAGAAGATTCAAAATAAAAATAGTTTCGTGTTGGGCATGATTTTTGTGATTTTTGTGTTATTTTTATCTTAAATCTGCATGTTTTGTGTGCGTGTTTATTTGTTTAAATTAGTAAAATACAAAAAATATATACATTATGTGTTGCATTTTTAGTGTTTGGTATCAAAATTATGCGATTTACATTTTTAGGTGATATGTAATTATGTAGGATAATTGTAGTAAAAAATAGTTGCGTTATAGGTTAGTATATATATATATATATATATATATATATATATATATATATATATATATATATATATATATATATATATATATATATATATATTACTTAGGATTTTAGGTAATTTAACTTAGAATTTTTAGGTTTGAATTAGGAATTAAAAGAAAAAAAGAGAGGACAAATACATAACAAAATCTGTCCAAGTCCAAGCAAAATCAGCCCAAACATTAGCCCAAATCCTACCCCTAACCCACTCCAAACCGGCCCAAAAAACAGCCCCATAACCCGATCCGCCCGTTATTCTTTTCAATCTGAGCCGTTGGATTTTGGTGATCCAACGGCCAAGATTAAATCCCTAATTTTAATATGCCAAGAACCCCCAAAACCATTTTCCCATTTCATTCCAAACTCTTTCCCCTTCCTCATCCGAAAATCCCTCTCCCTAAGAACAACCCTAGCCGCCACCCCACCCCATCGACGAAAACCCGGCGGCAACAACGCCGCCGGCCACCAAAACAACACCACGAGTTCCCCTCCTTCCCCTCTACCTAAATCTACAAACCATTTTATTCGAATCTCAACCAAGCTTTTCGAATATCAAATCAAAAATTGGTCAAGAACCCTAAGTTCTAAAATAGGGATTTTCGTCCGATTAATTAACGATTTTGAGTCTAATAGACCTTAATCGGAGTATTTTCGGTTGAAAATACTTCGATTAAGTTCCTTTCGGCTTCAAAAGTCCAAGTTCGAGTCGAATCTAAGACGGGTCCGTGGGTCCGTTCAAGTTTTTCTTCTTGCATGGTATTTCTCCTTTTCTTTCTGTTTATTTCGTTTTTTTTATCATGTGAATTTTTATCCTTTATTTTCTGTTCTCCTCATCTCCCATAGACCTTTTTATTTGGTCGATCTTTTCGTTTGTTCGCGAATTGCAATCGCTGTGATTGAACTATGTGTTTAATTTGTTTTTCGTCTATGAAAATTCACATTGTTTGGTCGTTGCCCTGTTTTCGGAAATCATCAGCATGTTTGTTGTTTATTTGTTACACGTCTTGTGATCGAATTAATGAACAACGTCAATTAGCTCTGAATTTCTGTTAGAACAGTTAACAACAATTTTGTCAATACTGCCTAGTTTGGTCGTCTCAATCGAGCATTTGTTTTCTTGAATTAGGGTAGTTATAATTCATCCTTTGTTCATTATTGTTTGGTCGGTCCAAGTTTTCTGCTGTAAATTAATTACATGTCGTGAATAGTTTCGTCGATTAACTCATCTTTGTTGGTAGTCCAGTAGTCATCGAATCAAATGGTTTGATCGCTCAAATGTGTGGATTGTTTGTTTGATTGTTATCATGAATTTATTAATCTCTTTAAGATTTTTCTGTTTGTTTCGGTCACTAGGTTTCTAAAAATGTCAGTATGTGTGAGTTTGGCATGTTCTCATTCGAGCCACTTGGTCGCTCATAGATTGTGTGGAACCCATAATAATTTCAGTCTTTGATTCTATTTGGCTTGATTAGAGTCCAAGAATGAGATGTTGGTTGAATTCACTAGGTTTGAATTGGGTATAGCTACTTAAATTCAAGTTAGAAGTCAGGAAATAACAACTAAGGGTTAAAGGGTGCACTGCACATGGAATTAGATTGGTGGAACCTGCTGGACAGCAGAGCATTCCATGTAATTTCTGAACTTCAGAGTTTTAAAATAAAAAGCCATACCTAGACAAACTTAAGTGGAAAATCAGGGAATAATAGGGGCTCAATATTAAATAAAGACAGACATGTGTTGAAGTAGAAAAAAAGGCTGGAAAGGTGAACTGTTTTGTCTATAAAAGAGACTGATAGAGACTAACAGTGGAGGGGGGGAGACAGCAAAAGATACATTCGAAAAACATAGATAGAAATAGACAGTGGGATTTTGATTTCTCCTGGATTTGCCATTGGATCTTTTGTTACTATTTCATTGGACTGTGCCTTAAGTTCCGAGAGATCTCTTACATAGATTTTGGGGTCGTTTGCCCTGTTGTTTGGAGTTGTTTGTCACTGGTCGTTTGAAGTTGTGTATCATTAGTTTGCTGGAGCTGATTGTGTTGTTCTGCTTGTTGAGTTTCGGACCACTACTGACTGTGTGCTAAGTGTCTACTGGTTGTTTGTTGCTGTGACATTTGTTGCTGAGTCTGCTGTTGTTGCATACTACTACTGCTGATTTCTTCTTCTCCTTCTTTTCCATTGTCCAGGTACTCTCTATATCCTTGTATACAATTGTAAAGAATCGATGAGAGTTTGACTTGGAAAATCAAATGAAGAAGCATATACGAAACAGTTGACTAAGTTCATTCGATGTTCTATTTTTGTATCCATTTGTGAAATGCTTAGCTAAATACTCGTCTATGATTGAAGATGTATGAAGTTTGAGTAGGATTGAGTAAACCAGTTGTAATCATGACATGAAATAATCGAACATTTTTTATGAAGATTATGTGACTGTGATGATGAGATTCAGTATTGTAGTATTAATACCTCATGTTGGTTTGGTTACTTTGATTGTTGAAGTCTCGTGTGCCAAAATATACGGAGTAATACAATCTCATGGATACTTTGCTGACAAATTCTAAAGGTAGCTTAATAGTTTAGCCATGTATATAAAGGAATCTGAAAGCTAGTACCATGTCTCACTACCCTTTTTTATAACAATCTGTCATGAACTTAGATTATTAGATAATTGCAATTAGGGTTGGGCTATTAATTGGAACTTAATAAAATCACGCAAACGAGGACTTTAATGTGAATCATTCGCATATGTCAAATAGTTGCGGGGTCGACGTCAGAATTTGATAGCCAACTCTATAGTATAAATGACAAATTCCTTGGCCTCGTTTCATTAGAAATGGATCCATAAGTCCGTTGGTATAAACTTGACTGGGAGGTTTTAATGTATAGTTTTAAAATATCGTTTAACCAGGACCTTGGTTTATTGTTTGAGACCAGTCAAATAAAAAGGCATAATCATGTTAGGTCTGGCCTTTAATAAAAGAGCGAGATGAGCCTCGCCACACTAAACACCTAATTGCGGGGCCCTCAAATTAATTGTTATAAAAATCTTAGACTCGGGAAGACCGTTTAGCAAATTTCACGGTCTTTTTCCCAAAATTAATAAAGACGATAGACTCGTTAGGCACGATTTGTAAATAAATTACTTTCCTAAACACGGGTGTGCATTTATGTGACCCAAATCTTATTCTCGGCGAAACTGAAATACATTGAAGTCACAGGCGTACTGGTTGCGGTGTGACTTGAAATGTGTTTTCGTGGCGTCGCAATTCTTCTAAAAATTGAAAAGCGGGACATCAAAAGCACATAGTTAAAATATATAAAGAAATCAGATAAAAGCAAAAATTGTAGTTGAGCGACCGTGCTAGAACCACGGAATCCGGGAGTGCCTAACACCTTCTCCCGGGTTAATAGAGTTCCTTATCCGGTTTTCTAGTTTCGCGGACTATATTGCCAAGTCATAAATTTCCTCGGGTCGGGATTAAATCGGTGACTTGGGACACCATTATTTTCCCAAGTGGCGACTCTGAATTAAGTAAATTAATCCCGTCTCGATTGTCCTTTAATTGGAAAAACTCCATGGCACTCCCGCGGGTGCGGAAAAAGGAGGTGTGACAGCTCTGGCGACTCTGCTGGGGACAATACCTCTGAACTTCGGTTCAGGGTCTAAGAATTCGAGCTCAGTTAAATTGTTGTTTTGTCTATATCTGATTTTATTACATGTTTAATTAATGTGCTATATGTCTACCGCTTTGATACTAGTTGCTCTGTATATACAAACTGTTATATGTTTACCGCTTTGATATTGCGTGAACTGTATATAAAACTGTGCCGAAAATCCTTCACTTCTCACCCCGGGGGATGTGCTCACTGGCTGAGACTCCTTATTCTGTTAGTGTCATACCCCAAAATAATGAAGAGGCTCGGAAAGTTTCTAAGCCGGTTGGCCTTTTGGTTCCCGGAAAGGAGCTCCTTCCTCAGCCCGAGTTGTCCACTTGGGTACACAGTCTAGATCACATACCGAGGTTCCGAGCTTAGAATAACATGACTTCATGCCGGATCCCTAGTAGGAAACGCTTATTTGCATCACGTTGCATTTGACTTAGGGGACTCAACACAGGGGTTGGGTCCGTCGAGGACAGGTGACCCGGTAATCAAAGACCGAGCATATTATATGTTGCATTTATTTATCATGTATTATTATGACGATTGGTTAAATTCCTGAAAACAAAAAAAAAAAGAAATAGAATTTTGGAATAGAAAAATATCAAAAATATTGATGAAATGCTGTCGAAAACTTGAAAATTTGAAAAATAGGAAGAGCAATTTTGTTGAAATAATTGGTCATAAAATAATCTGACCGAACTACGCTGGTTTGATTCTCCCCATTAGGTGAGATACGTAGGCAACCCTCATCGGGTCCAACCACCCCTTCAAAAAATTTTAAAAAAAAAATGTCGAAGTTTTAGTTTTTAATAAAATCAAAGTGATGCCGTTTTTGCAAATAGCCGAATGTTCTGAAAGGACGCCGGAAGGTTGTTTTTTTGCAAAAATAGCCACTTTGAATCATTTTTAATAATTTGTGGGCACAACCTTGAAATATTCCTTGTGGAAATGTTGCAAGGCCATAGCCGCAAAATCAAGTTCGGGTTCACACCCCGTTTGCAAAAAATAAAAATAAAAATAAAAAATCAAAAAATGTGTGTGTTTAATTTTGTCAATAAATCGAAGTGACGCTGTTTTTGAAAATAGCCGAATGTTCCGAAAGGACACCGGAAGGCTGTTTTTTTTTTGCAAAAATAGCCACTTTGAATCATCTTTAATAATTTGCGGGCACAACCTTGAAATATTCCTTGTGGAAATGTTGCAGGGCCATAGCCGCAAAATCAAGTCCGGGTTCACACCCTTTTTTGCAAAAATAACCAAAAAACGTCAAAATTTTTATTTTGTTGTAAATAAGTCGGGTAATGCTATTCTTGCTTAAAATAAGCCGAATGTCCCTTAAAAGGACGTCGGAAGGCCGTTTTGCAAAAATAGCCACTTTGAGTCATTTGTAAATAATTTTGGACACAGCCTGGAAATATTCCCTCGCGGAAATGTCGAAAGGCTGTATCCGCAAAAAATTAAGTTTGAGTCATCACTCAACTTTTCAAAAAATAATCACTTTATCAAATAAGCCATTACATGGTCGGTCCTTGCATAAATAGCCACTTTTGGCATTTGAACTTCTTCAGTCTTGTATTGGCTTGTGTCGGTGCTGAATAATGCCCCATGAGCCACGGGAAAAAAAAAATAAAATAAAATAAAAAAAAAAATAAAAAATAAAGTTTATCATTCTTAAATAAATTTTGCAAAAATAGTCATTTTGTCAATAAGCCATTATGTGGCCAATTTTGTAGAAATAGTCATAATTGACACCAAAAATATTCTTTTTCTTGTAGAAATTTCCTACACAAGTTTGTAGTTGGAGTCGGCTTCTATAATTTTCCTTCAAAAAAAAAAAAATCCAATAAACATTTCTTTATTTCTTGCATTAATTTGCAAGAACTACGCTCGGTCCGATTCATGCGGGGTCATGATACGTAGGCAATCTCCATAAGATTCGACCACAACTGTATATATATATAAAAATAAAAAAGGAAAAAAAAACATGGAAAAAAAAAAATTTGGAAGAGAGGTTTTCAAGGATAATGGAAAAGGAAAAGCTGGAATGATGCATGTAGCGAATACATATATGGTTAACCGACTAGGTGCATTACATCCAATGTGCGATAACATATCTGTTAAACTCTGTGAACTTACCAGTTTGTTGCATTTTCAGAAAGTTTAGCGGTTGGCTTGACAGAATATTCTGGCCAATCACCATTACCATACTAGATCAAAAGGGCCAATTCTAGCAAGCATGTCTAGTTCCGGCAAAAGTCTCGATGGAGAGAAAACAGAGATACGGATAATGAAAGATGAGGTGGATCGGTTGAGACAGCAAATAACAGAGATGCACTTAGCCTGGGCTAGGGGACAGTCATCACCAAACCTTCCTACTCTTACACCAGCTCCAGAGAGTCCGCCCATTGACCCCTCGACAAGTGCACCGATCTATCCATATTATCGAGGGGAAAACCCTTATACATCCCAGGTTCCACCAGCTAGACAAAATACTCCTCCTCCGGTCACCCCTGTTTTCGTGGCACCTCCACCTGCTACTTTACAGAAGTCGTCCGGTGAACCGGTTTTTCAAATACATGACAATCATTGTTATGATCCTGAGCCTACCTTTAAGGCTCCTGAACCGCACTCACACACCCCTCACTGGGATAACCCGGCAAAACCGGAAAAGCACTTCAAAAGTTTGGAGCATGAGGAAGTTATCCGGAAAGTCAAAAGCCTGGAGCAATCCTTCAGGAATATGCATGGTTTAGGCAACCAAGTCAGCGTTGCTTTCAAAGATCTGTGCCCATTTCCAGATGTCCAGTTGCTCGCCGGGTTCAAAATGCCCAAGTTTGATCTATACGAGGGGCATGGTGACCCAGTAGCCCATCTCCGAGGTTTCTGCAGCAAAATGTGAGGAGCCGAAGGGCGAGATGAAATTCTGATAGCTTACTTCGGTCGGAGTTTGGGAGGGTCTGCACTAGAGTGGTACACCAGGCAGGATCCCAGCAGATGGTTTACATGGGATGACCTGGCCCAAGCATTCATCGGCCAGTTTCAATATAATCTTGAAATAATCCCCGATCGCTTATCATTGCTCAAGCTAGAGAAGAAACCCGCTGAAAGCTTCAGAGAATTTGGGTTCCGCTGGAGGGAACAGGCAGCAAGGGTGGATCCCCCGATGAGAGAGAACGAGATGGTGGATTATTTCTTGCAGACACTGGAGCCAACTTACTTTAGTCACCTGGTGACATCGGTTGGTAAATCTTTCAATGAGGTGGTCAAAATGGGCGGAATGATAGAAGAGGGACTTAAGTCCAATAAGATATTGAGCTATTCCGCGTTGAAAGCAACAACTCAAGCTATTCAGATTGGCACAGGGGTTACATTCGGGAAGAAGAGAAAAGAAGAAGTTGCAACAATAGAGGAGGGTACTTGGTCCAGATCGAAAGGTCCTTCACCTCACTACCAAGCCAAACCCTACTACCCAAATCACCCTAATCACCCTCCCCGAAACACATATCCACCACCAAGGGCTTACAATAACCCTCCAGGACCGGGTTTCCGAGGGAATCATGCCTTCAGAAAGGAAAAGACACAAAGAACATTCATTGAGTTGGGAGAAACTTATACTGCTCTATTCCACAAATTGAAGCAGATAGGTTTGTTAAGTCCTGTTGAGACAAGATTGCCAAATCCCCTACCCCCAAATGTGGATCGCTCAGTAAGCTGTGAGTATTGTTCCGGAGCTCCCGGACATGATACCGAGAAATGTTGGAAACTGAAACATGCAGTGCAAAATCTTATTGACACCAATAAGATCGAGGTTCAGACACCAGAGGCGCCCAACATTAATCAGAATCCATTGCCAGCTCACCCTTAGACCCAACATATAAGAAGTCATGCTTGGTAATCAGGAGGAGTTTTTGGTGGTTTGTTTTGTTGTCCTTTCTTTTGTCCGAGTTGTTTTCGGGGTTGTGACCCGGATCTTGTTTTGAAGTGAAACCCTCTTATCTTTCCATTTTTGGTCATTGCAGTTTCATTTCAGTTTTGTATTTTGGTTTGCTTATTTGTATTTGAATCATTTCGCCGTTTAGTTTATGAAACTTTCGGTCTTTTATTACCCAGTTATCTTTTGTTTAGTTCTTCTATTTTTAAAATTTGTCATTTGTTCGAACGCCGACTCTAATGACATGGCATCGCACATAATTTTTGGCCTAATATTAAGGGTTAATCACGAAGCAATTGGAAGATAATCAGGGCATTTTAAAAGAAATAAAATGATTTGAGATTATTTGGAGCCCGAATCATGTGAGACTGGGGCAGGTAAGACATGAAGAAACCCTTAAAGGAAAATTGGCCATGCTAAGACGGGGTTCGCTCGTGATACTTACAAATGAAAGTGTCATCCAGCAATACTTTAAAATGACAGATGAAAAGGCGAATGGACGATATGGTTGTCAATCAGGGCACAAACAGAAGATGTCGTGAATACGTTGTTTGAACTTGGCATGTTTTGAAAATTGGAATGACGAAGGCATTTTGTTCTGCTATCCAAATACTTTATCCATCGTCAACCCTTTGAGCCTTAATTTGAATTCTTTCATACCCCTCCTTCGGAGTTAGTTGCAAAGACTAGAAACACAGGTTTGAAAGACAAGAGAAAAAAGGGAAGAAAAGAAAACAACAAAAGGAGATAAAGAAAAGAAAAGAAAAAGAAAAATGTGTGAAAAAAAGAAATTTGAAAAGAGGAATTGGGAACTACGTTTGACCTGATTCCTTAAAGAGGATACGTAGGCGCTTCACAGCTCGGTCATAGGGTAAATAAAGAAATAAAAATTCCCCAAGTAAAAATCGGGGCAAAAGAAAAATTGTGTTGATTATAAATAAATTTAGGTCCGAAGGTTGTAAATTTTGAACCCAAAATTGATTTTGTTTTGAGCCTTCAATGCCCTTTCTTTCTAACCCTATCCAAATCCCACATTACGGTCCGGAAAGACCTTCTGATCAGTCTTCAAAAGATGCCACGTCAGGCGAGTGAGAGAGTCCTATCAAAATATAACACTCTGATTCTCAGCAGAAAAGACTCTGATTCCTAGCAGGAAGGAAACACGAGAGAGTCTTGGCAGTGACACCCCAATCCCCAGCTAAAAGTGATACAAATGAGAGAGTCTTACCGGTGAAAACCTTCACAGGCACCATAAGGCGACGAAAGCTGAGAGAAAATCAAAATGAGAGAGGCTTGAAAGTAAAAAACCCTTCGAGCACTACAAGTCGAATAAAGGTGATAATCGGATGGAAATCACGAGACAGAAATCGTGAAAGGCAATTAACGACGGAGGATAGGCCATATGTGCATGTCATGACCAGTAGAGTTGGTATCCGCGTTTGATAAGTTTTTATAGATATTTCTTGCTAGAGAGTCATTTTATTTTTTCCTTTGTCTTCTATTTTGTTTCTTTTTATCTTTCTCAATTTCATCAAAAATTCCCCATCAAAGTCTGTCTAGTCAGAACAAGTGAGAAATGACTTCAAAACTTGCCACCAACTTTCCAATTATTATGCAAAGCAAGGAAATGCCATTGACGACAGAGAAGTAGGGTGCGAAGAAGATTATTAAACTGGGGCAGAAAATTTTCTTTTCAGTTTGAAAATTTTCTGGAAGTCAATACCCACTTGGGGAAGAAGGAAAGTCTTAAGGGAAATGGTCTTCGAACCAGTGTCATCCTCAACAACCTTCAAGAAGAGTGAAACACCAATTTTGAGGAAATGAAAATCCACCGACAGTGTTATCTTCAGCAAGTTCCGAGGTGGTCGGACAACACAGAATGGTAAAGGAAGAAAGGAAATCTCATCTTCAACAAAATAACCCCCAGCAAGTTGAGAAACACAGAACGGGGAAGGGATAAATGGAAAAACCCATCCCCGGCAGGAATATCATCTCCAACAAATGAAATCATTCCCCAACAAGTTTTGGGAATCCCGAGCGAGGAAAATGGGAAAAGGAAAAACCACCCCACAGGAGCGGCACAACCGCTCACAATGTTTTGAACTAACAATTTTTCCATGATTTGAAACAGGGAAAGAAAGTGCTATTGATAGCAGAAAGTCATGCCACAAGGAAGAACACCAATACTGGGGCAGAAAATTTTCTGCCGTTGTTGAAAATTTTCTCGGAGAAACTAGGAAGGCAATTCAAGATGACGTGTCAGGTTTGTCCACCTTCAAATAGGATGCTTCAGGTTTGTCCACCTTCGAACAGGACGTCTCAGGTTTGTTCACTTACATACATTGATATCATGGGAGTATTCGCCCTCGAATAGGATACAATGGGAGTATTCGCCCTCGAATAGGATACAATGGGAGTATTCGCCCTCGAATAGGATACACTGGGAGTATTCGCCCTCGAATAGGATACAATGGGAGTATTCGCCCTCGAATAGGATACAATGGGAGTATTCGCCCACGAATAGGATACAATGGGAGTATTCGCCCTCGAATAGGATACAATGGGAGTATTCGCCCTCGAATAGGATACAATGGGAGTATTCGCCCTCGAATAGGATACAATGGGAGTATTCGCCCTCGAATAGGATACAATGGGAGTATTCGCCCTCGAATAGGATACAATGGGAGTATTCGCCCTCGAATAGGATACAATGGGAGTATTCGCCCTCGAATAGGATACAATGGGAGTATTCGCCCTCGAATAGGATACAATGGGAGTATTCGCCCTCGAATAGGATACAATGGGAGTATTCGCCCTCGAATATGATACAATGGGAGTATTCGCCCTCGAATAGAATACGATGGGACTATCCGCCCTCGAATAGGATATTTTACGATTGTTTTATTTTTACATTGTCCTTTGCATATTTCATAAATTATTACCAGAATACATTTTTTTTTAATTCAAAAGTTGCTACTAAAAGCAGGCGCCTACCTGTATAACAAAAGGCAAGTCTTCAGTCTTTGCATTGCAGGCCTTGAAACCAGTAACCCACCGTAAAACAGAAGGCTACAACAAGAGATCCCAGCGCAAATTCAAGCGCATGAATCAAAGGAAATGAGGGAATGAAGGAAAATTTTCCCAGCGTCATTGTCCTCAGCAGGCAAGTAAACAGTTCTAAAGATATCCCCATCAGTCAGGAGGGAAAGCAACATGACCCAGGAAGAAAGCAATTCCGAAACAAGGAAATTTAGGAGAAACGATGGTTCAAGAGTCGAGGCAGCAAGAATAAAACGGTACAAGAAGCAAGGGAAGGCGATCTAGTTCTGAAGTTGTAGTTGAAGTCAGGGAGCCCGCCTGAAGAATGGAGTGGCGATTTTATTTTGAAGTTATAGCTGAAGTCAGGGAGCCCGCCTGAAGAATGGAGTGGCGATTTTATTTTGAAGTAGTAGTTGAAGTCAGGGAGCCCGTCTGGAGAATGGAGTGGCGATTTTAGTTTTGAAGCAGTAGTTGAAGTCAGGGAGCCCGCCTGAAGAGAGGAATGGCGATTTATTTTCAAAGGATGTTGTTGAAGTCAGGAGCCCGCCTGAAGAGAGGAATGGCGATTTATTTTCAAAAAGATGTTGTTGAAGTCAGGAGCCCGCCTGAAGAGAGGAATGGCGATTTATGTTCAAAAGATGTTGTTGAAGTCAGGAGCCCGCCTGAAGAGAGGAATGGCGTTTAATTTTCAGAGTTGATGGTTGAAGTCAGGAGCCCGCCTGAAGAGAGGAATGGCGATTTATGTTCAAAAGATGTTGTTGAAGTCAGGAGCCCGCCTGAAGAGAATGGAGTGGCGATTTTATTTTGAAGTAATAGTTGAAGTCAGGGAGCCCGCCTGAAGAATGGAGTGGCGATTTATTGTTGAAGTTGTGGTTGAGGAAAGCGGTAGAGTGTAACGGAAATCCCCAGCATAAATCAGAAGGAAGGCAACAAGGATCAGAAAAGATAGATTCAGACTTCGAAGGAGAATAGCTCGAAGATCACAAGTAAGGGAATTCACTTCGGAGTGCAATACAAGATAGCAACAAAAGAAGCTTGCAACCAGAATGCGAGTCAACAGTCCGAGATGATCAACAGAAGTTAGTCATAATGAAAAAAAATGGCAAGGAGCATGACAAGATCAAGTTAAAAAGGATAGATAAGAACTTGTAGTACTGTAACTTAGTCTAGCTTCTTGTTTTTCGTTGCTTAGTGCGGTGTAACAAGGAAATCAGCTGAGCGGTGATAACAGCAGTAACAGCGGCAGCAGCAGTAACAGCGAGATCACAGCTTCATGGTAGTCCCAGCTACCAAAACTTCCCGAACTACATTGACTCGATTCCCTTTTGGCCAAGGATATGTAGGAGACCTATTTTAAGCAAAGGTTCGGTCAAATCTTTCAAAAAAAAAAAAAAAAAAAAAAATGCTTCATACGAAGTGCTCAAACGGGCAAAAATCGCTCGTATACGCTCACTTATCTTTGCACGAAAACTCTTCATGTTTACGCGCAAAGAGGGGCAGCTGTGAGCACGTGATTTTTGCCTTACCTGAGAAGTACTCCCAGAAGATTCAAAATAAAAATAGTTTCGTGTTGGGCATGATTTTTGTGATTTTTGTGTTATTTTTATCTTAAATCTGCATGTTTTGTGTGCGTGTTTATTTGTTTAAATTAGTAAAATACAAAAAATATATACATTATGTGTTGCATTTTTAGTGTTTGGTATCAAAATTATGCGATTTACATTTTTAGGTGATATGTAATTATGTAGGATAATTGTAGTAAAAAATAGTTGCGTTATAGGTTAGTATATATATATATATATATATATATATATATATATATATATATATATATATATATATATATATATATATATATATATATTACTTAGGATTTTAGGTAATTTAACTTAGAATTTTTAGGTTTGAATTAGGAATTAAAAGAAAAAAAGAGAGGACAAATACATAACAAAATCTGTCCAAGTCCAAGCAAAATCAGCCCAAACATTAGCCCAAATCCTACCCCTAACCCACTCCAAACCGGCCCAAAAAACAGCCCCATAACCCGATCCGCCCGTTATTCTTTTCAATCTGAGCCGTTGGATTTTGGTGATCCAACGGCCAAGATTAAATCCCTAATTTTAATATGCCAAGAACCCCCAAAACCATTTTCCCATTTCATTCCAAACTCTTTCCCCTTCCTCATCCGAAAATCCCTCTCCCTAAGAACAACCCTAGCCGCCACCCCACCCCATCGACGAAAACCCGGCGGCAACAACGCCGCCGGCCACCAAAACAACACCACGAGTTCCCCTCCTTCCCCTCTACCTAAATCTACAAACCATTTTATTCGAATCTCAACCAAGCTTTTCGAATATCAAATCAAAAATTGGTCAAGAACCCTAAGTTCTAAAATAGGGATTTTCGTCCGATTAATTAACGATTTTGAGTCTAATAGACCTTAATCGGAGTATTTTCGGTTGAAAATACTTCGATTAAGTTCCTTTCGGCTTCAAAAGTCCAAGTTCGAGTCGAATCTAAGACGGGTCCGTGGGTCCGTTCAAGTTTTTCTTCTTGCATGGTATTTCTCCTTTTCTTTCTGTTTATTTCGTTTTTTTTATCATGTGAATTTTTATCCTTTATTTTCTGTTCTCCTCATCTCCCATAGACCTTTTTATTTGGTCGATCTTTTCGTTTGTTCGCGAATTGCAATCGCTGTGATTGAACTATGTGTTTAATTTGTTTTTCGTCTATGAAAATTCACATTGTTTGGTCGTTGCCCTGTTTTCGGAAATCATCAGCATGTTTGTTGTTTATTTGTTACACGTCTTGTGATCGAATTAATGAACAACGTCAATTAGCTCTGAATTTCTGTTAGAACAGTTAACAACAATTTTGTCAATACTGCCTAGTTTGGTCGTCTCAATCGAGCATTTGTTTTCTTGAATTAGGGTAGTTATAATTCATCCTTTGTTCATTATTGTTTGGTCGGTCCAAGTTTTCTGCTGTAAATTAATTACATGTCGTGAATAGTTTCGTCGATTAACTCATCTTTGTTGGTAGTCCAGTAGTCATCGAATCAAATGGTTTGATCGCTCAAATGTGTGGATTGTTTGTTTGATTGTTATCATGAATTTATTAATCTCTTTAAGATTTTTCTGTTTGTTTCGGTCACTAGGTTTCTAAAAATGTCAGTATGTGTGAGTTTGGCATGTTCTCATTCGAGCCACTTGGTCGCTCATAGATTGTGTGGAACCCATAATAATTTCAGTCTTTGATTCTATTTGGCTTGATTAGAGTCCAAGAATGAGATGTTGGTTGAATTCACTAGGTTTGAATTGGGTATAGCTACTTAAATTCAAGTTAGAAGTCAGGAAATAACAACTAAGGGTTAAAGGGTGCACTGCACATGGAATTAGATTGGTGGAACCTGCTGGACAGCAGAGCATTCCATGTAATTTCTGAACTTCAGAGTTTTAAAATAAAAAGCCATACCTAGACAAACTTAAGTGGAAAATCAGGGAATAATAGGGGCTCAATATTAAATAAAGACAGACATGTGTTGAAGTAGAAAAAAAGGCTGGAAAGGTGAACTGTTTTGTCTATAAAAGAGACTGATAGAGACTAACAGTGGAGGGGGGGAGACAGCAAAAGATACATTCGAAAAACATAGATAGAAATAGACAGTGGGATTTTGATTTCTCCTGGATTTGCCATTGGATCTTTTGTTACTATTTCATTGGACTGTGCCTTAAGTTCCGAGAGATCTCTTACATAGATTTTGGGGTCGTTTGCCCTGTTGTTTGGAGTTGTTTGTCACTGGTCGTTTGAAGTTGTGTATCATTAGTTTGCTGGAGCTGATTGTGTTGTTCTGCTTGTTGAGTTTCGGACCACTACTGACTGTGTGCTAAGTGTCTACTGGTTGTTTGTTGCTGTGACATTTGTTGCTGAGTCTGCTGTTGTTGCATACTACTACTGCTGATTTCTTCTTCTCCTTCTTTTCCATTGTCCAGGTACTCTCTATATCCTTGTATACAATTGTAAAGAATCGATGAGAGTTTGACTTGGAAAATCAAATGAAGAAGCATATACGAAACAGTTGACTAAGTTCATTCGATGTTCTATTTTTGTATCCATTTGTGAAATGCTTAGCTAAATACTCGTCTATGATTGAAGATGTATGAAGTTTGAGTAGGATTGAGTAAACCAGTTGTAATCATGACATGAAATAATCGAACATTTTTTATGAAGATTATGTGACTGTGATGATGAGATTCAGTATTGTAGTATTAATACCTCATGTTGGTTTGGTTACTTTGATTGTTGAAGTCTCGTGTGCCAAAATATACGGAGTAATACAATCTCATGGATACTTTGCTGACAAATTCTAAAGGTAGCTTAATAGTTTAGCCATGTATATAAAGGAATCTGAAAGCTAGTACCATGTCTCACTACCCTTTTTTATAACAATCTGTCATGAACTTAGATTATTAGATAATTGCAATTAGGGTTGGGCTATTAATTGGAACTTAATAAAATCACGCAAACGAGGACTTTAATGTGAATCATTCGCATATGTCAAATAGTTGCGGGGTCGACGTCAGAATTTGATAGCCAACTCTATAGTATAAATGACAAATTCCTTGGCCTCGTTTCATTAGAAATGGATCCATAAGTCCGTTGGTATAAACTTGACTGGGAGGTTTTAATGTATAGTTTTAAAATATCGTTTAACCAGGACCTTGGTTTATTGTTTGAGACCAGTCAAATAAAAAGGCATAATCATGTTAGGTCTGGCCTTTAATAAAAGAGCGAGATGAGCCTCGCCACACTAAACACCTAATTGCGGGGCCCTCAAATTAATTGTTATAAAAATCTTAGACTCGGGAAGACCGTTTAGCAAATTTCACGGTCTTTTTCCCAAAATTAATAAAGACGATAGACTCGTTAGGCACGATTTGTAAATAAATTACTTTCCTAAACACGGGTGTGCATTTATGTGACCCAAATCTTATTCTCGGCGAAACTGAAATACATTGAAGTCACAGGCGTACTGGTTGCGGTGTGACTTGAAATGTGTTTTCGTGGCGTCGTAATTCTTCTAAAAATTGAAAAGCGGGACATCAAAAGCACATAGTTAAAATATATAAAGAAATCAGATAAAAGCAAAAATTGCAGTTGAGCGACCGTGCTAGAACCACGGAATCCGGGAGTGCCTAACACCTTCTCCCGGGTTAATAGAGTTCCTTATCCGGTTTTCTAGTTTCGCGGACTATATTGCCAAGTCATAAATTTCCTCGGGTCGGGATTAAATCGGTGACTTGGGACACCATTATTTTCCCAAGTGGAGACTCTGAATTAAGTAAATTAATCCCGTCTCGATTGTCCTTTAATTGGAAAAACTCCATGGCACTCCCGCGGGTGCGGAAAAAGGAGGTGTGACAGCTCTGGCGACTCTGCTGGGGACAATACCTCTGAACTTCGGTTCAGGGTCTAAGAATTCGAGCTCAGTTAAATTGTTGTTTTGTCTATATCTGATTTTATTATATGCTTAATTAATGTGCTACATGTCTACCGCTTTGATACTAGTTGCACTGTATATACAAACTACTATATGTTTATCGCTTTGATATTGCGTGAACTGTATATAAAAGTGTGCCGAAAACCCTTCACTTCTCACCCCCGGGGATGTGCTCACTGGTTGAGACTCCTTATTCTGTTAGTGTCATACCCCGAAATAATAAAGAGGCTCGGAAAGTTTCTAAGCCGGTTGGCCTTTTGGTTCCCGGAAAGGAGCTCCTTCCTCAGCCCGAGTTGTCCACTTGGGTACACAGTCTAGATCACATACCGAGGTTCCGAGCTTAGAATAACATGACTTCATGCCGGATCCCTAGTAGGAAACGCTTATTTGCATCACGTTGCATTTGACTTAGGGGACTCAACACAGGGGTTGGGTCCGTCTAGGACAGGTGACCCGGTAATCAAAGACCGAGCATATTATATGTTGCATTTATTTATCATGTATTATTATGACGATTGGTTAAATTCCTGAAAACAAAAAAAAAAAAAAGAAATAGAATTTTGGAATAGAAAAATATCAAAAATATTGATGAAATGCTGTCGAAAACTTGAAAATTTGAAAAATAGGAAGAGCAATTTTGTTGAAATAATTGGTCATAAAATAATCTGACCGAACTACGCTGGTTTGATTCTCCCCATTAGGTGAGATACGTAGGCAACCCTCATCGGGTCCAACCACCCCTTCAAAAAATTTTAAAAAAAAAATGTCGAAGTTTTAGTTTTTAATAAAATCAAAGTGATGCCGTTTTTGCAAATAGCCGAATGTTCTGAAAGGACGCCGGAAGGTTGTTTTTTTGCAAAAATAGCCACTTTGAATCATTTTTAATAATTTGCGGGCACAACCTTGAAATATTCCTTGTGGAAATGTTGCAAGGCCATAGCCGCAAAATCAAGTTCGGGTTCACACCCCGTTTGCAAAAAATAAAAATAAAAATAAAAAATCAAAAAATGTGTGTGTTTAATTTTGTCAATAAATCGAAGTGACGCTGTTTTTGAAAATAGCCGAATGTTCCGAAAGGACACCGGAAGGCTGTTTTTTTTTTGCAAAAATAGCCACTTTGAATCATCTTTAATAATTTGCGGGCACAACCTTGAAATATTCCTTGTGGAAATGTTGCAGGGCCATAGCCGCAAAATCAAGTCCGGGTTCACACCCTTTTTTGCAAAAATAACCAAAAAATGTCAAAATTTTTATTTTGTTGTAAATAAGTCGGGTAATGCTATTCTTGCTTAAAATAAGCCGAATGTCCCTTAAAAGGACGTCGGAAGGCCGTTTTGCAAAAATAGCCACTTTGAGTCATTTGTAAATAATTTTGGACACAGCCTGGAAATATTCCCTCGCGGAAATGTCGAAAGGCTGTATCCGCAAAAAATTAAGTTTGAGTCATCACTCAACTTTTCAAAAAATAATCACTTTATCAAATAAGCCATTACATGGTCGGTCCTTGCATAAATAGCCACTTTTGGCATTTGAACTTCTTCAGTCTTGTATTGGCTTGTGTCGGTGCTGAATGATGCCCCATGAGCCACGGGAAAAAAAAAATAAAATAAAATAAAATAAAAAATAAAAAATTAAGTTTATCATTCTTAAATAAATTTTGCAAAAATAGTCATTTTGTCAATAAGCCATTATGTGGCCAATTTTGTAGAAATAGTCATAATTGACACCAAAAATATTCTTTTTCTTGTAGAAATTTCCTACACAAGTTTGTAGTTGGAGTCGGCTTCTATAATTTTCCTTCAAAAAAAAAAAAATCCAATAAACATTTCTTTATTTCTTGCATTAATTTGCAAGAACTACGCTCGGTCCGATTCATGCGGGGTCATGATACGTAGGCAATCTCCATAAGATTCGACCACAACTGTAAAAAAAAAAAAAAAAAAAAAAAAAAAAAAAAAAAAAAAAAAAAAACAAGAGAGGTTTTCAAGGATAATGGAAAAAGAAAAGCTGGAATGATGCATATAACGAATACATATATGGTTAACTGACTAGGTGTATTACATCCAATGTGTGATAACATATCTGTTAAACTCTGTGAGCTTACAAGTTTGTTGCATTCCAGAAAGTTTAGCGGCTTGACAGAATATTCTGGCCAATCACCATTACCATACTAGATCAAAAGGGCCAATTCTAGCAAGCATGTCTAGTTCCGGCAAAAGTCTCGATGGAGAGAAAACAGAGATACAGATAATGAAAGATGAGGTGGATCGGTTGAGACAACAAATAACAGAGATGCACCTAGCCTGGGCTAGGGGACAGTCACCACCAAACCTTCCAACTCTTACACCAGCTCCAGAGCGTCCGCCTATTGATCCCTCGACAAGTGCACCGATCTATCCATATTATCAAGGGGAAAACCCTTATACATCCCAGGTTCCACCAGCTAGACAAAATACTCCTCCTCCGGTCACCCCTATTTTCGTGGCACCCCCACCTGCTACTTTACAGTAGTCGTCCGGTGAACCGGTTTTTCAAATACATGACAATCATTGTTATGATCCCGAGCCTACCTTTAAGGCTCCTGAACCGCATTCACACACCCTTCACTGGGATAACCCGGCAGAACCGGAAAAGCACTTCAAAAGTTTGGAGCATGAGGAAGTTATCCGGAAAGTCAAAAGCCTGGAGCAATCCTTCAGGAATATGCATGGTTTAGGCAACCAAGTCAGCGTTGCTTACAAAGATCTGTGCCCATTTCCAGATGTCCAGTTGCCCGCCGGGTTCAAAATGCCCAAGTTTGATCTATACGAGGGGCATGGTGACCCAGTAGCCCATCTCCGAGGTTTCTGCAGCAAAATGCGAGGAGCCGGAGGGCGAGATGAAATTCTGATAGCTTACTTCGGTCGGAGTTTGGGAGGGTCTGCACTAGAGTGGTACGCCAGGCAGGATCCGAGCAGATGGTTTACATGGGATGACCTGGCCCAAGCATTCATCGGCCAGTTTCAATATAATCTTGAAATAATCCCCGATCGCTTATCATTGCTCAAGCTAGAGAAGAAACCCGCTGAAAGCTTCAGAGAATTTGGGTTCCGCTGGAGGGAACAGGCAGCAAGGGTGGATCCCCCGATGAGAGAGATCGAGATGGTAGATTACTTCTTGCAGACACTGGAGCCAACCTACTTTAGTCACCTGGTGACATCGGTTGGTAAATCTTTCAATGAGGTGGTCAAAATGGGCGGAATGATAGAAGAGGGACTTAAGTCCAATAAGATATTGAGCTATTCCGCGTTGAAAGCAACAACTCAAGCTATTCGGAATGGCACAGGGGTTGCATTCGGGAAGAAGAGAAAAGAAGAAGTTGCAACAGTAGAGGAGGGTACTTGGTCCAGATCGAAATGTCCTTCACCTCACTACCAAGCCAAACCCTACTACCCAAATCACCCTAATCACCCTCCCCGAAACACATATCCACCACCAAGGGCTTACAATAACCCTCCCGGACCAGGTTTCCAAGGGAATCATGCCTTCAGAAAGGAAAAGACACAAAGAACATTCACTGAGTTGGGAGAAACTTATACTGCTCTGTTCCACAAATTGAAGCAGATAGGTTTGTTGAGTCCTGTTGAGACAAGATTGCCAAATCCCCTACCCCCAAATGTGGATCGCTCAGTAAGCTGTGAGTATTGTTCAGGAGCTCCTGGACATGATACCGAGAAATGTTGGAAACTGAAACATGCAGTGCAAAATCTTATTGACACCAATAAGATCGAGGTTCAGACACCAGAGGCACCCAACATTAATCAGAATCCATTGCCAGCTCACCCTTCGAATTTGTAGCCTCTTAAATAAAATTTTGCAAAAATAGCCGCTTTGTCAAATAAGCCACTACATGGCCAATTTTGTAAAAATAGTCAATTGACATTAGAAACTTCTCAGTCTTGTGTTGGTTATGGCGATGCCGAACGATGCCCCATGAGCCACAGGATGGAAAAATTTTCAAGTTTATCTTTCTTAAATAAATTTTGCAAAAATAGTCATTTTGTCAAAAAAGCCATTATGTGGCCAATTTTGTAGAAATAGTCATAAGTGACACCAAAAATATTCTTATTCTTGTAGAAATCTCCTACACAAGTTTGTAGTTGGAGTCGGCTTGTACAATTTTTATTCAAAAAAAAATAATAATCAAATAAACATCTCTTTATTTCTTGCATTAATTTGCAAGAACTACGCTCGGTCCGATTCATGCGGGGTCATGATACGTAGGCAATCCACATAGGATTCGACCATATCCATAACCAAAAAAAAAATGAAAAAAAAAATGAAAAAAAAACTACAAAAGAAAAAAAGAGGAAAAATGAAAAAAAAAACCACAAAAAGGGAAAAAGGAAAAAGAAAGAAAAACAAAAGAATGGTCAATAAGCGGGATACCTTAATGCTGACATGCTGGCTTTCGTTTTGTTGTATCCAGTTTCAGAAAGGTGGTTGGTTGTGGTTCCAAAATAACTCTTCCCTATAATACAAGGTCAGAGGACAATGGCAGATAATCTCAAGACTGAGTGGGTTGATACCGATACCCGACAACAGCTGGTTGAACGGAACCACGGGTTAGTAGAAGAAGTCAAGATATTGAGACAACATGTGGTTGATATGTATCGGGCGTGGATGGATGGGAAAGCACCACCCCCGCCACCACCTAGCTTCCTGGATTCTGTCCTTACCCGTCCACTGAACCCGATGCCGGATGATCCCTCACACTCTCCATATGTACCCACCTATCACAGCTTTTCCAGCCACTCGAGTAGCTCAATTACTCGTCCCCCAGCTATGTTTTCACAACGCTACTCCCGTCCCCAACACCACTACCCTCCCCGGGACAACCAAAATCGTACTTCAACTTCCAGGTGCCCAGCTCCACAAAAGGCCTACCAACCCCACGAACATACCGGAAACCCCCTGGGTCTGGTTTCAGGCCAAATAAGGCGTTTAGGGAGGAGAGGTTGCTGAAGCGAGAAAAGGCGCTCACCCTTATCGGAGAATCCTATGCAAGCCTGTTTGAAAAGTTAAAACATGTCGGCCTGATTACACCGCTCCCCGGATACACTCCCGATCCACGTGCAAGAAGCTTCGATCCTACTGCACGATGTGCATACCATTCCAATGTCAGAGGGCACGATATTGAGAGTTGTCGTACCTTGAAAAAGGAAATAGAAAGAATGATTCAAAAAGGGTGGTTGATTGTGGTCAATGATGATGACATGGGACACACAAATCCCCGGGGGGGTGTACTGACTGGAGTTAAAAATGTTGAAGCAGATGGCAGCCTTGGCAATATTGATGCAGAGCTTAGTGGCTAAAATGTTGTGCTTGGTAATTGGGAAGATACTCTATCTTTTGGTCAGCTAGATGGAGCTTTGGTGGTTCGTTTTGTCGTCATTTTTGTTGTCCGAGTTATTTTCAGGGTTTTCTTGTGGTCAAACCCTTTTTGTCCTAGCAGTTTGCTTTGGTCTTGCCCAGTTTTGTTTCAGGGCTGTACTCTAGTTTGTTTCGCTTGTTTTGTCGTTGAATCATTTCGTCATTAGTTTAATGAAGCTTTCGGCCTTTTGTTACTTCCGGTCATTTTATTTGTTTAGTTCTTTTACCCTTTAGATTTGTCTTGTGCTCAAACGCCAAATCTAGTGACACGACATGCGCACACATAATTATGGCTTAATTCTAAAAGCAGTTGGAAGATGATCGGGTCATCTAAGGGAAACAAAAATAACTTGAGACTATTTGGATCCCGAGTCATCTGAAACCGGGGCAAGTAAAAAGAAACAGTCAAAGGCAAGCTGGCCAAAATTGACATGGGGTCGTTCATAATGAGAGTGTTGCCCAACGGTGCTTTAAAGATATGATGAATATTAATTGTGTTGTTTACGCTTGGCATGTTTTGAAGATTGGAATGACGAAGGCATTTTGTTCTGCTATCCAAACACTTTATCCATCGTCAACCCTTTGAGCCTGAATTTAAAGTCTTTCATACCCCTCCTTCGGAATTAGTTGCAAAGACTAGAAACACAAGTTTGAAAGGCAAAAGAAGAAAGGGATAAAGAAAAAGTAAAGAAAAAGAAAACAACAAAAAGAGATAAAGAAAAGAAAATGAAAAAAAAAAGAAATTTGGAAAAAAAAATGAAAAGAAGGAATTGGGAACTACGTTTGACCTGATTCCTTAAAGAGGATACGTAGGCGCTTCACAGCTCGGTCATAGTGTAAATAAAGAAATAAAAATCCCCAAGTAAAAAGCTGGGGCAAAGAAAAATTGTGTTTATTGTAAATAAATTTAGGTCCGAAGGTTGTAAATTTTGAACCCAAAATTGATTTTGTTTTGAGCCTTCAATACCCTTTCTTTCTAGCCCTATCCAAATCCCACATTACGGTCCAAAGAAAGACCTTCCGATCAGTCTTCAAAAGATGCCACGTCAGGCGAGGGATAGAGTCCTATCATAATATAACGCGTTGATTCTCAGCAGAAAAGACGCTGATTCTCAGCAGAAAGGAAATACGAGAGAGTCTTGGCAGTGACACCCCAATCCCCAACTAAAAGTGATACAAATGAGAGAGTCTTACCGGTGAAAACCTTCACAGGCACCATAAGACGACGAAAGCCGAGAGAAAATCAAAATGAGAGAGGCTTGAAAGTGAAAACCCTTCGGGCACTACAAGTCGAATAAAGGTGATAATCAGATGGAAATCACGAGACATAAATCGTGAAAGGCAATTAACGACGAAGGATAGGCCATATGTGCATGTCATGAGCAGTAGAGTTGGTATTCGCGTTTGATAAGTTTTTATAGATATTTCTTGCTAGAGAGTCATTTTCTTTTTCCTTTGTCTTCTATTTTGTTTCTTTTTATCTTTCTCATTTTTATCAAGAATTCCCCATCAAAGTCTGTCTAGTCAGAACAAGTGAGAAATGACTTCAAAACTTGCCACCAACTTTCCAATTATTATGCAAAGCAAGGAAATGCCATTGACGGCGGAGAAGTAGGGTGCGAAGAAGATTATTAAACTGGGGCAGAAAATTTTCTTTTCAAGTTTGAAAATTTTCTGGAAGTCAATACCCACTTGGGGAAGAAGGAAAGTCTTAAGGGAAATGGTCTTCGAACTAGTGTCATCCTCAACAACCTTCAAGAAGAGTGAAACACCAATTTTGAGGAAATGAAAATCTACCGGCAGTGTTATCTTCAGCAAGTTCCGAGGTGGTCGGACAACACAGAGTGGTAAAGGAAGAAAGGAAATCTCATCTTCAACAAAATAACCCCCAGCAAGTTGAGAAACACAGAACGGGGAAGGGATAAATGGAAAAACCCATCCCCGGCAGGAATATCATCTCCAACAAATGAAATCATTCCCCAACAAGTTTTGGGAATCCCGAGCGAGGAAAAGGGGAAAAGGAAAAACCACCCCACGGGAGCGGCACAACCGCTCACAATGTTTTGAACTAACAAATTTTCTTTGATTTGAAACAGGGAAAGAAAATGCTATTGATAGCAGAAAGTCATGCCACAAGAAAGAACACAAATACTGGGGCAGAAAATTTTCTGCCGTTGTTGAAAATTTTCTCGGAGAAACGAGGAAGGCAATTCAAGATGACATGTCATGTTTGTCCACCTTCAAATAGGATGTTTCAGGTTTGTCCACCTTCGAACAGGACGTCTCAGGTTTGCTCACTTTCATACATGGATACAATGGGAGTATTCGCCCTCGAATAGGATACAATGGGAGTATTCGCCCTCGAATAGAATACGATGGGAGTATTCGCCCTCGAATAGAATACGATGGGAGTATTCGCCCTCGAATAGAATATGATGGGAGTATTCGCCCTCGAATAGGATACAATGGGAGTATTCGCCCTCGAATAGTATACAATGGGAGTATTCGCCCTCGAATAGTATACAATGGGAGTATTCGCCCTCGAATAGAATACGATGGGACTATCCGCCCTCGAATAGGATATTTTACATTTATTTTACATTGTCCTATGAATATTTTGTGAATTATTGCCAGAATGCATTTTTAATTCAAAAGTTGCTACTAAAAGCAGGCGCCTACCTGTATAACAAAAGGCAAGTCTTCAGTCTTTTACATTGCAGGTCTTGAAACCAGTAACCCGACATAAAGCAGAGGGTTACAACAAGAGATCCCAGCACAAATTTAAGCGCATGAGCCAAAGGAAATGAGGGGATGAAGGAAAATTTTCCCAGCATCATTATCCTCAGCAGGCAAGTAAACAGTTCTAAAGATATCCCCAGCAGTCAGGAGGGAAAGCAACACGACCCAGGAGGAAAGCAGTTCCGAAACAAGGCGATTTAGGAGAAATGATGGCTCAAGAGTCGAGGCAGCAAGAATAAAACGAGTTGATGGTTGAAGTCAGGAGCCCGCCTGAAGAGAGGAATGGCGATTTATTTTCAAAAGATGTTGTTGAAGTCAGGAGCCCGCCCGAAGAGAGGAATGGCGATTTATTTTCAAAAGATGTTGTTGAAGTCAGGAGCCCGCCTGAAGAGAGGAATGGCGATTTATTTTCAAAAGATGTTGTTGAAGTCGGGAGCCCGCCTGAAGAGAGGAATGGCGTTTAATTTTCGAGTTGATGATTGAAGTCAGGAGCCCGCTCGAAGAGAGGAATGGCGATTTATTTTCAAAAGATGTTGAAGTCGGGAGCCCGCTCGAAGAGAGGAATGGCGCTTAATTTTCGAGTTGATGATTAAAGTCGGGAGCTCGCCCGAAGAGATGAATGGCGTTTAATTTTCGAGTTGATGTTGAAGTCGGGAGCCCGCTCGAAGAGAGGAATGACGATTTATTTTTCGAGAAGATGTTGTTGAAGTTAGGAGCCCGCTCTGAAGAGAGGAATGGCGATTTTTCAAAAGATGTTGAAGTCGGGAGCCCGCCTCTGAAGAGAGGAATGGCGCTTAATTTTCGGAGTTGATGATTAAAGTCGAGAGCCCGCCCGAAGAGAGGAATGACGTTTAATTTTCGGAGTTGATGTTGAAGTCGGGAGCCCGCCCGAAGAGAGGAATGACGATTTATTTTTCGAGAAGATGTTGTTGAAGTCGGGAGCCCGCTCGAAGAGAGGAATGGCGATTTTTCAAAAGATGTTGAAGTCGGGAGCCCGCCTCTGAAGAGAGGAATGGCGTTTAATTTTCGGAGCTGATGATTGAAGTCGGAGCCCGCCTGAAGAGAGGAATGGCGATTTATTTTCAAAAGATGTTGAAGTCGGAGCCCGCCTGAAGAGAGGAATGACGATTTATTTTTCAAAAGATGTTGTTGAAGTCAGGAGCCCGCCCGAAGAGAGGAATGGCGATTTATTTTTTCGAAAGATGTGGTTGAAGTCAGGAGCCCGCCTGAAGAGAGGAATGGCGATTTATTTTTTCAAAAGATGTTGTTGAAGTCAGGAGCCCGCCTGAAGAGAGGAATGGCGATTTATTTTTCAAAAGATGTTGTTGAAGTCAGGAGCCCGCCTGAAGAGAGGAATGGCGATTTATTTTTCAAAAGATGTTGTTGAAGTCAGGAGCCCGCCTGAAGAGAGGAATGGCGATTTTTCAAAAGATGTTGAAGTCAGGAGCCCGCCTCTGAAGAGAGGAATGGCGATTTAATTTTGAAGTTGTAGTTGAAGTCAGGGAGCCCGCCTGGAGGATGGAGTGGCAATTTTATTTTGAGTAGTAGTTAAAGTCAGGGAGCCCGCCTGGAGAATGGAGTGGCGATTTTATTTTGAAGTAGTGGTTGAAGTCAGGGAGCTCGCCCGGAGAATGGAGTGGCGATCTATTTTAATTTGGTTGAGGAAAGCGGTTGAATGTAACAGAAATCTCCGGCATGAATCCAAGTTCGTAAGCAGAGGGAGGCAACAAGGATCAGAACAGATAGATTCCGATTGCGAAGGAGAATAGTTCAAAGATCATAAAGAAGGAAACAATGGTCGGAGTTCGGCAATCAAGATAGGCCGAAATAACAATTGGCAGAAGAGAAGAAGCATCAGAAGGAACATCAAGACCGACAGAATGGCAAGGAACATGGGAGAGTCAAGATGAAGAGATAGATAAGATTTCGCAATGTTGTAACTTAGTCTAGCTTCTTATTTTGTTTAGCACGATGTAATAAGGAGGTCAGTTAAGCAGTGGCAATAGCAGCAATAGCAGTAACAGCAAAACCACATCAGTCATGGTAGTCCCAGCTACCAAAACTTCCCGAACTACATCGACCTGATTCCCTTTTAGCCAGGGATATGTAGGAGACCTTTGAAGCGAAGGTTCGGTCAAACTTTTCCAAAAAATGCTTCACACGGAGTGCTCGAACAGGCAAAAATCGCTCGTATCCGCTCACTTATCTTTGCACGAAAACTCTTCATGTTTACGCGCAAAGAGGGGCAGCTGTGAGCACGTGATTTTTGCCCTACATGAGAATCACTCCCAGAAAATTCAAAAATAAAATAGTTTTATGTTGAGCATGATTTTTGTGATTTTTGTGTTATTTTTATCTTACATTTGCATGTTTGTGTGTGCGTGTTTATTTATTTAAATTAGTAAAATACAAAATATATACATCATGTTTTGCATTTTTTTTTTAGTGTTTAATATCAAAATTATACGGTTTGCATTTAAGTGATATGTAATTATGTGGGAGGATTGTAGTAAAAATTAATTGTGTTATGGGTTAGTATATATATATATATATATATATATATATATATATATATATATATATATATATATATATATATATATATATATATATATATGTATAATATATATATATATATATATATATATATATATATATATATACATATATATACACACATATGTACATGATACACCATGGAATGTAGTATGGAAATCGGAATTGGGCCATAGCAAAACCAGGCCCAATGTAATTCAATACACCACCCAATTCCCTACCCAGCCAGCCCAACACCTCAGCCCAACCCGACCCGGTCCGAAATAATCAAACCCCCCTCTTTTCAATACACCATCATTTTTCATTACACAAAAATAAACCCTAATCCTAAACCCCCCCCTCCTCCTCTTCTCCTCCATAGCCGCCACACCCCAATACCCACCCCCCCGCCATTTCATTTCCTTCGACCACCCGACGCCCAAATGACCAGCGACCACCATCGCCTGACCTCCATTTCCTCCACGCCCAGCCGTGAACCACCCTCCATCGCCACAGTTCAACCAGTCACCACCAATCCGCCGCCGCCAGCCTTCCACCAAGCGACGCCTCCAAGCACCACGACCGTGCCACCCCCCCTGTGTCATCTACACCAGCGACCACTCTTCTCATCCTCTGCCGCTCGCCTCGCCGTCTGAAAAGAAAATGGCTCCAAAGAAAGGCGTAGAAGTAGCAGCAAAGAAGAAGCCAGTTGCGAAAGTGGTGAACCCATTGTTCGAGAAGCGGCCGAAGCAGTTCGGAATCGGTGGTGCATTGCCGCCGAAGAAGGATCTAACTCGGTTCGTGAAATGGCCGCAGGTGGTCAGGATTCAAAGAAAAAGGAGGATCCTTAAGCAGAGGTTGAAGGTTCCTCCTGCTCTCAATCAGTTCTCTAAAACCCTCGACAAAAATCTCGGCCCGAGGACAAGGCTGCAAAGAAGGAACGCCTTGTTAAAAGAGCTCAAGCAGAGGTTCGAACCAGCCAGCTTCGCCCTTGTGTTCGTCGTCGTCGTCAGTCATCACCTTCCGTTGTTCGCTGCTCGTTGTTTGTTTAAAACGATCGCTAGACCACATTTTGTTTACGTCAAAGGTAAAGCCTTCGTCCGAGATTCTGGTTCGATGTTGTCGATTTGTTTGGAGTTGTGTTGATTTTCGGTTGTTGTTGTTGCTTCAATCCATTTACCATTTCAGGTTCATCTTTGCTCCGTTGATTTATCTTTTTCAAATTGAATTAGTTTATGTGAATGTTTAATGTAGTTTTGGTTTCAACAAGTTTGAATGTGTTTGTGATTAGGAAGATATCACTGATAATTAGATGCCTGTGAATTGCTACAAGTGTCCGAGTTCTTTGTTTTTTCTTACTGTGTTACTAGATATGGCTTTCATTCTTGCCTCCTATTAATTGGGAATTAATGTATTTGGGTGTTTAGTTCTGTCTAATTCAGAAGGATCGTGTCTTACTGGTAGCTTCAAGAATGCTTCTAATAAAGATTCATGCTAAATGATTTCCATACCCGTTCATTTTTTTAGAGTCCATCATGATTGGTTCCCAATATGATTGGTTTGTTCTTGTTGTTTTGATGTTAAATGATCTAATACGAGTTATAGTAAGTTTGTTATGTGAATTTTGTTAGGCATTGGTTATAGCTGATAGTGATTTGGTGTTTAATTAGGAATTAATTTTGGTCAGTTGTTTAGCATTGTTACAAATGAAGGTTTGGGGGAAGACTAGTAATTTCAGTAGTTTTAGGGGTAATATGGAAATTGAAAACTTAAAGAATTATTTATGTTAAAGTATTTTATCCACTAAGCACTAATAACATTAAAAAGGGGTATTGTTTAATACTTAGTGAGGAACAAGACATAGTGGCTTTGGAAGATGTTAAAAGAAGTAATTAAATATGTTGCCCATAACTTTTGAATTAATTAAGGAAAAGACAAGTGTTAGTGGGGAACCAAACAAGTAAGCATGGGGAACCATTTAACTTGAATCAAGAAGTCATTTAGGGGGAGGGGTCTGTTTTGAGCTATAAAGATAGCATTAATCTGAAACAGTGAGGGGGATTTCGGAAAAACATAGATACAGATATTCACAGCATATATGGACGGACACTCATAAAAAATACAGAAGGGCTCACTTGTTTGCTTTTGTTCTTCGGTTGCTTCAGTTGCTGTTGGTTTGTTGCTGTTAAGGCTATTGTTGCCGCTACTGTTTATTGTCGAGGTTGTTGTTGTGGTTTGTCGAGGTTGTTGTTGTGGTGGTTGCTGTGTTATCGTGGGGGTTCTGTTGCTGTTGGTCTGTTGTTAAAGCCGTTGCTGTTGGTCTGTTGTTGTTAGCCGCTGTTTGTGCTGCTATATAATGCATCCTCACTTCTCTTTTCTTTAAATTCCAGGTACACATCTTTAGAATACCAGAAATTGTAGTTGGCAAGTTCAAAGTTTGGACATATATGAAGATTTGAAGTCTATGTTTAAATTCATCCTGTTTTGTATACTACACATCTGCAATCGCATCATATTTGTATAAGTTAACTGATGAATTATGGACTGTATCTATTTTGTATGTAATCCATGTGGGTCAATGTTAAATTGAAATTAGAAAACCAAAACAGGGATTTAGTCTAGAACTAGAAATTAGTATGGTCTTATTTAAGATTTGAATATCAAAGGTCATTTTGATTAATTGCGACATGTGTTTGAATAGGGATTAAGACTCAAACCGTTAACATTCAAATGATTGAATTGTGTGAATCGGGTTTATATAATTATTTTAATTCTGAATTTACGAGGTCACTTGGGTAAATAACGTCATTTTAATTAGCAATTTGAATAATATTAATAACTAAGGTAGTGATGAACATTAGCATGAAGTTCAAAAAATGACTTTTGTATTACACATAGTTAACTTCAATGGTTCGATTTATCTAATACTGGTGGTTTAAATTAATTAGAGAATGGTTAGTTTATGTTGACATTTTTCAAATTCGTATGCTATTTATAATTTTAGTTTTAGTATTATTCGCTTGTAGAATAAGGCATAAAACAATTTCCCTTATGCAAGCTCGAGTGCAATTTTCGTTCACATTGGTTTAATAACTAATAAGAGGTCCGAGCTTATAAACATGCAATAAATTAGGACCTTTTCTCTTTTATTTAGAGACGAACTTAATAGAAGAAATGTAGTCACTTTAGGATTGTCCTTTTAAAATAAACGAGACGAGCCTCGCCAAAAATACACAATTGTGGGGCCCTCGAATAATTGTCATGAAAACTTAGACTTGGAAGGACCGTTTAGTGAATTTCACGGTCCTTTTCCCAAAGTTAAATAGACGATAGACTCTTTAGGCACGACTTGAAATAAAATTACTTTCCTGAATACGGGTGTGCATTTATGTGACCCAAATCTTACTCTCGGGGAAACTGAAATACATTAGAGTCGCAGGCGTACTGGTTACGGTGCGGCTCGAAATGTGTTTTCGTAACGTCGCAATTCTTCTAAAAAATAAGAGCGGAGCATTAAAAGCACATAGTTAAAATATATAAAAGAATCGGATAGAAACAAAAATTGCAATTGAGCGACCGTGCTAAAACCACGGAATCCGGGAGTGCCTAACACCTTCTCCCGGGTTAACAGAATTCCTTATCCAGATTTCTAGTTTCGCGGACTGTATTACGGAGTCATAAATTTCCTCGGTTCGGGATTAAACCGGTGACTTGGAACACCATTATTTTTCCCTAAGTGGCGACTCTGAATTTAATAAATTGATCCCGTCTCGATTGTCCTTTAATTGGAAAAAACTCCCTCGTGCCCTCGCCGGTGCGCCAAAAGGAGGTGTGACAGTGACATCAACGACTAAAGTGATTGAAAGGTCGCTTATGCATATTTCCCCAAACCATTAAGGAGACCGCTATAAATAGGTCAATTTCACAATATTTACAATCTTTACTTCTCAAAACCTCTATAGCTTCTTCATCTCCTATGAGTTTACCCTTTCTGGAATTTGTTCTTGCCACAACATTATCTCCTTCACTTATTTTGAATTTCTCAACAACATCGATGGCTAAAACATCTAAAACCGTTCCTCAGAAAGAAAAAGCCTCCACATCACATTTAGCTGGTGGTAGAATTGTTGTGTTATCCCGATCCATGCGAGCCATCTTTCGATTTCAAGGTCGAAAAGCGTGCATCGGTTCTGGGTCGATGTGAACCCATATCTCGATACCTCTACTTGATAACTAAAGACAAACTTGAGAAGGTGAAAAGGGATTATGGTTGGGAGAACAAAGAAGTGGTGATCCCTTCCCCAGAGGAGGATATCACTACTCATGTAAAAGGATACCTAAGTGTGTATACTTATCCTTTCACACTAGGTCCCGTAGATCCTGTAACGGGTCTTGTGGATCCAGGCATCCTTAATTTTTATCAGCAGTATCAGGTGACCCTTGGCTAGATCTACCTTTCTTTTTGGTGCATCGTCAAATTACTCAGATTCTTCTCGGGCAAGGTCAAAAGGGGGTTGACTTTTATACTAGACCATTTGATCAGGATATATAGCCCTTGCCTCTATCGAGGCGGTTTGATAAAGCTCCGGCATCAATCCTCAAAGACACTATTTTCTAGCATCGATGAGGACAAAGATCAAGGGTGGATGAGCTGGTTCGTCCGAATCAGGACTTCCGGAGTGATCCCTGCCGAGAGGATGCCATTCCCGAGGAGTGGAACATGAAACTTAAGTGAAAGCTTATCGATGATGATCAATATTCTGCTTTCTCTATTCTTCTTCGATTTAACTCCTTTTTAATAATGCAGCAGCCAGTTGGTTCCCTGGTGCAATTCTGGACCTCGTAGGTTGTTTCTAACAACTAGCCTCCACCTCTTCATACGCAGAACGCAGTTGACTTAATTTTTCCAATGGTTGGTGGGAAGCTAAAAGCCATGGTGAGTTCCATTATTTATATATTGGTGCTTCTCGGTGAAATACTAACTTTACTCTTACGTAGGCCTCAGAGATGTCATCATTATGCGATCGTCTCCTCTTGGTGAAGAAGAAATCCCAAAGCCGACCTAGGAGAAGAAAAGGAATAGGGCTTCGCCCTGCGAGTTCCCCAAAGCCTAAGAAAGGTAAGGCTCGAAAGTATAGGGCCAATCCTACGTCCCTATCTGCAAAAGCGGTCCAACATTTTTCGGACGAGGAGGAGGAGGGAGAAGATGACAACTGCCTATTGGTAGCTCAGAAAAGAGAAAACATGGAGGCTTTGAGATACACCAAACTGGCGATGGATGATGCGGTTCATTCTCGAACTAAAAAGAGGGGAGTTCAAGCAAAGTCCCTGAGCAATCAGGCATCAAAAGTGTATCTCGTCCCGGAGGACACTTGGCAGGCGAGCCCGAGGAGCCTAGTTCTGAGGCCCTCCAAAGAGAAGATAATGTCCCAAGTAAATCACTTGGGATAATTAATGTAGATGAATCGCTTCCGGGGCTCGTGTTCTCCGAAGGGAAATTCTGAGATGCCCAGGCCATAAGGACTCTTGATAAAGGAATGACCTATGAAAGGAGTGACATTTTCCGGGAGTGTCTTGCATGAGTCAATGATGGTCCCGACCTTGATGATTTATTCATTTTTGATGAAGTTCAAAGGATTCTCAAACAAGTAACTTTCTGCCTTCATAATTATGCTCGACTTTTATTCTCGTTTTTCTAAGTATGTCTCCCTTTTTTGTGAAGGTCGTGGAGCTTCATCGACAAATATTTTCCAAAATTCGAGCCGAGCTTGCCCGATGTGAAGCCAAACTCAAGAAGCTGGTGGAAGAGAGGGACAACCTTAAATGCCTTTACGTGCAGAAAAAGGAGGAGGTCAGGGATCTCCAAGTTGAATTGGCGAAGGCTCGTCAAGACCAAATTGAGCTCATTGAAAAGGTAATGTGGCCTTTGAGGTTCTGTTATGTATTCATTTGATTTAGCGATTAACACTTCAACTTTGGAGGCCCAGCAGAAGGGCGAGCTGATGGAGTAGCTTCGAGAAGAGCTCAAGGTGAAAAAGACAAAAACCCAGGGGTGGAAGCAACACATGAACCGTCTCGCCTCAGAGAAACATACACTTCAGGACCATCTGACTTTGACCGACTGTCAGCTCCAAAATGCAAAGGGGAAAAGCTTGGCCCGGTGCCGCAAGATTGGGGAGCTCGAAGCTAAATAAGAAGTTGAGCTTGCGAAAGCCAAATCTAAGGCATAGGCATTTATGTCCTCGTATCGAGCTGGCGTCGAAAATGCAAACATTCGGGCACATGAGATCTCTATTGCGGCCGAAGCCAAATTATCATACGGACCAGGCCAGGCAAAAATCTCGGAGAGAAACTCTCGAGGAGGTGCACGCTCGTGGCTTCAACCTCTCAACTGATATTGAAAAGGTAAAAACTTTGGAGGGCGAGACTGCCACTTTGCTTCCTGATGATGAATATTTCACCAGTGGCTCCGAAAGCGAAGAAGATGAGGATGAAGTCCGCGAGGAGAAGATTCCCGAAGATGCGGCTCTCAAAAAAGTGGCTCCCGAGGATGCAATTTCCAAATTAGATTAGGCTCTTTTGTTTTTTGTTTTTTGTTTTTGTGTAAGGCCCCTTGTAGGCACTGTAAATACTCTTTATGAATATAAGGAATTTTTTCTTTTCGTTCCATCTCTGATTTATTTAGAATCCTGCTTCTTTTTTTGTTGACAAATTTTGATATCATAACTTCAATGGCCGAGCGAGCACTGCCTTGGAATCAGAGTAGAACAAACCCTTAGGTTTTTTACGCCACACAATTTTCGGGGCAAAAATGAGAGGCCACAAAATTCACAAAATACACGTGTCAATTTCTCATTAAACGCGGTTCCTTAGCCCAAGTCCTAAACTGGGTATATAAATAGGGTACTCACGACTCCATAATATTATGTGCTTCGCCGAGTCTCAACAAAACAAATCCTAAACAGAACCAAATTCTCTCTTCCCATCCCTTATTTTGCTCCTTAATATTCTTTAATTCACAAATTGCAACAATCTTTTCTTCAGATTTTCTTCTGTTAAAGAACAGTGAAGGAAGTCACACTGTGATTCTACATCTGCTTATTTCACCAATTTTTGTAAGTTTTATTTCCGTTACTTTATATCTATCTGTTTTCCTTATGATTCTGCTCTTTGTCGTTGTTGATTTTGATAATGCTTGGCGTTGTTGTGATTAAAGTTCTAATTTTTTCCCTTATTTTGCGGCGAATAGCACCTTGTTTGTACAATTTTCATAATTTTTCTATGGGCTGATCGACCACATCAGAGGGCCCTTTGACAGATTGGTTTTTCTTTTGATGTTAGGATAGCCCTTTTAATCTTTGAAAAATTAGGGGTCGTTCGGTTGGAAAGAAGTTATCCCAAGATTAATTATGGGATTTGGGATTTCATCTTTCCGTGGAGATAAAATTAACACTACAATTCCGGCATTAATTATACTATAGTTTTCTCCGAACCAAACATGGGATAAACTCTCTTCATAAATTTAATCCTGGTACAAATTATTCCTTATCCCTCTGTACCGAACGAGCTCTTAAGTGTTTGTTTGTCTTTTGAAGAAAACATATCAAAGCTCTTAAACATTGTTAGACTTTAATTTCTTATTGGTGAAATTGCATGGATGAAATTGACAGAATATAAGTGGTTATACCTTCAGATACTGTTAAACCTATTTAACTTTTTTGTTTGTTATGGATTTGTGCTATGTATGGGTAGTAATTTAGTTGATTTCGATGTTCAATGACAAAGTGGAATTGTTGTTTGCAGAATATTTCATATATTCAAATTAAACTTCAAGTAAAGTTAGACTATCATGATCTGCTTTTTGCTTGAAATTACATGTCTTTCAATTGCCTGCAGTTATCTGTCTTTTTATTTGTAGTTTTTGAACTTCTGTTTTTATGAAGGAAAAAATTGGCTAAGCATAAAATGAAGATAAAGATAATATATGAAAACTAAGGAATTAGTTATGGAACCGATTACAATCATATGAACAAATTAACTAATTTTAAAAGACTGCAACTAGATGTAGTAGATGAACTACTACTATACAATGACACAACCATTTACTGGTTTGAACCAAAGGTTATAAAAGGACATGCCCTTTACAGTTATCAAAGCCAAGTTTCTTATTGTTTTCATTCATAGTTGCTGATCTATTAACTAACTAGACATAGTTGTCCATAAAATTATCAAGGCCAAACTGTCTTATTTTTTTCTGACCATCATATTTCTTTTCAATGCTGTGAGCAGGTAGGAATCGATGAACTAATGGATGCTAAAGGTGGGAAGAAGAAGTCTAGTAGTAGTTCCTTATGTTACGAAGCTCCCCTTGGTTACACTATTGAAGACCTTCGACCAAACGGAGGAATCAAGAAATTCAGATCCGCTGCTTACTCCAACGTGAGTCAACTTAGCCTTCTCCTTTAAGTATCTAGGTTGTTTATATCTCTGTGTATACATGCTAACTGTTTGCTTATCTCTGTCTCTTTTGTATGCAGTGCACTCGCAAGCCATCCTGAGATTACCCGTGATCTAGAATAAACCACCAAAGGTGGTTCAAGTAGAAAGTAGTTTAATTTTAGAATTCTGCTCTTCTCAACTCTTTTTCTTCATACCTCATCCTCGTGATAATCTCTTCCAAAAAGTTCTCCTTCCCAAGCACTCTCTTTCAAGCAAGATGGCCGTGCCAGTTTCTGCCATCGGATTTGAAGGATATGAAAAGCGGCTTGAGATTTGCTTTTTCGAGATAGGAATGTCTGATGGCCCTGGATGTGGTCTACGGTCTCTCTCCAAAGACCAATTGGATGAAATTCTGACACCTGCTGCATGCACCATAGTGTCTTCATTGGCAAATGATGAAGTCGACTCTTATGTCCTTTCAGAGTCTAGCCTCTTTGTCTACTCAAACAAGATCATCATCAAAACCTGTGGTACTACAAAACTGCTGCTGTCGATCCCACCCATTCTTAAGTTAGCTGATGCACTTAACCTGAAAGTGAAGTCAGTGAGGTACACTCGTGGTAGTTTCATCTTCCCTGGGGCTCAGCCATATCCACATCGTCACTTCTCTGAAGAAGTAGCCGTGCTTGACAGCTATTTCGGTAAGCTTGGTGCAGGCAGCAGTGCATATGTGATGGGCAATGCTGATAAACAACAGAACTGGCATGTCTATTCTGCTTCAGCTGAATCTGCGAATGCCAATAACCCGAATTCAGTTTATACACTGGAGATGTGCATGACTAATCTGGACAAGAAGAAGGCATCTGTATTTTTCAAGACTCAATCAAGCACTGCTGCTGAGATGACTGAAGTTTCAGGCATTCGGAAGATTCTTCCAGAATCAAACATATGCGACTTTGACTTTGACCCTTGCGGTTACTCAATGAATGCTATCGAGGGGCCAGCAATCTCTACAATTCATGTCACACCTGAGGATGGATTCAGCTATGCAAGTTTTGAAGCAGTGGGTTATGATTTCAACGACATCAACTTGACTGCCATGATCGAGAGGGTGTTGTCCTGCTTCGGACCTGCTGAGTTTTCTGTATCACTACACTGTGACACTCCTGGAAAGGAACTTTATACTGAGTCCGGCCTGGACATTATTGGATACGCCGCTGGAGAAAAGACTACTGAAGTGCTTGGTGAGGGAGGATCACTTACGTACCTCACATTCAGTAGCAATGGTAGCTGTGGATCTCCCAGGTCAATCTTCCATTGCAGTTGGAGCGAGAGCGAGGATGAGGAAATGGAGAAGATATAGTAATGAGAAATTTGTTTATTCTCCGTTTTAGTATGCAATACTATAGCTGGTATAGATCCGGCCATGCTTTTCTTATTGGTTTATGAGTCTAGTAGTATTATAAGGTTTCGTTGTTTATATTCAGTAATAATATAGTATGTCTGGGCATCAAATAAACAGTCTGCGTTGAGTCTATGCAGATCGCCAGCTTTATGACGTTTGGTATCAATATTCAGTGTTCTGTTGTGTAATAAAACTCCGTTTTGAGACTAATAACATAGTGTTGTCACTGTGGATATGTTTGTATTATATGTCCTTTTTTTGGTGGAAATAGTTGTGTTCTATTTCCTACTAAAGTCTTGCTCATCAACTAAAATCTGATCTCCCCGTTTTTTATAATTAATTTTTTTTTAATCTAAAGCACTTATTATAAGTGTATCAATATTTCGAAGCACTTCCTTCTCCCAATTAACACTGCTGACCTCATCAAGCATAAATCTGCAACTTCTATTAGATGATAGGAAATAGTCTTTTGAAGTAGTTCTGAAATTTGAACTTGCCTTAATAATGCTTTTTGCGACAAATTTCTACGAGTGAAAAATGATGAAATTTATCAAACAATTGTTGGATTGCTCTTTCTTGGTAAGACACTTATTTCCAATCGGACTACACTCTGAATCGGGGCTTAAAAGCTATCAGCAAAACTATATCTCAATCTGTCACTCCCCCTTAGGGGTGTCAAATGGGCGGGTTGGGCTGAATTTGCGCGGGTCATGATGGATTAGTTAATAAATGGGTCATTGCCCAACCCAGCCCAAAGTGAATTTGGGTCAAGATGGGCTGGGTCAAGATGGGCTAAACAATGGGTCATAACCCAACCCGCCCAACATGACCCATATTTTAAAATCATGTTTATCTTGCATATAATTTTTTTTAGGGGGTTTGCGCCCGGGGTGGGGGTGAGGGGGAGGGGGGCATGGGAGGGGTAGGGGTAGAAGGTGTAGAAAAATAAAATAATAGAAAATAAAAAATACAACAAAAAAATAAATTTTTTTAGGGATTTTGCGTGGCGTGGAGAGGTAGGGGTAGGGGCTAGGTGATAGGGGGTATGGTAGGGTGGTAGAAAAATAAATAAAATAAAAAATAGAAATTTAAAAATAAAAATAAAAAATAAATTTTTTTTAGGGGTTTGGCACTGTAGGGTAAGGTGTGGAGGGATGGGGTATTGATAGGATGGGGTGGGGTGTGGTGGGGTGGGGTGGCAGAAAAACTGAAAAACAAAAATAGAAATTTAAAAATAAAAATAAAAATAATTTTTTTTAGGGGGTTCGTGCCGGGGAAGGGGTTAGATGGGGTTATGGTGGGGTGGGGTGGGATGACAGAAAAACTGAAAAACCAAAAATAAAAATAAAAATAAAAAGTAAAAAAAATTAAGGGGTTTGCATCGGGGTAGGTTGGGTTTAGGGGTATTGGGGGAGGGTATGGGTAGGATGGGGTGATGTAGAAAATAAAATAATTAAAAATTAAAAATACAACAAAAAATTATCTTTTATAGGGGTTTTGCGCGGGGTGGGGGTGTAGGGGGTTGGGTGGGATGTGGTGGGATGGTTGACATACTTTGTTTTGGGTGAGTTTCATGGGTTATATTTGGGCTGTTAAATGGGTCAGAATGGGCTATAAAAAATAATGGGTTAATTTGGGTTCAACCCAAATTGACCTATAAGCTAAAATGGTTGTAGCTCAACCCATTAATCTCTGGACTAGTTGGGCGGATTAAATGGGTTTGGGCTCAAATTGCCACCCCTACTCCCCCTCATAGTTATCCTGCACCATAAAATCTCAACAATAATCTTATAATACCAGTGAATTCAAATTAGGTTTTTGTTTTTGGCATTTATTAGCTTTGGTGAAGGGACTGATACTGGCTACGCCTTTGTCAACATATAGTTGCTTCTCTATGAGCAGACTGTGAGTAATAGCATTTGAAGGCTCATTGAATAATCTTATTCGAATTAATTGCACATCAGACTAATATAATTGTACATATGTTCTATATAGTATAACTTTTTTCTAATATTTAAACATAACTGCACTATTTGGCATTATTAGGTTTCCCATAGTATGTAAGCATTAGTTTGCCACTTCTATAATGAATCTTGAACATCCACCTTCTCTTTTTAATTCATCAAAAGAGAAGCTCCTAGTTGTTGACAAAACTTAGCAAAATTCACGGGCTCTATTGATCAGACTCGCTAGGAAGTCTGTAATTAAATATAAATAGAAGAGAATGCCATGGTAAAAAAGATTCAATTGTTTTCTATTTCTCCAATCTTAGGAATATATTAACAACAACAACAACAAACCCAGTTTGGTCCCAACAAGTGGGGTCTGGGGAGGGTGTACCCTCGGCTCATGAAGGACAATAAGAAGAAGAAAAGGAAAGCAATGAAGGAAGAAAGATGGAAGATAAATGAAAAAAAAAAGATATAGGATAAGTGGTACCAAATAATAGCAACAGGGAATACAATACCTGAGGCGAACAAAACCACATAACATAATAAAAGTCTAAGAATATGAAGGGACATGCATACTACTAAGACAATCGGTGAGCAACTATAAACTACCTACTAACATTCTACCTTAATCCCCGACCTCCATACTCTCCTATCAAAGGTCATGTCCTCAATGAGCTGAAGTAGCGCCATGTCCTACCTAATCACCTCTCCCTAATACTTCTTAGGCCTACCTCGACCTGTTCTCAAACTCTCAATAGACAACATCTCACACCTCCTAACTGGAGCAGCGATGCTTCTTCTCTTAACATGGCCGAACCATCTCAGCCTCGACTTCCGCATCTTGTCCTCCACGGAGGCTACTCCCACTCTGTCCCGGATATCTTCATTCCTAATCCTATCTCTCCTGGTACACCCACACATCCATCTCAACATCCTCATCTCTGCTACTCCAATCTTCTTCACGTGAGAGTTCTTGACTACCAACATTCAGCCCTATATGGCATAGCCAGTCGAACCACCACTCTATAAAACTTACTCTTAAGTCTTAGCGACACATTCATATCACATAAAACACCGGAAGCGAACCTCCACTTCATCCATTCCGCTCCAATGCGATGCGCGATATCTTCGTCTGTTAACCCTAGATAATAGACCTGGGGTACTTAAAACTCGCTCTCTTGGGGATAACTTGAGCATCAAGCTTAACCTCTACGTCTGCATCATGGGTCCCATCACTGAACTTGCATTCCAAGTATTCTGTCTTGGTTCTACTCAGTTTGAAACCTTTAGACTCCAAGGTCTGTCTCCAAACCACTAACTTCGCGTTAACTCCATTACGCGTCTCGTCAATCAACATTATATCATCGACAAACAACATGCACCAAGGCGTGTCCCCTTAGATGTGACGCGACAATACATCCATCACCAAGGCATATAAAAATAAGCTAAGAGCTAATCCCTGGTGCAACCTCATCACCACAGGGAAATGCTCCGAGTCACCACTCTCAGTCCTCACCTAAGTCTTAGCATTATCATACATATCCTTAATCAGACTAATATACTCTACCGGAACATCGCTAACCTCCAAACACCTCCACAAGACCTCCCTCGAAACTTTATCATAGGCTTTCTCAAGGTCAATAAACACCATATACAAAGTCACTAACATACTCATCACATAGCTATCCAACCGCCATTCCCACTAATAGGAACAATACCGAACATATAAGTTCAAAATACTTACTCACACAATCAGCACCTCGGTGCTAAAGCCAAAGGCAAAGATCCGGCAACAGCAAATCTTCAACAATAATACAAGTCCAAAACTCATCCCGTTAGCTCTCCGTAAATACCCCGAGGCCCCCAGGACCTCAACCAAGAACGCCAACCCATCCTAAAACATCACCCAGACTCATTCCAATTAACAAAACATATCAAACAATACTAAAACCATCAAATTACATCGGATTCAAACCTAAGTTCTTCTACAACTTTCGAAACACGCTTTTGATCAAAAACTCAACCAAACTGTGCCCGAATGACCTGAAATTTTGCGCACACATCACAAATGACATAAAGAAGCTGCAACAACTCTCGAAATTTCATTCCGACCCTCGGATCAAAATCTCACCTACCAACCGGAATTTGCCATAATACTAACTTCGTCAATTCAAGCTTAATTTTATACCGGACCTCCAAAATCACTTCCGATCACACTTCTAAATCACAAATCATCTAACGAAGCTAACCAAATCATAAAAACTTCGATCCGAGCTCATATACAAATAAGTCAACTCTCGGTCAAACCTTTCAAATTCAAAGCTTTCACTGAAACTGTTCTTTCAAATATATTCCAAATCTTCCTGAAAACCAAAACCAACGATCTACATTAGTCATAATACATAACACGGGGCAAGTCATGCCTGAGAACTGGAGATCAAAGTGCAAAAGTTTGAAATGACCAGTCGGGTCATTACACATACCTGCCATGCACATCATCATACCCCCTAGCACTAGCCCCAATATGACCATTGAAATCTCTTCCATTGAAGAACTTCTCTGTGTGCGGGATACTACGCACCATCCCGTCCAAATCCTTCAAGAATTGCTTCTTGACCTCATGGTCCAAACCTACCTGAGGAGCGTAAGTACTAATCACATTTACAATATACCCACCAACTACTAGCTTAATATTTATCAACCTATCATTTACCCTCCTAACCTCAACCACGAGCTCCCTGAAGTCCCTATCTACTAAAATACCTACCCCATTCTTACTCCCAACGCTCCCTGAGTACCGTAGTATATATATATATATATATATATATATATATATATATATATATATATATATATATATATATATATATATATATATATCTACATCTCGTGCCCTAGTATCCTTCCATCTAGTCTCCTGAACACACGCTATGTTAATCTTCCTCTTCTGAAGAATCTTACCCAACTCTATAGACTTCCCCGTCAACGTCCCAATGTTCCAAGACCCAATTATCAACCTAAAGGCTTTCTTACCCCCCCCCCCCCTTTCCTACCCCTGGACCCCACCCGAGAACATGACCTTACTCTTACATCGTCCATTACTGCCACTATAAACAAAAGGTATTAGGTAAACACTACCACTAAGAACCAATAATGGGGACGAAGGACTACAGGCTATGAACCCGAGAGCTCAAAACAGCTCAAAGGGGCGAGTACGAGAACAATAACGCGAGCAGGCATAGGAACAATGAATCTACCACGTCTACAAAACTACCCCTATGCAAACACAAGATTAAAATGAATGGATGAAACCTTAAGCTTAAAACACTAGTAGAAAAGATACAAAAAGCAATCAATCCAATCAAAATTGCCGACAAGGCAACAATAAATAGATGTGCGCAAATACAATTCAAGAAAGATGGAACTTGAATCAAAGTTGGGACACGCTTCCAAATCTGCTGAATATTATGCTCAATGCCCACGAGTAGAACCTGGATCTTTCGACTTGGTATACTCCAGATGTTGCGGGACCTGGCATATAACTGTTGCTCTACTCTGTGCGTGTAAAGCCAAAAAATCTCTTATTGCTTCCTGTAAAATTCTTAATGCGAAAATTTTAGTTCTATTGTACTCAAAATGAAAAACTCATACCAAAATATGTTTTCCTCTATATCTCAAGATCAAATAGTTAAACTATTTCACTCCAAAACCTACAATCAGATAAAAGAACAAATTAAAAAAAATCAAAGACTGAAGAAGAAAGAAGCGTTCAAATTTCTTTAACCGTGCGAAGTCAGATGGGGTCCCCGCCGAAGTACTCGGCGGAAAAATCAACACAATCAAATACTTGCGTAATAAAGGGCCTGGGAAGAAAAATGGTTAATGATCTGAAAATTGTTGGCCGATGCAAATCTAAAAATCTTGGTCGGTACTTAAAAATGGAAGCCCCTTTTAAACTCTTGAAATCTGGCGTCGGACCTCGAGCCTGACCGGAAATCCCGCCGGAAATGAGTGACCGGAAATTCACTGGTAGTTTTAAGAAAACTAAATATTTTCAATGTATATACACTTCAATATACAAAAAGAAAAAGGGCCGACCCAGTTCAAACCCATTTCGTGGGTGTCTGGGGAAGGGAATCCTGTAGGCAGCCTTCCCCCTGCTTTGCAGAGAGGCTGATTCGAACCCGCGACCTGACACACCACGGCAAGCAAGCTTACCGCTAGCCAAGTCGGCCCTTCAATATACAAAAAAGAAAGAGACTAAAAAAACTTTGAAGTTTCAAAACAGTCAATTTATTGAATGGGTTTGAATGAGAACAACAACAACAACAACAACCCAGTATAATCTCACTTAGTGGGGTCTGGAGAGGATAGTGTATACGCAGACCTTACCCCTACCCTCGGGTAGAGAGGCTGTTTCCAAATACACCCCCGGCATCCTTCCCTCCAAGAACTTCCCACCTTGCTCTTGGGGAGACTCGAACTCACAACCTCTCGGTTGGAAGTGGGGGTTGGAAGTGGGTTTGAATGAGAACAAAGAATGGTTTTGCAATCGTTGAAATTTGGTTGATGGAATCAAGAGGGTCTTTGAAATCGTTGGCTCCCGCCGGAAATGAGTGACCGGAAATTCACTGGTAGTTTCAAAACTGTCAATTTGACAAGGACATTCACCGGAAATTCTTGAATATATTAAAAGAAAATCAATTGATCAACTCTAGGCTGAGTTTTTAGTGAAATGCCTACCACTAGAAAAATGAAGCATAAGCTTCAGCGAGAACACTTGGGCATCTACCAACTACAACCAAAACTGGAAACAACTTACAAGAACAATCGCTCATCTATACTCATATCACAAAACTTTATCAACTATCCTGTGCTGTTAGTTAAGCTTGTTCTCTCTAAAGGAACATAACAAATTGAACAATTTTGAAACCCATTCTCCATAAGTATTCTGCGTTAACTTATAACGACGCTGTTCTGGAGATTTTCTCTTGGATCAGTAAGGTCGAAATTTTCTTGCAGCCCTCAACTGCTGTATCCGCTTCTTATCCTGTTCAAATTTGCTCTGCAGCACCATGATCTCTGTGCATAATACAAATGTGAATAATGATAAGTCACAAGCAAAAGAACCAGCTGCAAAATCACATTGAGATTTTAAACTCTTGCACCAGGGGAAATTGGCAACTAAACAAATGAGAAGTATATTAGAGTAACATGGCAAGTTTCAAATTATAGCAGGTCCTTCAGATGAATGGATGGGTCAAGAAACAATCAATATTACTAGGACACTGTATCAGATCAGATTTACTTTGTATGACTTAGGTTCGATATAAAATCAAAGTTGAACAGAGAATCCCAACAGAGCCCTTGATGGGAAAAATGACTGCAAATAGAACAACAGAAAGAATCCATTGGTAGTGAGACCAGAAAACACAAGCAACTTAACCAGTCCAATTTTTTGTGTGAATGAAAGATAATCCATAATTCCATGATAAAGGGAAACAACCAGTGTTCCATGATAAAGAAGGTTCAAAATCTTGAACAAGCAAAATTATGATACTATTTGAGATGGTTTTCAAGAGGTCAAATTTAATGTTGTGGATTATTTCAGGCTCTTCCAATATCTGTCACGAAAAACAGAGACTGCTAAACCAGTTCTGCATCAATTTATCAAAACAATGCTGTTTTTCAATCATCCTAATAGTTTTTTTTCTTTTGAGAATGCAATGAAGCAATGGACGGCTAGGACAACCCCAGCAATATGCATCTTCAATTCAAGCTTAGAAACCATAACTGTTTCATCAGAAAATGTAAATACTTTTTCACCTCAAACTTAAATGTGATTGTTTGGATAAAATCAAACTTTTGATTTAAACTTTGACCTTTTATAAAATATTTTCTATAGTATAATCGAGGAAAACAAAGCCAATACTGAACAATATTGTGATGACCCGACCCGTCATCATGTGAGTTATCACACTGTTTCCCCCCGTTATATGCTTTCAATATGTATGTTTGGTGAGTTTGAGTCAATTCGGATTGAGTTTGGTTGGAAATGATACAAATAGTTTCTTAGAAGAAGGAATAGTTGGGAAAAGTCAACTGGATGTCGACTTGTGAGTTAGAGAGCTCGGAATCCAATTCTGATGATCCGGTCAGCTCCGGGAGGTCATTTGTGGCTTAGGAGAGCGATGGGAATTGAATTTGGAGGTCCGGTGAAGTTTTAGGCTTGAATGGGCTAAGGTTGAATTTTGGCGAAATCCGAACGGTAGGTGAGATTTTGATCCGGGAGTCGGAATGGAATTCCGACAGTTGCAGTAGCTCCGTTAGGTGATTTTGGATATGCCTGCAAAATTTCAGGTCATTCGGACATCGTTTGATTTTTAAAGTTATAGTTAAACTTAAGCTTGAATTTGTTGAAAACGGATGATTTCGGTGATTTCGATAGTGATTTTATGATTCGAACAAGTTTGAATGATGTAATAGATCGTATCTGTGTTTTTAGTTGAGGTCTGAGGGCCTCGGGGTGATTTCGGATGGCTAATGGGAATTTTTGAGTTGAAAAATACAGCATAGAGAAATTTTGTTCTATGCGACCGCAATGCTATAATGCGATCGCGTAGTGTTAGCTACAGTACCCAGGATTTTTGCTCTATGCAATCGCATAGACTTAGCTACAGTGCTCGAAAATTTTGTTCTATGCGATCGCAATGCTCTAATGCAATCGCATAGTGTTAGCTACAGTACCCAGGATTTTGTTCTATGCAATCGCATAGACTTAGCTACAGTGCCCGGAAATTTTGTTCTATGCGATCGCATAGTGTTAGCTACAGTACCCGGACAGAATGTTAAAAATATTTCAGTCGCGAAACCAACCCACCCATTTTTCCACCATTTTTGGTCATTCTTGAGAGCTTTTGGACGGGAATTGAAGGGATTTCGACGGGGAATCATTGGAGGTAAGTTTTTATGAGTTAAATACATGATTTTATCAAAGAATCTTCCATTAATTCTCTGAATTTGGGTAAGAAATCAAAAAAATTAGGGCTTTGAGCAAAAATCTTAAAATGGGGATTTGAAGGACCATTTGTGGTCCAAATTGGGAGTTCTTGGTATGTACGGACTCGTGGAGAGACGAGGATTCCGAAAATATGAGTTCCATAGTTTTTCGAAAAGCGTACCGAAAGTCAAATTTTGACAACTTAGTGGGTTTTGGTGTAAATCGAGTTATTTCGATTGGGTTATGTCTAATTAGCCTATATTAATGTATTCTCGTTGATTTTGAGCAGATTTGGCATCCGAGGAGATTGATTTGCGAAGCAAGCGCAAAAGCGAGCTAGGACTTCGACCGGTTTAAGGTGAGTGGTGGTAGTAAATTATGTACCGAGGGTTTGAAACCCCGTACTTGCACTATACAGTGCTATGCTGAGATGAAACACGTGTCGTGTGACGGGCGTGGTGGCATTGTGACTGGGAATTTGGCCTTGGTCCTTCCCGATTGATAGTCTTACTGTGTATTATGACTGAGATTGAGTTTATAACTGTGTAATTGGGCTTGTAGCCATGTTTGGGGCCTTTTGCCGATAAGGAAGCCTGTAGAGCTAGGTGACCCTTATATCATGCGAGATACATACACTCAGCCGTAATTATAGTTGTATAGCATATCATGAGCCAGTACTAGATGTGTACTTTGAGAGAGACTAGCTAGGGTGGGATTCTCTGTTCTAGCTGAGTGGGCCTGAGAGGCCAAGTCTATACTGACTGAGATAGGGTCGAGGACCCACTATGAGATATTATATATATATATCTATATTGGATCGGGTTGCACGCCGCATAACTATATGTATTGAATCAGACCGCATGCCGTAGTGATATATATGTGGATCGGACTGCACGCCGCAGTAATATACATGTGGACCGGACTACACGGGGCAGTACTATTGCGTTGTAGGAGCCGCTTCGGAGTCTGCACACATTCCCAGTGGGCGCTGTTATATATTGATGGATCGGGCTGCACGCCGTAGCAGTATATCTATATAATGGATCGGACTGCACGTCGCAGTGATATATGTGTGGATCGGACTGCACGCCGCAGTATTATAGCGCTTGGGCCGAGGGATGCCCCTCCGAAGTCTGTATACACCCCCAGTGAGCGTCGTCGACGTTAAATGGAGCGGGTTGCACGCCGCAACGTTATATATATTGGAGCGGGTTGCACGTCGCAGCGTTATATATATTGGAACGGGCTGCACGCCGCAGCATTATACATATATATACATATAAATTGGAGCGGGCTGCACGCCGCAGCATTATACATATATATACACATATATTGGATCGGCTACACGCCGCAGCATGAGGACTAGGTCAGTGTGGGACCATTGTGAGACAGATTTGGACCGGAAATGAGATTATTCACTATAGAGATGACTTACTCGTGAGGTTACCCTTATAATACAGGAGTTGTTATTTTCAGTTGTTATTTATTATTATTACTCACTGAGTTGAAATATACTCACCCCACTCCCCCTGCACTTTTTGTGCAGATCCACATGATCAGGAGAGCAGTTGAGCTATCGCAGCTGCTTCATTATTACTATTACGAGGAGACTTCGAGGTAGCTGCCGGCGTCCGCAGGACCCGATCTCTCCCTCTCTATCATTTTGTCTTTTGCTATTCTGCCTAGACTTGGATTGTATAGGATATTTTCCATATGTAGAGTCTCAGACTTGTGACACCGAGATCATTGGGGTTGTATTTGTGTATTTCGTTTCCACACTTCTTGTTTTGTTATGAAAACAAGCTAATTACGCTGATTCATCAGTACTATTTAATAACTGGTTGGTAAATTGGATAACATGGTCAGGCTTGCCTAGCAATATGTTGGGCGCCATCACGACCGGGGTTTGGGTCGTGACAAATATGGAGCAAGAAGGTGTTGACAAAAGCAAAGATGCAGTAAACATACCATTTCTTTTTGCTTCTCTTTTCTGAAATCGGTAGAAATCTAATCCCACATCGTTCTTTTTCTTTTTGGCCATATTATCCATAACAGCAGTCTGAGAAACAGAACCAACTGCAATTCCAGTTTCTGAATCTGTTGTCTTCTTCCTGCCTTTGTGGTGTACAACAACAGTCCATCCACCTTCAGCAGCACGGGCTTCTTTTTCTTTCCTTTCCTGTATGTATCAGAATAAAAAAATCACAATGGGAACAAAAACATAACTAGTCCTGGGAAAATCAGCATATACAACCACTAGAATAAGAACATGATTAGTTGTGGGTACATGAAGAAACTTCTACGATATGCCATTATGAGGTGGTCACAAGAAACAAATTCATCAAGTACAGGCTGATGCAAGAAAGGGCCAAAAGATAAGTGCAAAACTCTCTAAAGACTAAGTTCAGTATTTTCTTTTACATGAATAAAGTTATAAATACCATAAAAACTTTTTCCACTAGGGGTACGACAGCTCTGAGAAAACAAGCATTCTCCCTATTATTCGAAATAATCATTGACAGCAATAAAAGACATGATAATCTGGAAATATAAACTTATAAAGTACCTGTTCTTTTTTCGTCTCATGATCAGTTATAAACTCATCAATCCTTTCTTGCAACACCTTTATCCCTGGCCTACTCTGATAATAATTTGTAACCCACTCTGCACCCAGAAAAAGGAAATTAACTCTTTATAAGGCAATCAATCTAATTCATACTTTTTTCTAATATAAGGTCATTTCTCCCTGCAGTTCATCTCAAAAGAATCATTTTTTCATACAGCGAGATGCCGAGAAAAATAACTCCTAACTTAAATAAAACTAGGCATGTGTTCATAATTTTTCAAAAAAGAAAAAGAAAAACAACAGCAAGAGCTTCTAATTTGCTGTAAAAGATTTGAATGAGTTTCTCCATAACATATTTGATGAGGCAAATCTCATGTCAAATCACAACGAACATAACAACAGAAGCAACGGTAATTACTTCTATATGATATAAAGAGAAAATCATACTTCTCACTCCTTTAGAGTAATCCTCGTCCCCTGAAGATAGCTCATAAATCTCTTCATCTTCAGCTTGTTCTGTGTTCTCTGACAAATCATCCTCCGCTATTGAAGATGGGCGATCCTTCTCTACAATTTTGTGGGCCTCTTTTGACTTGCCTAGAGGGAATAGAGAGTATTGCAGAAGTAATAAATCGTCAACATCACAATTTTTGTTTGATGAATAACATCAAAAGATAGCCAATAAATTGAAGTGTGTGACGGCTTTTGGTTATACTTATGAATTTAGAACCTCACATACTTGTACAATAATAAGTTGCACATAACCGAAGCAAATGCAGTTCATTTCAATTGATATAAGTTATATGTCAGCATCTACCAACATTTGGAGTGCTCTCTCCATCAAACTATATGGTTTAAAAGTGCTATGTGTTTCTAATCCAATACTCAAATAAGCTTTTAAATATTCTAATAGACTCCTAGGAAAACTACCAAACTATTATACTTTCGTGGGAAAAAATGTATTTTGGAAGAACAATCAGACTTCACTTCGTTCTCTTTTTTTTTAAATCAGGTAAAGGACTTGCACTCCATTATGTCCAACATGTGAAACTTTTCGACTGTTTAGATGCTAACCTATTTAGACACTAAGGCATGCCAGGAAGTGATACACACTGCCTGCTTGAGAGAAAGTTTATTGACTTACACTAATTACTCAACATCATTTAGCTCCTCAGTTGTTTTAAATTTGAGTGCATGATTAATAAATAAAGAAACAGAAACATGGCAACTCGAGAATCTATTTTCTCCATACCTTTTTGTCGTTTTGAGAAATCTTGACCCTCAGTTTTCCCAGCTTTCTTTTCGCTTTTTCTCTTCTTTCCCTTCAATTTTCTTTCCTCCGGCTTACAAGGTTCATTTGATATGGTATTTTCTTGACCAAGCCCATCCACTACATCATTAGATTGAACCACTACACCACTTTCAGCAAGTGTGTCATTTTTCCTCTTCTTCTGCTTTGATGATTTGCTCTTTTTCTTTTTCCCATCTGCATTATCCAAATCATCTTCTAAAAACCTCAACCAACCAATAATCATACAGGCCAATCCCAGTAATTTATGCTCCAAAATAAATTATTAATCAAATTCTCCAAACCACTACCTTTATCATATGATAGATGGCATTCATCTATTTCATCCTTGCTTCTTCTGTTTTGCAGTGCCAGTTTCTTCTTCTTCCTTTTCTTTTCTTCTGTTACCTTAGCAAAATTTTCCTCTGAAACAAAAGGCCATAAAATCAGCACTTTTATCAAGCAAATACTATACAAAGAAAAAAATTATGACTAAACAAGGAAATGAGTGAAGAAGTCCAAAAGATCCTATAAGAATAAACTTTCTTTCTAGTTCAACTAATCTTTGGGCTCTTTACTACAACATCTTGGCTCATCGACTGTTGATATTATAGATAATGTTGAACCCTATATCTATAATCACTGTCCTTTTTAGGGGCATCGATGATGAGTGCTGATACTAGTGCATAGAAGACATTTGCTTTATATATAAATGAGTGGTATGCCCAAAAAAATATGTTGGGACTTTCATCCACCAGCAATATTCCTAAGAAGAGAAGAGAAGCCGCCTTCTAGAGGAGATAGAGCCATATTGCAACTGAACATCCCAAAGTTTCTTCATAAGACGGGACCTCAATGTGGAATACTGAATATAAGCAAACAAGATAAGCCTCGTGGAAATTCCCCGGGGCTTTGGTCTAGTGGTACGAGCGCAAAATGATATGTAGGCGCATATCACCGGTTTGAATCTTGCCACAGAATTTAGTATGTAAGTGGAAAAGGGTAGAGGGGAGGGTCCAGTACCCACCAAGTATCAAAACCTTACGCCACTATTTGGTTATTAGAGAAAGATAAGCCTCGCTGCACCGGCTAACTCCGAGAGCATATCTTATATACAATCATATAGCAAACAAGAGAAGGCAAGAAATAATGTCTTGTTACGGGCTTAGTTTATGGCTAATAATCAACATTCCTGGAAATTTCCAGGGAACTAGAATTTCAAGTCCAGTTGCAAGTGGAACCTCATACTACACTAATGAGCAGGAAAAGAAATGTTGTACAGCAGTACAGCTCAATTAAAATAGCATGAGGAAGCTCAATACTAATCCTGAAACCGAGTGTGAGCAGGTGGACGGGCTCATAAGTCAATAACTATTTTGAAATGGTACGGAAATCCTTCCTAGTTCATTGTGATTACCAATTTGTGGAGTATATTGTGAGGATTCTTCCATCTATTGTCACTTGAAGATTGAAGTGATGATGTATGCAACGAGCAGAAGTGACTGCTTGTCGATACAATTAGTGGAGAAGGAGCATAACGCCAATCATGGTATAATAGTGCTGTCACGGAAAGTCTATCAAACTCAGTCTTCTCAACTCCTCGCTCAGATAATTAGTAGCTAATTACAGCAGTTGACAATTAGCAGGTTCCTGGATGACAGGGATTTGAGATGGGGTGGTAGTTGCTGATTATTAGAGATAATGAGTTTATTAGTCAGTTTGAAATGTAAAACATGTCTGCTGATAGAGTTTGCTATAAAAATCAAAACCAATTAAATTATTCTTTCGACATAAACAAGAAGATGCAGATCAATTAAAGGCCAAACTTTTCAAACCCATTAGGAACCCAAGCAGCGGTAGAAAACAAAATCAGAGGCAGCTCGAAACCCTGAGAAAATTAAACAGGTACGAATGTAATACTACTTCTCAATAAACCTGAACAAGAATCTTTTTTCACAGATTAGGTTGAATATGATTCAATTGTTCACTATTCTATTTATAACACATAGGTAATTGCCCAATAGGATAGCAGTGCAGTGAGATTCAAACTCAAAATGTGACTTTTTTGCTACTTGGGGTTTATTAGTTGGAAGAAAGAGAAAGAGAGAAACTTTGAGGCAATAATACCATTTTGAACAAGGTTAGAATTTGTAGTCAGGGATTCCCCATCTTTGTTCTTCTTTTTCTTTAGTTTCTTCTGCAAGTCCTTAGCTCCCATCTTCCTCTCCCAGACGGCGCCTCTCTTCCAGATTCTTGCTCCCTCAAATATTAAGCCACACGTTAAGGGCAGCTCTAGGTAAGGCAAGTGAAGTTCTTGTCTCCCTCAAATATTAAGGCCCAAAAATATAAATTATATTTATATATACGGCAAAGGGCCTAAAATGCCCTTCTACTATCCAAAATAGGACACCAAAGCCCCTCGTTAAAACTTAGCATCTAATCTACCCTTACCGTCCAAAAAGTGGCTCATAAATACACTTACTTACTAACGGTGGACAATTAATTCCACCTGGAATTACATTTTCCTTTTCTTAAATGCCACATGTATTTTATTCCGGGCCCACTCTCTTAATTCCTTCATTTAATAAACGAAAAAGGTTCTAAAATGCCCCTATACTATACAGAATAGGACACCAAAGCCCCTCGTTAAAACTTAGCTCCTAATCTGCCCTTACCTCCAAAAAGGGGCTCATAAATAACCCTAATACTAACTGTGGACAACTAATTCCACCTGGAATTATATTTTGTCTTTTTAAAATGCCACATGGATTTTTTTTGCCATATGGAATTTAAAATACCCCAATCCCTGATTATTTCCCTACCCTACACCCCGGGCCCACCCCCAATATTAACTTAATGTAGACGTTACCTTCTCCCTCAATTATCAGACCATTTTCTTCTCATTTTCATCCAAAGAAGCTTCTCCCTAAAAAAAATTTACCTTCATTAATCTCTGGTTTCTCAGACTAATTGGGTGACCTTGAAGATTTCGAGTTGGGTTATAGTTTAGGTTTAATTCGTTTTTATATTTATCAGTTTATTTTGGAGATTTCTCTAATGTCAAAGTTCGAGTAGCTTGTCGATTAGGAGGTGTCGTTGTGGACTTGCTGCTAATAATTTCATGGCGTGGACTCCTTTAAATGCCGACAGAAGATTTTTCAAGTGCCCTAAGCATGAGGTATGTAAATCTATAGATGGGTTCTTTTACTAATTTTAATTTGACTGTAAATTCTTTTCTTTTTTTGGTTTTAGGATGAAAAATGTTCATATTGGGAATGACAAGATGAGGAGCTTCCTCCTAGAATTTCAAATCTTATATGCAATTTAAAGAAGGAAAAAGAAGTTCTAATCCGTGAAAGAAATGAACTCCAAAGGAAAGTTGCCAATCTTGAGTACTCAGCTCTACGGGATGCTAAATTTCGGAAGAAGATGTGGATTTTCCTTTGTGTGATTTTGGGATGTTTTTTTATGTTCTTTGGATTAGGGGGAAATGATATGTAATTGGGATGTTTATGTTCTTGGATTAGGGGAAAATGATATGTAATGTTAGTGTTATTGTGGCTAGTTGTTGAACTGCTTATTATGTAATGAAATGTTATGTTTTTAGGCAAGAATTGAGTGAAACTATTCTCATTCATTTGCTGTGAAGTTCTGCGAAATTCACTACTAGAACTGATCGGAAATGACCTTTTATATTCCGAAAAGGTCCTAAAATACCCTTAAATTCCATGTGGCAAAAAAAAATCCATGTGGCATTTAACAAAAGAAAAATATAATTCCAGGTGGAATTAATTGTCCACCGTTAGTAACTAGGGGTATTTGTGAGCCCCTTTTTGGACGGTAAGGGCAGATTAGGAGCTAAGTTTTAACGAGGGGCTTTGGTGTCCTATTTTGTATAGTAGAGGGGCATTTTAGGATATATATATATATTTATATATATATTTTTTTTTTTTAAATTCTAATATTTGTTTAAATTTGGTAGATGTAGAATTAAATGAGTTGCTCGAGTACCAACTTTTCTGATACTAAATCAAAATAAACTCTCTCATCAATTCTATTTTTCTTTCTTTCTTTTTTCATATTTTTTATTATTTTATTTTCTAATTTCTAATCAAATTTTCTAAATTAGTTATTCTTTTTTGTCACATTTCATAGATAATCAAGTTCTTTTGTGTCTTATTTTTTTATCTAAGAAATCTCATAGACAAGTATTGTAAAGTTTAAAACACGATCGATAATAGGCTCAATTCTTTTATTATTTTTATTTAATTCTATACATTTTTTTATAGGGAGTTCAATACCATGTGACATACGCCTAACCCACATTTTATACATTGCTCTCTCACCACTTTTTTATGTCCGTATTATATGGATATTATGAAACAAATTCAGGATCTTTTAATATATTTTATTTTTAAGCAATCAATTCTGTTGAATGATCAATAATTATTTATAGACCACCGCCCATGAACGTGTTATTCAACAGCTTCATTCACATGTAATTAAATAACACAAGCCGTAGCGAAAAAGAGTCTCCATAGGGCACTTGTCACTACTTATGTACCCGACCTGGTGATATATCCATGACCAGGATGAAGTTTGGGTTAAACTAAGTGGAGGTCCGACCGACTCATGTTGACGAATCAGCGGGTGAGTTGTGGTTAGGGGTGAAATGCCAACCAAGATCGGATATAGCTGGTTCTCTCCGAAATGCGTTGAGGCGCAGCAGTTAAAACATTTATTGATTGTTGTTTTATCTTAATTGATACTCTAAAAAATTTGATTGAGAATAGCATGGGGATGGACATGTGGCTCGATTATAGTAAAGCTTTAATTTAGGTTCCAAAATTTTTTAATAATATATATTTTATGATTTTGTTTCATGCTAGACAATATTAAAGTTTGCAAAAAAAAAACAATAAACCTTGGACAAAAGAAAGAAGACTATCTACTTTTTAACACTAAATAAATATTTTAGAACTTTGAGTTAAATTATTTAGATCTTCATATTAGTAAATATATTTTTTACAATAAAATCAAAGGTAACGTATTGAAAATACATTTCTTACATCTAATTTATTTAAGTTATTTCTTACTAATATAAATAATAATAATAATAATAATAATAATAATAATAATAATAATAATAATAATAATAATAATAATAATAATAATACATGTGAAGTTAAAAGTTTCATCATTTAAGCATGTTATGCTATAAATAACAAGTATGAAAAAATAACAATACTTTCTTCTTTATATGTGCGTGTATATACTAATAAAAAAGTATATGGTCTTTTAAATTTCGCTTTAGGCGACAAATTGTATGTAGTCGCCATTGCCCATACGTTTGTTAATTATTATCACTAAAATAAGGAAAAGTATTCTTAAAAGATATGGCAGAAACTTTGCCATACGAAAAAAATTCAACATTAACTTGTGCGTCAATATTAATCAGAAACTTTATCAGAACTGTAGAAGAAAAAGAAGACTTGATCACCACTCAACGAGAAGATGCGAGAGAGCGGCGTGGCAGTGAACAGAGGAATCACCAACTTCTTACGGCAGCCAAGGCACGGCGAGGTCTATGAAAGTATAAAGTTCGAGACTCGTTGGAGACCGGAGAATGAAGAGATGATATACATGGTACTGAAAATAAAATGTGAAAATACAAAAAGTACCCTCTTAAGTTTTAATTACAAAACTTTAACTCTCTATTATTCGAATATATGCTCCATTACCCCTTTTTGTTCCTCTCCCAGACGTTAAGGGCGCTTCCTCTCTCAGACGTTAAGGGCGGCTCTAGGGTAAGGTAAGTGAAATTCTTGCCTCCCTCAAATATTAAGCCAGACGTTAAGGATGGCTCTAGGTAAGGCAAGTGAAGTTCTTGCCTCCCTCAAATATTAAGGCCCGTATATATATATATATATATATATATATATATATATATATATATATATATATATATTAAATTCTTGGAGTTTATTTAAATTTGGTAGATGTAGAATTGAATGAGTTCTTAGAGTAGAACTTTTCTATTACTAAATCAAAATAAACTCTCTCATCAATTCTATTTTTCTTTCTTTCTTTTTTCATAATTTTTATTATTTTATTTTCTAATTTCAAATCAAATTTTCTAAATTAGTTATTCTTTTTTGTCACATTTCATAGATCTTAATATATGTAATCAAGTTCTTTTGTGTTTTATTTTTTTATCTAAGAAATCTTAGAGAGAAGTATTGTAAAGTTTAAAACACGATCGATAATAGGCTCAATTCTTTTATTTTTATTTAATTTTATACCTATTTTTTATAGGGAGTTCAATACCATATGACTTACGCCTAACCGACATTTTATACATGTGACGACCCGGTCCGTTGTCACGCGAGTTACCACCCCGTTATTCCCTCATTATGTTGTATCATGTGTTTTATACCTGTGTTAGAGTCTATCGGGTGAATTCGGATCAATTCTGGTTGAAAATAAGGCATGTAGCCTTTTAGAGTGAAGCTTGTTTCTGAAAAGTCAACCTGAAGTTGACTATGTGGTTAGAGGGCTCGGAATCGAATTTCGGTGATTTAGTTAGTTTCGGGAGGTGATTTGTGATTTAGGGGAGCGAACAAAATTTAATTTGGAGGTCCGGTGTAGAAATAGGCTTGAATTGGCTAAGTTGGAATTTTGGCGAAATCCGGTCGATAGGTGAGATTTTGATCCGGGAAACGGAATGGAATTCCGACAGTCGCAGTAGCTTTGTTAGGTAATTTTGGATATGTTGGCAAATTTTAGGTCATTCGAACATCATTTGGTCGGTTTTTTGATTGAATGTTGGTTTCGAAAGTTATAGTTGAAACTTAGGCTCGAATCCGCCTTAATTTGTTAATTCGTGTATTTAAGGACGTGTTTTTATGATTGGAATAAGTTCACATACACCAGAATTAAATCCGTCCGTCTGTCACATTCACTCGCTTCACCTCCAACGAAAGGCACACCCGAATACGACGAAGTTTGGTGAATTTCAAAATTTAGCCTATACCTATTGTGCGGCTGACAATGTAGAGTAAGTTTTGTTTTAATTCATTCATTATAAAGTGTTTCTTCGTACAACCAAAATCTCCGAGTGAGAAAAAACAGTTGGAAATCCCTTTTGGTTTTCCCTCGATAAAGCAAATGTAAAGTCATTTCTATATCTATTCCTTAATTTTTTGTAAAATTCATTATGATATAATTACTAATATTCTCTCCAATTCAATTTTCATGACTCAGTTGCTCTAATTTTTGCTGGGTTTAACGGAGTTTCGATTGCAAAAGCAATCTCTGTAACTGCTTGGTTGATTACCCCTGGAGGTTTGGAAAGGGTTTGTGTTGTGAAGAATTTGGGTTCTTGATGAAGAAGCAGTGCGTAATTTATTTTAGCTGACAAGGATTTTATGAGAGATTATGCCGATACCACATATTCCTTAGAATCATTTTTGGATCTGGTTCACAAGGAGTGTTTCAATGACAATAGTTGGTGATGAAGAAAGAGAAATGCTAGAAGAGGACAAGGTTATTGGAGCTGGGAATTCACGTGAGGGACTAAATGTAGTTCAGGATAATGAGATCAACATTAATACAACCAATAGTGATAGAATAGATGTGGGAGGGAACACATTGCAAGCCCAAGGTGGTTTGAAATTGCAACAACAGCAACAGAGTCAAGGGTCGGCAGTCTGTTGGGAATAATTTCTTCATGTCACCTCCATTAAAGTGTTGCTGGTGGAGAATGATGATTCTATACGGCATGTCATCTCTGTTTACTTCGAAATTGCAATTATGAAATTTTGACGTTCGTGGATGCTGGTTCGAGGAGCTAAAGCATCGCGGAGCTTGAGTTTTCGCCGGATCGAGGTGGGTAATACTTGTAAATGATGTCCTGAGGGTTAGTAAACCCCAGACTCACACATCTTAGTGTTGTATTGAGGTGACTTACACGCTGGATAACGGGCGTGGGGTAGAGCACCATTGGGGATTGTGACTTGGTCCGTCCCGTGTAATGAATAATAACACCTAATTGCTTGAAATTGAATTGACATCCTAATAAAAGATATTAATTATCATGAATTGGACTAATTATCATGTTTGGGCTTCGTGCCGATTATTTAAAATATTCAGGGATTGGTATCAATGTCTTGATAAAACTGAGCATATTTTTACCTTAATTTAAGGTTTCAAATGGTATTTTACTACTCAGAATTTTTCTTATAAAGTTATGAAAAACTTGAACAGGGTCTTAATGACATTTCTAGTTGTGAGCTAATATGATACCCTTGCCCGAGGGGCTTTCTTGATTACTTGTTAGACTGTTTGGGGTTGAGGGCCATATGCTAAGGCATGACAATTTATGTGAACATATGCATACACATGCATGGATCGGACTGCACGCCACAGTGGTATATGGATCGGGCTGCTCGTCGTAGTAGGTGTGATATTGATATTGCGCTTGGGTTGTAGGAGCCCCTCCGGAGTCTGAACCTCCACAGTGAGCGCGGGCACCTTTGCATGGATCGGGCTGTACGCCACAGCGTCATATGCATTGCATGGCATACATACATTGGTTTACATGTACTATGTGGCATAACATTTAGCACTCATACATTACTGGCCCACATGCATTATTTGCCTTATTGACCAGATCTTCTTTCCAGTTTAGCATAACATTTAGCACTCATACATTACTAGCAGGACCTGACTTTCTAGTTTACTTTTATTCATGTTGATATCTATTTGTGCACTTGAGCATCGTCGTAGACACTATCACACTTTATATACTCTGTAGAGGCTCATGACTCGTGACTCCTGGTCTTTGGGAGGTTTTGTTGGTTTGGGACGTGATCCCCGTATTAGAATATTTTTTTTGTGATTATTTGATCTTGATTATGCCTAAAAGTGGTTAAATATGAGCTGCTGGCTCTGTGACTTTGTTGATTGGTCGGACTGGCCTAGCAGTGTGATGGGCGCCATCACGACCGGGTTTGGGGTCGTGACAAGTTGGTATCACAGCCTAGGTTACTAGGCCTCATGAGTCTTGAGCCGGTTGGTAGAGTCTTGTGGATCGGTACGGGGACGTCTGTACTTATCCTCGGGAGGCTGCAGACCTTTAGGAAACACTTCACATTTCTTGGAATTCTTATCGTGCGTACTTGATTCAGCTTGAGACATAATTCTTGAAATTCCTTCTGTCACACCTCCCTTTTTACTACCCCACAACACTTAAAGCGTATAAATATACTTGTAGGGTATACCCCGACGCTCAATTACCCGAAACGGATAAAATAACGTAAGGGAAGGAGTTTTTCCAATTAAAGGACAATCGGTTCGGGATTTTATTAGAGATTAATCAGAGTCGCCACTTGGGAATGACAATGGTGTCCCAAGTCACCGGTTAATCCCGAATCCGAGGAATTTTGACTCTTAAAATGTATGCGAAGCAGAGGTCCGGATAAGGAACTCTGTTAACCCGGGAGAAGGTGTTAGGCACTCCCGGATTCCGTGGTTTTAGCACGGTCGCTCCATTGTCGTTCTTGACTTTTGTTTGACTTAATTATAGGTTTTAACAACATAATGTACTTTTTGCATAAATATTATTTTAAGAATTTGCGACATCGCGAAAAACACGCCTCGAGTCATACCGCAACCAGTACGCCTATGACTTTTGGTGTATTTCAGCTTTACCGAGATTTGGATTTGAGTCGCACCAAGTGCACACTCGTTCATAGGAAGGTATATTAAAATCGTGCCTTAAAATTGTCTATATCGGCTTTTAACTTTGGGAGAGGCTATGGAATTCGCTATTAGCCTCTCCGGTTCTAATATGTTATCTTATTGCTAAATGGGGGCCCCGATGTTTGTTATTCGGGCGAGGCTCATCCCAAGTTAATTTTAAAGTTCGATCTTAAGAAGTACATACTATGTTTTTCTAATTGTGTTTTTCCCTTAATCGCTTTTATACTAAGCTTTTCAAGCCCCTATATTTTCCTTTTCCATCGGGACTGGGCTCTTGGGATAACAATCAAGACAGCATCACATAATTGCAGGCCTTATTGACCTGGGTCAGGCCCAGGCTCAAAAGCCTAGCCAATTCATGATCATAACCCAGGCCTTCGCTGCCCAGACCGGATTTCTGGTAATAATAGCAAACGAACAGTGCAGAATTCATAATACACAGCAACTTGAAATCGAAAATGACATGAAATCACTTTTATTAATCAGGAAAGAAAAATTGGTACATAACTTGATAACTTTAATCCAAATACATTTAAACTCAACAGATTGTCTTTGTCACACCTCCCTTTTTACTACCCCAAACATGCGTAAGGTGTATAAATACACTTGTAGGGTATACCCCGACGCTCAATTACCCGATACGGATAAAATAACGCCAGGGAAGGAGTTTTTCCAATTTAAGGACAATCGGTTCGGGATATATTTAGAGATTAATCAGAGTCGCCACTTGGGAATGACAATGGTGTCCCAAGTCACCGGTTAATCCCGAATCCGAGGAATTTTGACTCTTTAAAATGTCTGCGAAGCAGAGGTCCGGATAAGGAACTCTGTTAACCCGGGAGAAGGTGTTAGGCACTCCCGGATTCCGTGGTTTTAGCACGGTCGCTCCACTGTCGTTCTTGACTTTTGTTTGACCCAGTTATAGATTTTAATAACATGATGTGCTTTTACGTTAAATATTATTTTTTAGGAATTTTGCGACATCGCGGAAATACACCTCGAGTCATACCGCAACCAGTACGCCTATGACTTTTGGAGTATTTCGGCTCTGCCGAGATTTGGATTCGAGTCGCACCAAGTGCACACTCGTTCATAGGAAGGTATATTAAAATCGTGCCCTAAAGTAACATCTATCGGCTTTTAAATCTTTTGGGAGAAGCTATGGAATTTACTATTAGCTTTCCCGGATCTATTTTGTGTTTATATCATTACTAATGGGGGCCCCGGTGTTATTCGGGCGAGGCTCATCCCAAACTATTTATTAAAGGATACTAATATTTGGCTAAGTTTTCTATATTTGTTTTTTGCCTTAATCGTAATACTAACACTATAATAATCCAAGCCCGTTGAGTTTTTACCAATTAATTGGGCCTGGTTCTTCAGCCTTGTACTGGATGTGCTTAAGCAGACTTCAGATCTTTATTTGGGCAGCCTAATCGAATGATATTATAGTTCAGGCCCACGTAATGTTTTGGGCCCAAACCAGAATGTAATAACAATAGAAAATATGAGACAGGTTTCATAAAGGGACAAATTGGAAATGAAATCACATTAATTTTATTCATTTTTCAGAAGATAAGAATCACTATACAATATAATCTATACTTACACTAAATTACTACTAATTAACCTACAGATGACTGGACTACCATTGTTCCATTTGCTTTCTGCCAACACGCCTATTAACATTGTAGACATTACTTATACTAAGAATGGAAGAGAAGAGTGATTCAACTATATTAGACAATGCTTTATCAATCTGTTTATTCACTAACATTAACTAAATTAGCCCAGACTAAGTGATATATGCACAAATACATTATTGATTCTAGTCTGATTTCAACTTATGAGATGTCCCGAACCCAATTGTGAATGAATTACTAATTCTTCAAACTAATCTTCTCTTTTGATGACCTTGTGACTATGTTTAAACACTGATTTGAACACTGGTTCGAACCCATTTTAACAGCCAATTTCACTCCCTTTTAAACTTACTTAAAAAAACAAGATTAGTTAACGAAACAGATTAGCTAAATGAGCTTATTATTACTAATGTATGCAAGTGAATTGATTAGCTTTGGTTTTAATAGTATTCCTGTTTGACTAAGTGATGGTGATCCACAATCATGCTATTATTACACTACTGATTTCTTCAGGAAGTTCATTACCAGATTATTAATGTTGCAGGTATTACTAATTGACTTATGTTTTAAGTACTTTTACCTAATTAAACTAGGTGGTAAACTATCTATATTATACTACTACTATACTACTACTACTATACTATTACATTGTTTTGTGTTCAGCTACTACAAACTATTACAATTAAGATACTAATTCGAAATGACAGAACAAGTTAAAACGGAAGCTTCATTTCCAGATTTCAGCAATTACATCTTCATCAGAAATAGAAAAGTGTACCTGGATCAAATAGAAAGGACCAATGAGTTCTAGGGGGTCAAGTAAGCAAGTAACAGCAGGATTTGAAACAGCAATGCAACAGTAGAGGATTTGAATATCAACGAGCTAAATAACACAGCAACAGAGTCAAATAACCCAGCAACAACAAGCTAAGAAAACCCGGCAGAATCCGATTGAAAGCACCCAGAAATCCTACGATCCTATTGCTATTTTAAACTTTGAAACTTTTGAATTTCAGCTTATGTGTATTCTCGGATTACTCAATGTTGGAACCCCTTTTTTTAGCTCAGATTGTTCTCTACTGGAATCCCCTTTTTCAGCTCTTTGAAGGTGTATTTATAGTTAACCTTTAGGGCTGAATACTTGGGGAAGAAGTATGGGATTAATCCCACTTCCCCCCTCCTAAAATTATTCATTCTACACTTTGGTCCATATTTCAGTTACTAAAAACCCTTCCAGCATGTGCTTGAAGGTTCCAAAAGATTCTCTTTTATGGCCTTTTACTAGTATGACCTTAGGGGTTTGAGATTTTTACTGATTTCCCATTTTTAGGAGACCATTATACCCCTAAATCTCTGCAAAATTGCAGAAATCTGGAGCATGAATGTCCCTATTACCCTCCTAAGTTCTTACTAGTTACTATTTTACCTTTTTAATTCCCAATTGCGCCCCTAAGGGCACTGCTGATTTACTAGCTTGCCTAGGGCAGATTTTCAGCTTGTTTTGAACTATTTAACTAATAGCCAGCCCTAGCATTAGTATTTAAGGGCTGGCCAGTTTCATTTTTAAGAACTATTTCAAAGTTAGCCATTTTTAAGTTAATTCCAGTCAATTAAGACCAATTTATTCCTAATTAAAGCTAATTGCAGGCATAGCCTCTTTTATTGTTATGATTAACCTATTTAAAAGTTAGCCAGTCTCAAGTTGAGACTTAGCTTGGGCTATCAAAGCCATATACTGAACATTTGGGCCCAAAACCTTTACAGGTTTGGCCACTTTGCTGTTCAGGGCTCAATATAGAGCCTGGGCTAGTCTGCATTTGCAGACATAGCCCCTTTGCACAACCAGCCACTGTTTAACAGTGAGCTGTGTGTTAGGGCTCACAGAATTGGTCAACCCTTTGCAGGGTTGACCATTCTTAGGCCAATTATTAAACCTATAGCCTAATTATGATCATTTTCAGTTTATACCTATTTAAAAACTAACCACTTTCATGGAACCTAATGCTAACAGCTATAACCAATCCACCTAAGGTCTAGATGATCAATCAAACATTCATAAGAAGCCAAATCTAGCAAAACTTAAGCATTCTTAACATGAATTGCACACGGAAACACATATGATCTAAGAAGCATGCATTAACCAACTCAAATTCAGAGGGAACAGTAGATATGGTTGAATTTTAGTCAACTAACTCATCCTATCAGATTGTATGTGATACAGTGTGAATTTGTGTCAATTCATACCTAGTTATTACTAATTCCAATCATATGAAAGTTTGATCAATTTTAGATCCTTTAGAATTCATGGCACAAGTTACACATATAAGCACAAGCTTTTATAGAGATGACAATTAGGATCCAATTTCAAACTCTAAACCTAGAATCATGATAACCCAATGAAACAGGAAAAGTATGAAACTAAAGCCAGACATGTGAAGAATCCTAGTCATGCTCTCAATATGAATCAGGAACTAACAGTCAATAAGTCAAAGAAAGATTTAAACTTAAGACAAAGCATCATAACAGGACCTCAACATAACAAGGCTAAAGATGAGCCAACTAAGAAGCTTCAAGACTAATTATCATAGCAACTTGCACAAAGATATGAAATAAACTATGGAATGATGGGAAGGTAATCAACCAGAACCAAATCATGGACAAGTGCATGGCAGATAAGATAAAAAATGAAGGAAAGAAGAGCATGGAGATGAAGAAAAGAAGGATGTGTAGAAACAGTAGAAAAACTAGACCATGAAAGCCAGAAAGAAACCCAGTTCTATGAATCATTACAGTCAAAGGCAACAAGAGTAGTTAAAATGACACAGAAAGGCTGAATTTCTCAATATTAAAGTGAAAAGCCATGTGATCAAAACAAGGCACATAAAAGATAAAAACCTATCACTAAAAGGGCCAAAAGAACACAGGGACACATAGGAGATGAACAAGCTAAGGAATCAGGGTGGCCACAGAGAAATGAACAAGGACTCACAGCATGAGAAGATAAGCAGAAGGGTCCTAGACTAGCATGAGAAGCACAGGATTGAGATAACAAGAGATAAAAATCATAAAATCAACATAACCCTATGACTAACATGTTCAAAGAAATTTGAGATAAGAAAAGAGTCACCAAAAGAGAGCCAAGAATAGCCTTACAACTAACATATGAAATGCAAATCAATCAGAACATGCAAGGCATCATGAAGAGAAAAGCAATCATGCTTGTTGAACACTAACGGATCAATAACCCCAATACCAAAAAGATGAAGAAGAAAATATAGATTCTTAAACTCAGAAGAAGCAGAAAATACATAGAATTCTAGTGATAAACAGTCAAACACTGGATAATAGAAAGACGATTATAAACCCTAAAACTAAACAGGTCAAAAACATACGAAGTCAGAGAATATGAACAAAGAAAGCATGAAACAGAAAAAACAAAGAAAGGACCCAGATAAAATCTATGTCTAAGCAAGAAACATGCAGTCTAATAACACAAGAAATAACATACAAAGATTAACAAGATAAAGAAGAACAAGTCTTTTAATCAGAAAAACAAACAAATAAACTAAAACTCTTCAAAGACTATAAAAATCCTAGTTCATGCGACTAATTGATCAAAAGCATGCTAAACACACAGAAATAACAAACAAACAAACAACAAAAATCAAGCAAAGGGAAAGCATAGAAGGGTCAGGGACTTAGCTTGCGGGGCCTGTCCCCCGAGCTTCCTATTCCCTTTTTCTTTTCTTTTCTTTAATCTCAGACCCTCCCAGACCTTCAGGCTCCTTTTATTCACTCTTGTTTTCTTTTTCTTATTCTTTTCCAGATCTCTCTTTTTCTTCAATTTTTCTCTCTGGTCTTTCTCTTAGGCTCAAAAGGGGGAGCCTTTTGGGATTCTGGGTTGTATGGTGGTGTTTGGGTGAGGAAAAGATGAAGTCTTGGAAGGGGTTGAATTTGGGGTCGCCGGAGTTAGGGTTCCGACGACCCTTTTTGGGATATTCGAAACATTCCGGTAAGATTCGAGGGTAGCCAATAGTATGGTTGGGTAGCTCTAGGGGAGATGAAGAGAATGGCATTGGTTTCAAGTGGGTTCTCATACTTTGGTGGTCACCGGTGTAACTCCGGTGACCGGGACTTTGAAGAACGGTGGTATTTTTTGGGGTTTTTGGGTAAAGAAGAAAAGAAGAAAGAGATGAAGAAGGAAGGGATGTTGAAAAGGCCGGCGACCACCGTGGAAGGTGGTGGCCGCCATGGCCGCCTAGGGTTTTCTGGACGAAGAAGATGAAGATGAAGAGAAGGGGCTTGGGGCGGCGTCTCTAGGGTTTGAAGAGTGTAAAAATGAGCGGCCCGTTCAGACAAAGCCTTTTTATAGGCCAAACGTCCCAGATAATCTCGACCGTCCATTGAAGAGAGATCAACGGCTCTGGATGAGCGTTACTAAAACGGCGTAGTTTTGTCACATATGAGACTAAAGTCTACGGCCTTTAGATCAAATCGAACGGACGGCTGGGATCAAGCATCACCATTAATTAATTAAGACTCAAATTCAATTAAATATCCCAGCCGTTGGATCAATGAGATTGGACGGTTGGGATCAAGTCCCTTAGAGACCTGGACCGGGTCTGCTTTGGGCCTAAGGATTGGGCTGGCTATTTGGACTCACAATTGGCCCAGATTATTACACAACCTATTTTTTTGTATTTTCTGATTTTAATGATTTTTATGCACTTTTCTTTTATATTTTTTTTCTTTTCTTTTATGAAAAATTATAAATCCTAATTTACTACCTACTCTAATTTCCTAGTATTTTTGGTAATTTTCTGCTATTTTTTCCTAATTTCTACTACTTAAGCTATTTTACTAATTTCCTAATTAACTAAACTAACAAATTACTTACTACTATTTTTTTTTTGATTTTTCTAATTTCTTACTTATTCAAACACACAAAAATATAACTAATTTCAAACAAAGCAAGTAATTGCACTCAAAAACATATTTATTTTAATTTTGGAATTTAAAGGCTTAGTGCAAAAATCATGTGCTCACAATGCCCCTCTTTGCTCGGGAACACGAAGAGTTTCGGTGCAAAGATAAGTGAGCAATAATGAGAGATTTTTGCACATTGGCATATTCCGTGAAAGCATTTTTGAAAACCTTTTGACCGCACCCTGCTTTAGAGGTTGCCTACATATCCTGGGCTAAACAGGAATCAGGTCAGTGTAGTTCGGGAAGGTCCGGCAGTTTTAAAAACTACCAGACTCACTGTTGCATTGACACTGTTGAGACCTGCTGACTTACTCCTTATTACACCGGGGGGGAAAATGTAAAATGAAGAAGCTATTCTAAGCTATGATGCTACAATTACAATTGTTCCTAATCTAGCTTTATGCTCTTCTTCCCTTTCCGGTGATGCAGAATCTTCCTTTTTTGTTGATTTTCTTGTTTCCTTGATGACTCTCTTTTTTGTTGATTTTCTTGTTTTTCTTGATCCCGAGCTGAACCTGCTCAAAACAAAACAACAAACTACCTCTTTTTTTTTCTTTTTCTGCCCCAGTGTGGGCTTTTAAATATATAAACCATGCAATACGATGCAGAAATGTATTCCTGTATTTGAAGGTGGGCGCCTAACAGAAATTAAACGTGCAATGCGATGCGGAAAATATTCCCGTATTCGAAGGTGGGCACCTAACAGAATTTAAACGTGCAATGCGATACAGAAAATATTCCCGTATTTGAAGGTGGGCGCCTAACAGAAATTAAACGTGCAATGCGATGCAGAAAAGTATTCCCGTATTTGAAGGTGGGCGCCTAACAGAATTGAAACGTGCAATGCGATGCAGAAAATATTCCCGTATTTGAAGGTGGGCGCCTAACAGAAATTTAAACGTGCAATGCGATGCAAAAAGTATTCCCGAATTTGAAGGTGGGCGCCTAACGGAAATTAAACGTGCAATGCGATGCAGAAAATATTCCCGTATTTGAAGGTGGGCGCCTAACGGAATTTAAATGTGCAATGCGAATGCAGAAAATATTCCCGAATTTGAAGGTGGGCGCCTAACGTAATTGTAACGTGCAATGCGAATGCGAGAAAATATTCCCGAATTTGAAGGTGGGCGCTAACGGAATTGAAACGTGCAATGCGAATGCGAGAAAATATTCCCGAATTTGAAGGTGGGCGCCTAACGGAAATTAAAACGTGCAATGCGAATGCGAGAAAATATTCTCGAATTTGAAGGTGGGCGCCTAACGTGATTTAAAAAAATGCGAATGCGAGAAAATATTCCCGTATTTGAAGGTGGGCGCCTAGCGGAATTGAAACGTGCAATGCGATGCGAAAAATATTCCCGTATTTGAAGGTGGGCGCCTAACGTAATTGAAACGTGCAATGCGAATGCGAGAAAATATTCCCGTATTTGAAGGTGGGCGCCTAACGAAATTGAAACGTGCAATGCGATGCGAAAAGTATTCCCGTATTTGAAGGTGGGCGCCTAACGAATTTAAACGTGCAAATCGAGAAAATATTCCCGTATTTGAAGGTGGGCGCCTAACAGAATTGAAACGTGCAATGCGGATGCAGAAAATATTCCCGTATTTGAAGGTGGGCGCATAACAGAATTGAAACGTGCAATGCGAATGCAGAAAATATTCTCGTATTTGAAGGTGGGCGCCTAACAGAATTGAAACGTGCAATGCGATGCAGAAAAGTATTCCCGTATTTGAAGGTGGGCGCCTAACAGAATTGAAACGTGCAATGCGATGCAAAAATATTCCCGTATTAGAAGGTGGGCGCCTAACAGAATTGAAACGTGCAATGCAAATGCAGAAAAGTATTCCCGTATTAGAAGGTGGGCGCCTAACGGAATTTAAACGTGCAATGCGAAATGCAGAAAATATTCCCGTATTAGAAGGTGGGCACCTAACAGAAATTAAACGTGCAATGCGAATGCAGAAAATATTCCCGAATTTGAAGGTGGGCGCCTAACAGAATTGAAAACGTGCGATGCAAATGCAGAAAATATTCCCTCAGCCTGAGGACTGGGGAATGGATTTTAAAAATATGTTACCTCCTTTTTTTGGTATTTTCTCTTGCCTGTGAATTTCTCCACTTATTCGACAGACTTTCTCTTTTTTGGTATTTTAAATTTTCCACATTGATCACATTCACTTTAAAGTGATTAGTGACAATTTGTTCCTGCATGAAACAAAATTTATTAGATATAAACTGCTGGCAAGTGGCATCTGCCGTCCCCACTTCTTGTTGCTTCCTTTGTTTTTGCTTTTTCATGTTGCATGGCTTTCGACCTCTTGTCCCTTGCAGACTCTTTTTGTATTTTCTCATTTTTTCCATTTTTGTTTTGTTTTCTTTTTCTTTGGCCATGTTTGCCAAGCTTCTTTATTCCTTTCCCCAATCTTCTATCCTTTCTGATCCAGTGTTGTTTCAACTTCCGTTATCGGGAGCCGGTAGTTAGCTCTCAAAAGGGTAAACAATGAAATGCAGAAAAAATGAAAGAAAGGTAAGGGTATTTTGGAGAGATGACAGAACTTATCTGGGTATTTGCTGGCTGATTCCGCTGACCATGCCATGTATTTAAACTCCGACCCAGTTCGTTCCAATCATTATTCTGACTCTGAATTGCCTTTGACCCAAACCAATACTCTTTTTTGTTGCCTTTTTCTCTTTTGATAGTCCTCACGATCGCCTTACGGTGCCTCGAAAGGTTTTCACCAATAAGGCTCTCTCGTTTATTCTCTCGACCTCACAATCATCTCACAGTGCCGATTAAGGTTTTCACTGCTGAGACTCTCTCATTTTATTTCTCTCAACCTCACAATCGTCTCACAGTGCCAGCTAAGGTTTTCACTGATGAGACTCTCTCATTTTTTTTTATTTTTTCCATTTTTCCTTTTGTATTTTGTTTTCTGTTCCACGGGTATTGTCCGATGCTTCGCTCCTTCGTTGTATTTGTTATCATTTCAGAATCGATCAGAAGGTCTTTCTTTGGACTGTAACGTGGCTTTTGGACGGGTTAAGAAAGAAAGATATAAAGGCTCAAAATTTCAACGAGGGTTAAAAAATATTTACAACTCTCGGAATTATTAAAACATAACTTCTGCCCCAGTTTCAATATGTGGGGAATTTTTGGATTTTTCCTTTATTGTGACTGAACCTCAGAGAGGCTGCCTACGTACCCTTTCGGGATCAAGTCAGACGTAGTTCATCCAACTTCAAAAGTTAGATGGATTTCTTTTCTTTTGACTTTTTCCCGATTTTTGTCTTTTTCTCTTTTCCTTTTTTTCAACATTTTTTTTTTCATTTTTTTTCATTTTTTTTTTGTTTTTTCATCATTTCAATCTTCATTCTGGCAATTGAGAACTTATTGCATTAGAGTGATTCCGAGAGAGGGATATGAAAGAATTCATTCATTAAGGCTCAAAGGGTTAACAATGGATAAAGTGTTTGGATAGAGAATAAAATGCCTTCGTCATTTCAATTCCAAAATCACAACAAAATACAAAACATACAATTGAAAAGGAATCATACATAGTATCTTTTGACCGCATCCGAATTGATAGCAGTCTCTACGCACTTTCCTTCAACATCTGTTAAGTATAATGCCCCATTGGACAACACCCGCGATACCACGAACGGTCCCTGCCAATTCGGTGCGAACTTGCCTTTTGCCTCTACCCAATGTGGTAAGATACGCCTCAATACCAGTTGTCCAACTTCAAACTTTCGAGGTCGTACCTTCTTATTATATGCTTTGGCCATTCTCCGCTGATACAACTGTCCATGGCAGACTGCGGCCAATCTCTTCTCATCAATCAAATTCAACTGTTCTAACCGGGCCTTTACCCATTCATCGTCATCTATCTCGGATTCGGCTATAATTCGCAATGACGGTATTTCTATTTCTGCGGGTATAACGGCCTCTGTTCCATACACCAGGGTATAAGGTGTGGTTCCGATAGAAGTACGTACCGTCGTGCGGTAACCCATGAGAGCAAAGGGTAACTTTTCATGCCATTGCCTGGATCCCTCCACCATTTTTCGGAGAATCTTCTTGATGTTCTTATTTGCCGCTTCTACTGCACCATTTGCCTTTGGCCTGTAAGGTGTGGAATTACGGTGCGTGATCTTAAACCTTTCACAAACTTCCGCCATGAGATGACTGTTTAAATTGGCTCCATTGTCTGTGATAATCACTTTGGGGATTCCAAATCGGCATATGATATTCTCGTGCACAAAATCCACCACCGCTTTCTTCGTCACCACCTTGAATGTCTTAGCTTCGACCCACTTGGTGAAATAATCAATTGCAACCAGGATAAACCTGTGCCCATTAGAAGCGGCTGGATCTATTGGGCCGATGACATCCATGCCCCAAGCAACAAAGGGCCATGGTGCCGACATTGTGTGTAACTCATAAGGCGGGGAGTGGATCAGATCCCCATGTACCTGGCATTGATGGCATTTCTTTACATACCTGATACAATCACGCTCCATCGTGAGCCAGTAGTACCCAACTCTCAAGATCTTCTTTGCTAACACATATCCGCTCATGTGGGGTCCGCATACTCCAGCATGTACTTCAATCATGATTTCATCTGCTTGTTGTGCATCCACACATCTCAATAAACCCAGATCTGGTGTTCTTTTGTATACCACTCCTCCACCTGAAGAAAAATCCATTGGCTAGACGCCTGATGGCTCTCTTCTGGTCTCCGGTGGCTTGCTCCGGGTATTTGCCAGCTTTCAAGTATTCTCTGATATCATGATACCACGACTCTCCATCCGACTCTTCTTCCACAACGAAGCAATAAGCATTCTGATCTCGGACTTGGATCTGGAGCGGATCTATGTATGTCTTGTCCGGATGATGCAACATAGAGGACAATGTGGCCAAAGCATCTGCAATCTCATTGTGCATTCTCGGGATATGCTTGAATTCTATAGACCGGAATCTTTGAGACAACTCGTGCAAACAATACCGATATGGTATCAATTTCAAATCTCGTGTCTCCCATTCCCCCCTGAATTTGGTGTACCAAGAGATCCGAGTCACCCATGACCAAAATCTCTTGGATACCCATGTCAATCGCCATCCTTAATCCCAAGATGCACGCCTCATATTCGGCCATATTATTGGTACAGAAAAATCGAAGCTGAGCTGTGACGGGATAGTGTTGACCCGTACTTGAAATGAGTACCGCTCCGATACCAACGCCCCTACTGTTGACGGCTCCATCAAAGTACATTTTCCATCCTGGCCTCTCCTCTTGCTCCACCTCTTCGACAAGCATTGCCTCTTCATCCGGAAAGTATGTTTTCAATGGCTCATATTCATCATCCACCGGATTCTCGGCTAAGTGGTCCGCAATAGCTTGTGCCTTCATTGCCGTACGAGTTACGTAGACAATGTCAAATTCTGTGAGCAGAATCTGGCATTTGGCCAATCTTCCCGTAGGCATGGGCTTCTGAAATATATACTTGAGAGGATCCAGCCGTGATATCAAGTACGTAGTGTACGCTGACAAATAATGCTTTAGCTTCTGAGCCACCCAAATCAATGCACAACAAGTTTTCTCCAGTTGGGTATACTTCACCTCGTAGGATGTAAACTTTTTGCTGAGGTAGTAGATGGCTTGTTCTTTCTTGCCTGTCTCATCATGTTGACCAAGTACACAACCGAAAGAGTTATCTAGCACCGTCAAATACAAAATCAGAGGACGCCCTGGTTCTGGAGGAACTAACACCGGAGGATTAGCCAAATATTCTTTGATCTTGTCAAAGGCTTCCTGACATTCATCGGTCCACTTCACTGCTGCATCTTTCTTTAACAACTTGAAGATCGGCTCGCATGTTGATGTCAATCGAGCAATGAACCGACTAATGTAATTCAACCTTCCTAATAAGCTCATGACCTCCTTCTTGTTCTTCGGCGGAGGTAGACTTTGAATAGCCTTGATCTTTGATGGATCCAACTCAATACCTCGCCGACTCACAATAAACCCCAGTAGTTTCCCTGAAGGTACTCCAAAAGCACACTTCGCCGGATTGAGCTTTAGATTGTACCTCCGGAGTCTTTGGAAAAACTTCCTCAAATCTTTCACATGATTAGGTTGTTTTCTGGACTTTATAATGACATCGTCCACATATACCTCAATTTCTCTATGCATCATATCATGAAACATTGTGGTCATTGCCCTCATGTAAGTTGCCCCGGCATTCTTCAATCCAAACGGCATTACTCTGTAACAGTACGTTCCCCAAGGTGTAATGAAGGCAGTTTTCTCAGCATCTTCTTCGTCCATCAGGATCTGGTGATAACCTGCGTAACAATCCACAAACGAACCGATCTCATGCTTGGCGCAATTGTCGATCAATATGTGAATGTTTGGCAATGGGAAGTCATCCTTCGGACCGGCTTTATTGAGGTCTCTGTAGTCTACACACACTCTGGTTTTGCCGTCTTTCTTCGGGACCGGCACAACATTTGCCAACCAGGTGGGGTATTTGGTAACTCTTATGACCTTTGCCTCAAACTGCTTATTCACCTCTTCCTTTATCTTCACGCTAATGTCCGTTTTGAATTTTCTCAGCTTTTGTTTCACTGGGCGGCATTCCGAGTAGATAGGCAACTTGTGTACCACCAGATCTGTGCTAAGCCCGGGCATGTCATCATAGGACCAGGCAAAGATGTCCTTAAATTCATGTAACAACCTTATCAATTCATCCCTGAGGGTGCCTCCAAATGCACACTAATCTTTGTTTCTCGGACATCATCTTCGCTCCCCAAGTTTACAGATTCCGTATCACTCAGATTCGGCTTGGGTTTTTCCTCGTATTGTTTCATGTCCTTACTTATTTCCTCCAGGGCTTCCTCATCCTCACATTCTATTTCACTATCTTCCTCGATTTCTTGTATAGTAGCGTGATTGTCGGAACTGGGTCTAGAATCCTTCACGCATGACATGGCATTGGAATCAACACATGCAAAACTGTACAAAAGGAAAAATAAAGAAAAATAAGGCAAAAGTGAAGAAAAAGGAAAAACCGCATTTCATTAATAAAAGAAACGAACAATGTTCGGGATACATGGTGATTTTTTTTTTCATGAGGGGAATGGGGAAATTATAAAATAACAACTTTCGGGGAAACAATGATGAAATTTTGAGCTAACTACCAAGACTCCTTCCGGATAAGGAAAGGAGTAGCTTCCCAATTGTTCAATGTGACTCGGGGCCCCACAAATTGCACGTCCATGTTGCTCGTGCCTTCCCCTGCTTCAATCGTATTCACTTCCCAGAACAATTTCCTAAAACCAAGCATTCCTTCATCAAGTTGGGTCTCAATGCACTTTGCTGCAGCAGATGGTTGATATTTTGTACCAGGCCTGATAAAGATGTCGGATAATTTGGGTATGGGTTTGGGCAAGGTCCAGTTTCTCTTGGCTTTAGAGGCTCTTTGGATATCGGCAAAGGTGGGTTTGAACCCTAAGCCGAATGTACCTTTATTCTCCGGAAGATGAACTGGTTGAGTGACCCCCTGCAGTGTTTTACCTAATCCCCTCCCCGGTGCAAATCCGTTTTTCAGCATTTCTCTGGCCACCATTACAGCAGCTAGTGCCAACATCGGGGTTGATAGCTTTTCTCCTTCAGCAGCTCTATTCACCTCAACAACATCCGTCACTTGGTAGACCCAAGGACCCCGATCCCCATCGGTACCGTCAAAAGGTGCTACCACATTACAAGCATTTTCCTCTCCGTGTACAACAATCTCTTGCTGCTCCCATTCAAACTTGACCATCTGGTGTAGAGAAGATGGTACCGCTTTGGCCGCATGAATCCAGGGTCGACCTAACAGCAGGTTATATGATACGACAATATCAAGCACCATGAACTCCATCGTAAAATCAACGGGACCGATGGTCACTTCCAAAATAATATCCCCCAACGTGTTCTTACTTCCGCCGTCAAACCCTCTCACATTGATATTGTTTCTCCGGATTCTATCCGGGCTAATGTTCAGCTTCCCTAGAGTTGACAGCGGGCAGATGTTCGCGCTCGATCCATTGTCAATCAATACCCTAGTCACGACTGACTCTTCACTCTTTACCGTGAGGTACAATGCTTTATTGTGTTCAGTTCCTTCTACCGGCAATTCCCTATCAGAGAAGGTGATTCTGTTGGACTCGAAAATTTTGCTGGTAATCTTCTCCAAGTGACACACTGAAATCTTCTCCGAACATGAGCCTCATTTAGAATCTTCATAAGAGCCTTCCGGTGCTCCTCCGAATGTATCAACAAAGATAACAAAGAAATCTGGGCCGGGGTCTTTCTTAACTGCTCAACCACTGAGTACTCTTGCGACTTCATTTTCTTAAGAAATTCTTCTGCTTCCTCCTCCGACACTGGCTTCTTCAGTTGACTTTCTTTTACCGTTTTCATCTTTCTCAGTTCCTCTGAAGCAAAACACCTTCCGGATCGAGTAAGTCCATGCGTTTCATTAATTTCACCAGAAATCTCTTTTCCCTTGTAAACTACCGTTACCTTATTATAGTTCCAAGGCACAGTCTTTGTATTCACCACTGGCATTTGCACTACTGGTTTTATGATTACTGGCTTTGCACTTGCTCCTTTCACGATTACGATCGTCTTTGCACCTGGAACTACCACCTTTAAACCTCCCATCACTACTGGCTTTGGTTTCTCAACAATGGCTTCCTCTTTCACAATTTCTTTTTCTAACTTGTCACTCGACTTTATCATCATGACGGCCTGAGATGGTTTTTGATTGCCATCACCCTGCACCACGTTCTATCATATTCGTTTCGTGGTGATTCGGCAATGGATTCTGGGTAATGTTTGGGGCCTCGGGAGCCTGCACTTCAATTCTCCTCTCATCGATAAGATCTTGAATGGCATTCTTTAATTGCCAACACTTCTCGGTATCGTGGCCCAATGTTCCCGAACAGTATTCACATCTGACAGAAGAATCAAGATTTTTCGGAGGTGGGTTTGGATTTTTTGGTGCGATTGGCCTCAACATCCCCAATTCTTTCAACCTGTGGAAAAGACTGGTATATGACTCTCCGAGAGGAGTGAATGTCTTTTTTGCTTTGTTTCTCCAATCAGCGTCCGGCCTGGGTCTATTCTGGTTTCGGTAAGGTTTAGGGGTTGGGTATGTGTTTTGGGTATGGTACACATTGTGTGGAGCTTGAGCTCTCCACACGTGGGGAGGTGGTGGTGGGTAAGCTTGGGTTTGAGGGTGATGGTAATGTGGTACAGTCGGTGGGTATGGTGGCGGTGGTGGGTTATATGGGCTCGGTGCATTGTAGGGATTTGGCGGGTAAGATGGTGGTGGTGGATTATATGGGGTTGACGGGCTTGGTGGGTGTTGGCGGTAAGGTTTGGGTGGGTTATAATGTGGGTTGCGACTCCAGGGCCTGCTTTCAACGGTTGCCACTTCTTCTTTCTTCTTCTTTCCCATCACTCCTCCGCTTCCACTCTGTATAGCTTGATTGGTGGCTTTGATAGCCGAAAAACTCATAATTTTGTTTGTCTTCAAACCCTCTTCTACAAAACTTCCCATTTTTACAACTTCGTTGAAACTTTTTCCAATTGCTGACACTAGATGGCCGTAGTATGTTGGATCCAAAGCTTGCAGAAAACAATCCACCATCTCTCCTTCTTTCATCGGTGGATCGACTCTAGCGGCCTGTTCCCTCCATCTAAAACCGTATTCTCTAAAGCTCTCTCCTGGCTTTTTCTCCAGCTTGGTAAGGGATAACCTGTCGGGTATGATCTCCAGATTGTACTGAAAATGACTGGCAAAAGCTTGTGCTAAATCATCCCAAACGAACCATCTTGTATGGTCCTGTCGAGTATACCATTCCAGAGCCGATCCACTCAAACTTTGGCTAAAGTACGCCATCAACAATTCATCTCTACCTCCCGCGCCTCTCATCTTACTACAGTATCCTCTTAGATGAGCTACAGGATCCCCGTGTCCGTTGTACATGTCGAACTTGGGCAACTTAAATCCTGCAGGAAGCTGCACCTCAGGGAACAAACACAGGTCTTTGTAGGCTACACTTACTTGCCCTCCCAGCCCTTGCATATTGCGGAAAATGTTCTCAAGACTCTTCACCTTTCGAGCCATCTCTTCCTGCCCGGCACTAGCTTCTATCATGGGAGTGTGAGACTCGTGTTGTCTGAAAGTAGGCTCCGGGGGTAGTAGTGAGAATCCTGGATATGAAACATTGGTTCGCTAGAGGATTTGTGGATAACAGTGGGCGGAGGTGCCACATATACAGGAGCAACTTGTGGAACCTGAGGTGGTGTTTGCTTGGCTGGAGGTGGTGGCATTTGGGAGGTGGAAGCATAGTAGTGAGGGTAATCGGGGTAGGTGGATGATGAGTTCAGTGTTGGTGGCTCGGGGTTAGGATTGGCTGGAGGGACATATGCAGGGTTAGCAGGGTAGGCTGGTAGTGGTTGACCTCTCGACCAAGCCTGGTACATTTCAGCCATCTGCTGTCTTAACTTGTACATTTCTTCTTTCATCCCCGCCACATCCACGATCTCTTCTTCGTGAGCAGGGTCTACAATGGTTGCCTCGATCTCCTGGGATACAGCCTTTGTCATCTTTTTGGATCCGGTGTTGTATGAGTGGGTAGCCAGTATGCCAGTTGCCTAGAAAATCTGGACTCACAAACATCAACACTTGTTAGTTGTTAGCGCAACGACTTTAAAAACAAACACATTTGCTCGAGTCGTTATGCATCATCCCGGCCGCTGCTCACTTCAATCATCTTTTTCTTTTTCCGCTCTTTTGTTTTCTTTCTTTCTTTTCTTCTTTTCTTTTCTTTTCTTTTTTGCTCTTTTTCTTTTCTTGCTTTTTCTCTTCTCTTTTTTTTTCTTTTCTTGCTTTTCCTTCTCTCTCTTTTTCCTTGCCGTTTTCATAATCACGCTCCTATTTATTTGCCTAGCGGATATGAAGGAAATGATATAAAGTAAAGAATTGGTAACAACACTTTGTTTTCTCATTGATAATTCAAAACCTTGATTACAAAGCGATGTTTTAAGAAAAGGAAAAATAAAATAAAAGACGATGCATGACCTAAGAGTACATTAATGCACCTAGTGCCCGCGAGGCATCGTTCGGCCTTGCCGCGGGCCTATATGCTAAACCCCTTTGAAGCCTATCCAGGTCGGCCATGACTTGTTGTACAAAAAACTTCACTGCAGATACAAAAGTCCTCCGAGTCATATCTTCACAAAGTTGAGTCTTTCGGGTGATATACTGGGCGATGCGAACAATCTTTTCTCTGATGACCCCTTTTTCTTGCAATAGACGGCTTATTTGCTGATTGCGAGCGTCCAAGACATGTTGGTTGTCCTTTTGCACCTGTTCTAGCTCCAATTTTAATCTAGCCATGGTCGTGTAGCAATATTCTCTTTCTTCCTCAAGATCTTTGATAATCTTGTTGCTCTTGGCCGTGGCTGAGATTATTTTCTTCCTAAGCTGGACTATTTCGGCATCATGCTTGTCTTGCAGTTGTTGAACCAATTTGGCTCTCCTCTCGACATCCTTATCCATTTGCTTCCGAGCCATGACTAACTCTTTCTCCGCTTTATCCAAATCGAAGCTATAGTCATTTACCTTTCGCCGGAGAATCTCAATTAACTTTTCATCCCGGGCCGAGCGAACTGGGGTCTCGGATGCAATTTTCATTTGAGCCATTTGAGCTTTCAATATCTCATTCTCTTTCTTCAACTGCTTCTTCTCCACTTCATCGGATGCCGCTTGTAAACCGCTTTCGAAATGGAGATTTCTCAGTTTATCTTCCAACAGACTGATTTTTGCCTTATATTCCTTTTCCTTGGATGCCCATTTCAGATTTTCCTCGGATTGCTCTATCAGGTTTTGCAAGTGAGGTCTCTTTGAAAGACGTTCGTGTTCAACCCCTCGTCGGTACCAGGTGGAGTATCCAGGTGATATCTCCCCTCTTGCTCTATTCGGCACACAAGTATCAATCTTCAAATTTTGGCATTCGTTCCAGATTTGCCGGATTTTTGCTTCCGGGAATTGCCCGTCTGGACCAATCTCCACGGCCTGCACACTGAGGTCCCCATCCCTCGGAATAATTTGACACCGACCCAACTGTCGCAGGGCTCTGTAGGGTGCATAAGGTTGTATACTCTTCAAACCCATGATCAAAAATGGCGATCCCTCTGTTGGCATGTATATCACCTCGTCAAGAGGTAACCAGTCATACGTCCAATCAATTTGACCGTCAGTTAGTGATCGAAGATACACAATCCAACCTTGGACCCCCTCTGGCAACTTTACTTCTTTTGTCCTCGCATTGAACTCTTCCAAACATGTCCGATCGGTCGAACCATAGCTCGAGAATGAAGGGTGGTGACACAGATGCTCGATTAGCCAAATTTGCAAGATCAAGTTACACCCCTCGAAGAAGCTAGCCCCTGCTTTGCACTCAGTCAGAGCTCGATAAATATCCGCAACAATCATTGGGGCCAAAGTACAGTTTTCTTGTACTATAAGTGTGGTAGCTACCCCGGCGACTTTTATATTGATATGGCCATCTTTCCTCGAGAATACAACAACTCCAAGAAATGCCACCAAAAATGCGAACCTCCGGTGTTCTTCCCATTTCGCCCGGTTGGACTTAAAGCACAATTTGTTGGTTGGGTCGTTGAAACCCCCAACGTGTCCAAACCTGTTGTAGATGAAGCTTAAAGAACAAAATCCATTGACCAGATCTTCATTATGAACATTCCGGGCGATTTTCAAAGAGTCGAGGAAACGATGTACTGTCACCATCCTCGGAGATACCGGGTATTTTCCTTTCAGCGGAACCTCGGTCTTCCCAATGTAAAAGGCAATCTCCTCCAAAGTAGGGGTAAGCTCAAAATCTGGAAAATGAAATACGTTGTGTGCCGAATCCCAAAACGATACCAACGCTCTAATTACATCACCTCGAGGAACTATTTCGAGTAACCCCGTAAGGCCTTTCAAGTACTTTTTGACCCAGTCTTGACCATCGGATCCCATGTCCTGCCACCATAACCTCAGCTCCAAAGGGATTTTATTTAGGGAAAATTGTTCATTCATCATCGTGCTCGTCCTGCACATTTATTAAGGTGATTTTATTTAGAAAATCTTTTTCAATGCAAGTTTTCAATCTTTGAATGAAAGAAAAGGAAAATAATTTTCGAAGTGGCCATTTTTGCAAAAACAGCCTTCCGTCGTCCTTTCGGAACATTCGGCCATTTCCAAAAATAGCAATCACCTCGATTATTTAAAACGAAAATCTTTTTGGTCTTTTTCTAAAAGTGTGGTTGGACCCGTTTAAGGGTTGCCTACGTATCCCACCTAATGGCGAGAATCAAACCTGCGTAGTTCGGTCAGATTATTTGACCAATTATTTTCAACAAAAACTGTTCTTCCCATTTTTCCAAATTTTCAAATTTTCCGGATACCTATTTTCTACAAATCATTATTTTCCTCTCTCTTTTTTTTTAACAATTTTTCCAATCTCGGGATTTTCGCCGGTCCGCATAACGATCAAGGACAATAAAATGCAACACATAGCATGCTCGATCTTTTCAATACCGGGTCACCTGTCCTAGACGGACCCAACCCCTGTGTTGAGTCCCCTAAGTCAAAATATGATGCAAATAATCGCCCTAGACCTATGTTCAAAATCCTACGGTTTCATAGATTGCTAGACCGTGTACCCGAGCGGACAACTCGAATCGAGGAGGGGGCTACGTACCGGTGACTCGCGGAGTCAATCGGCTTTGTAACTTATCCGGCCTCTGTTTTCTTAATTTAGGGTGACTTTTAACAGAAAGGGGAGTCTCAACCAGTAAGCACATCCCCGGGGGAGAAGAGAGAAGGGTTTTCGGCACAATTTTATATACAATTCACATAATATCAAAGCGATAAAGCACCTAGCATGTTATTCCAATCATATAATGAAGTCAAATAAAAACGCGAACGGCAGTTCTAAGGAGCTCGAGTTCTTAAACCCTGAAGTCGAAATTCAGGGTTGGAAACTCAACAGATTGTCTTTGTCACACCTCCCTTTTTACTACCCCAAACATGCGTAAGGTGTATAAATACACTTGTAGGGTATACCCCGACGCTCAATTACCCGATACGGATAAAATAACGCCAGGGAAGGAGTTTTTCCAATTTAAGGACAATCGGTTCGGGATATATTTAGAGATTAGTCAGAGTCGCCACTTGGGAATGACAATGGTGTCCCAAGTCACCGGTTAATCCCGAATCCGAGGAATTTTGACTCTTAAAATGTCTGCGAAGCAGAGATCCGGATAAGGAACTCTGTTAACCCGGGAGAAGGTGTTAGGCACTCCCAGATTCCGTGGTTTTAGCACGGTCGCTCCACTGTCGTTCTTGGCTTTTATTTGACTCAATTATAGATTTTAACAACATGATGTGCTTTTACGTTAAATATTATTTTTTAGGAATTTTGCGACATCGCGGAAATACACCTCGAGTCATACCGCAACCAGTACGCCTATGACTTTTGGAGTATTTCGGCTCTGCCGAGATTTGGATTCGAGTCGCACCAAGTGCACACTCGTTCATAGGAAGGTATATTAAAATCGTGCCCTAAAGTAACATCTATCGGCTTTTAAATCTTTTGGGAGAAGCTATGGAATTTACTATTAGCTTTCCCGGATCTATTTTGTGTTTATATCATTACTAATGGGGGCCCCGGTGTTATTCGGGCGAGGCTCATCCCAAACTATTTATTAAAGGATACTAATATTTGGCTAAGTTTTCTATATTTGTTTTTTGCCTTAATCGTAATACTAACACTATAATAATCCAAGCCCGTTGAGTTTTTACCAATTAATTGGGCCTGGTTCTTCAGCCTTGTACTGGATGTGCTTAAGCAGACTTCAGATCTTTATTTGGGCAGCCTAATCGAATGATACTATAGTTCAGGCCCACGTAATGTTTTGGGCCCAAACCAGAATGTAATAACAATAGAAAATATGAGACAGGTTTCATAAAGGGACAAATTGGAAATGAAATCACATTAATTTTATTCATTTTTCAGAAGATAAGAATCACTATACAATATAATCTATACTTAAACTAAATTACTACTAATTAACCTACAGATGACTGGACTACCATTGTTCCATTTGCTTTCTGCCAACACGCCTATTAACATTGTAGACATTACTTATACTAAGAATGGAAGAGAAGAGTGATTCAACTATATTAGACAATGCTTTATCAATCTGTTTATTCACTAACATTAACTAAATTAGCCCAGACTAAGTGATATGTGCACAAATACATTATTGATTCTAGTCTGATTTCAACTTATGAGATGTCCCGAACCCAATTGTGAATGAATTACTAATTCTTCAAACTAATCTTCTCTTTTGATGACCTTGTGACTATGTTTAAACACTGATTTGAACACTGGTTCGAACCCATTTTAACAGCCAATTTCACTCCCTTTTAAACTTACTTAAAAAAACAAGATTAGTTAACGAAACAGATTAGCTAAATGAGCTTATTATTACTAATGTATGCAAGTGAATTGATTAGCTTTGGTTTTAATAGTATTCCTGTTTGACTAAGTGATGGTGATCCACAATCATGCTATTATTACACTACTGATTTCTTCAGGAAGTTCATTACCAGATTATTAATGTTGCAGGTATTACTAATTGACTTATGTTTTAAGTACTTTTACCTAATTAAACTAGGTGGTAAACTATCTATATTATACTACTACTATACTACTACTACTATACTATTACATTGTTTTGTGTTCAGCTACTACAAACTATTACAATTAAGATACTAATTCGAAATGACAGAACAAGTTAAAACGGAAGCTTCATTTCCAGATTTCAGCAATTACATCTTCATCAGAAATAGAAAAGTGTACCTGGATCAAATAGAAAGGACCAATGAGTTCTAGGGGGTCAAGTAAGCAAGTAACAGCAGGGTTTGAAACAGCAATGCAACAGTAGAGGATTTGAATATCAACGAGCTAAATAACACAGCAACAGAGTCAAATAACCCAGCAACAGCAAGCTAAGAAAACCCAGCAGAATCCGATTGAAAGCACCCAGAAATCTTACGATCCTATTGCTATTTTTAAACTTTGAAACTTTTGAATTTCAGCTTATATGTATTCTCAGATTACTCAATGTTGGAACCCCAAATATTAGCTCAGGTTGTTCTCTAGTGGAATCCCCATTTTCAGCCCCTTTTTTGAGATATTTATAGCTAACCTTTAGGGCTGAATACTTGGGGAAGAAGTATGGGATTAATCCCACTTCCCCCCTCCTAAAATTATTCATTCTACACTTTGGTCCCATTTTCAGTTACCAAAACCCTTCCAGCATGTGCTTGAAGGTTCCAAAAGATTCCTTTTAGGGTCTTTTACTAGTATGACCTTAGGGGTTAAAGATTTTTACAGATTTCCCATTTTTAGGAGACCATTATACCCCTAAATCTCTGCAAAATTGCAGAAATCAGGAGTATGAATGTCCCTATTACCCTCCTAAATTCTTACTAGTTACTATTTTACCTTTTTAATACCCAATTATGCCCCTAAGGGCACTGCTGATTTACTAGCTTGCCTAGGGCAGATTTTCAGCTTGTTTTGAACTATTTAACTAATAGCCAGCCCTAGCATTAGTATTTAAGGGCTGGCCAGTTTCATTTTTAAGAACTATTTCAAAGTTAGCCATTTTTAAGTTAATTCCAGTCAATTAAGACCAATTTATTCCTAATTAAAGCTAATTGCAGGCATAGCCTGTTTTATTGTTATGATTAACCTATTTAAAAGTTAGCCAGTCTCAAGTTGAGACTTGGCTTGGGCTATCAAAGCCATATACTGAACAGCTGGGCCCAAAACCTTTACAGGTTTGGCCACTTTGCTGTTCGGGGCTCAATATAGAGCCTGGGCTAGTTTGCATTTGCAAACATAGCCCTTTTGCACAACCAGCCACTGTTAAAGGTGGACTGTGTGTTAGGGCTCACAGAATTGGTCAACCCTTTGCAGGGTTGACCATTCTTAGGCCAATTATTAAACCTATAGCCTAATTATGATCATTTTCAGTTTATACCTATTTAAAAACTAACCACTTTCATGGAACCTAATGCTAACAACTATAACCAATCCACCTAAGGTCTAGATGATCAATCAAACATTCATAAGAAGCCAAATCTAGCAAAACTTAAGCATTCTTAACATGAATTGCACACGGAAACACATATGATCTAAGAAGCATGCATTAACCAACTCAAATTCAGAGGGAACAGTAGATATGGTTGAATTTTAGTCAACTAACTCATCCTATCAGATTGTATGTGATGCAGTGTGAATTTGTGTCAATTCATACCTAGTTATTACTAATTCCAATCATATGAAAGTTTGATCAATTTTAGATCCTTTAGAATTCATGGCACAGTTACACATATAAGCACAGGCTTTTATAGAGATGACAATTAGGATCCAATTTCAAACTCTAAACCTAGAATCATGATAACCCAATGAAACAGGAAAAGTATGAAACTAAAGCCAGACATGTGAAGAATCCTAGTCATGCTCTCAATATGAATCAGGAACTAGCAGCCAATAAGTCAGACAAAGCATCATAACAGGACCTCAACATAACAGGCTAAAGATGAGCCAACTAAGAAGCTTCAAGACTAATTATCATAGCAACTTGCACAAAGATATGAAATAAACTATGGAATGATGGGAAGGTAATCAACCAGAACCAAATCATGGACAAGTGCATGGCAGATAAGATAAAAAATGAAGGAAAGAAGAGCATGGAGATGAAGAAAAGAAGGATGTGTAGAAACAGTAGAAAAACTAGACCATGAAAGCCAGAAAGAAACCCAGTTCTATGAATCATTACAGTCAAAGGCAACAAGAGTAGTTAATGATTTTTATGCACTTTTCTTTTATATTTTTTTTCTTTTCTTTTATGAAAAATTATAAATCCTAATTTACTACCTACTCTAATTTCCTAGTATTTTTGGTAATTTTCTGCTATTTTTTCCTAATTTCTACTACTTAAGCTATTTTACTAATTTCCTAATTAACTAAACTAACAAATTACTTACTACTATTTTTTTTTTTTGATTTTTCTAATTTCTTACTTATTCAAACACACAAAAATATAACTAATTTCAAACAAAGCAAGTAATTGCACTCAAAAACATATTTATTTTAATTTTGGAATTTAAAGGCTTAGTGCAAAAATCATGTGCTCACAGTCTTCAAGCTTAAATTACAACTTAAGGTGTTACACTAATGTCTAATTGTCTACTAGTCGAGAGGTTTGAGAACACAGGTTACTTGCCTTGCTAGACTAGATTAAATCAAAATGAATCAACTAACTATTTACACTATCAAAGGAAAACTAAACAATCTATTCACAGGTTTACTATATTGCCCATTTTTGTTACGAGCTATACCCCCATCATCTCCAATTCACCCTAATCACACTGCTTCAGTATATAATGGTTTCCACTTTTAAAAGAAAAACTCAATCAGATTTGGACTTAAGCCCTTAAAGTTAAATTAACTACATCGAGCAGTTTTAAGCATTCTAAGTACTCAGTTGTATTAGCCCAAACACCTACATCCAAACGATTCAAAGGCCTTAACGCGTTTATACTACTGATTTTACCATGAGATAGCAATTACTGATCTTGTGGGTGTTATTAACCGACTTATGTTTTAGGAGTTATCACCTAATTAAACTAATTGACATTTCTACGATTATACTACTATACTACTACCAGCTATTACACTGTTTCTGTATGTTTTGTTCTTCAGCTATTACAGAAGACTATAATGAATGAATTACAAATCTAAATCATAAAATATCATAAATTAAACTGGAATCTTCATTTTTCATCAAGAGCATCAATACAACTTCACTGGGACAGAAAATGTACCTGAATCAGCAAAGAAACCAATGAGTTCTAGGGGGACTAAGCAGATAAGCAACAGCAAGACTCGAACAATGAATGCAACAGTAGAGTGAAGATCCAAATGCGTAGAACAACACAGCAACACAGCAACAGCAAACGAGCAGTAATCCAAAGCAGATAACCCAGAGAAATTCGATAGAAAACCCAAAAATCCTATTGTTGTATTGTTAATTCTAATCTCTCAAAGTTTTGTATAAAAAACAGCCTAGATATATTTTCAGATTACTCAGCTTTTTGAACCCCCCTTCAGCCCCTTTTTTAGGTGTATTTATAGCTAACCCAAGGCTGAAACTTGGGGAGAAAGTTATGGGATTTTATCCCACTTCTCCCCTCCTAAAATTATCAATTCTACACTTAAGCCCCCATTTCAGTTACCAGAAATCCTTCCAGCATGTGCTGGAAGGTTCTAAAGATTCCTTTTTATGGGTTTTTACCAATGTATCCCTAAGGGTTTGAGATTTTTACAGATTTCCCATTTTTAGGAGACCATTATACCCTTAAATCTCTCCAAAATTGCAGAAATCAGGGGTATGAATGACTCCATTACCCTTTTAAGTTCTAACTTATTACTGTTCTACCTTTTTAATTCCCAATTGTGCCCCTAAGGGCACTGCTGATTTACCAGCTTACCTAGGTTAGATTTTCAGCTTCTTTGGACTTATTTAACTGATAGCCAGCCCTGGCATTAGTACTTAAGGGCTGGCCACTTCTACTTTAAAGAACTATTTCAGTTTTAGCCTATTTAAACTAATTCCAGTCAATTAAGACCAAGTTATTACAAATTAAAGCCAATTGCAGGACTAGCCTGTTTTTATTATTATGTTTATACTATTTAAGAACTAGCCAGTCTCAAGTTGAGACTTAGCTTGGGCTATCAAAGCCAAATACTGAACAGCTGGGCCCAAAACCTTTACAGGTTTGGCCACTTTGTTGTTCAGGGCTCTAAAGAGAGCCTGGGCTAGTCTGCATTTGCAGACATAGCCATTTTGCGCAACCAGCCACTTTTAAAGTGGACTGTGTGTTAGGGCTTTATAGAATAGGTCAACCCTTTGCAAGGTTGACCATTCTTAAGCCAATTATTTAACTTATAGCCTAATTATGCATTTTCAGTATTTTATCCTATTTAAAAACTAACCACTTTCATGGAACTTAGTACTAACAGCTATAACCAATCCTCCTAAGCATAATAGACATCAACAGTGTTCATACTTAACATCAAACTATTGCAAAACTAGCCATTTCAACATGCAATTGCACACATAAACACATGAAACCAAATATGTTTATCAACTAATCAAAATTCAGAAAAGAAGTTGGATAATGTTGAATTTTAATTAATCAGACTTACAAACTCAATTTCAAGTGGTACAGTGTTAATTAAACATTAAGCAGGCATGAGTTACAATCAATTTCATGTTGAGTGATTCACTGGAAAGCCAAAACCTACTTAGCATTCATGGTTATAGGTACATAGACACTAAGTTCTCACAAAAACAGTCAACAGATTCAACTAGACATAACATAAGCATGGTAATCAGATTTTACTTTCAAGTATCAACCCTAGCTTAATGCATACATGTGAAAAATGAAAATGAGAAACAATAGAGATATGGAGAATAAAAGAAGATCATGCAAAAGTGACAAAAGAAAGATCAAGGACATGCATGTGAAGGTGTTATTTGAAGTAGTGATCCTCAGGTAAACAGAAGAGTCTAATGGCCAATTTTGACTTATGCTAAAAGAAAACAGTGAGACTCATAAAGAACTAGGATCAAGCCAACTACAATCAAATCATGTTTGAGATAAAAGGGAAAAGATAAAACAGAACCAAATCAGATATGAGGCTAATCTGTTAATCCTAACACTGTAACCAAGCATGAGACATGCCAAGAGACTCATTCGAACCTATTTGAAAACTAATCATGATGGACTGATGCAGACTAAAAGGTCAAGACTTAAACATAAAAGTGGAAGGAATTAATATTAACAGGAGACAAAAAGACAAAGAGAGATATCTAAGCCGAGTCCCCAAGTTAGAACAAGAACCTCAACAAGGAATTAACAAAAGAGAAAAATGGACATGCTGTTGAAGGCCCAGAGCAAATCATAAAAACCACAATAAGAAAAAGAAGAACAGTAAAGATGAATCTTAATACTACGCATGTCTTTTGAATCAAAGAAACCAACAATACAAACAGAAATATAAGCGAGTCTTAAGAAAAATAGAAAAAGCATACAAAAAGCAGATAAGAAACAAGAGGAGATGGACAGACGAACAGGAAAAGATGAAAGACGAGCAAGTTAAGCCCTAAAACTATCATGTGAAGCAGAAACAAACACAGACATTCATAGGCGTGCAAATACTCAAAAAATTAAACAAAAGAATACACAAAATAAAGAAGATAGGGATCGGGGACTTAGCTTAGCGGGGCCTGTCCCCCGAGCTTCCTATTCCCTTCACTCTTCTCACCCTCTCTCGAACTCTCTCTGACTCCTTTTATTCTCTTTTCTTGTTTTTTTTTCTTTATTTGTTCATATCTCTCTTTTTTTACTACTGGTTCTTCTTCTCAGTCTTAAAGACGAAGCCTTTCGAGATTTGAGTTGCAGGGGGATGTTCAGGAGTGTAAAAGACATAGTCTTTGGGAGGTTCGATTTTGGGGGTCGCCGGAGTTAGGGTTCCGACGACCCTTTTTCGGATATTCGAAGCGATCGGGACATATTCGAGGGAAGTGAATGATATAGGGGTGTAGATCAGAGGAAGGGGAATAGATTGGCATTGGTTTTGAGGTGAGATTCATATTTTGGTGGTCACCGGTGTAACTCCGGTGACCGGGACTTGAAGAACAGGGTTTGTTTTTTAGGGTTTTGGGTGTGTTATGAGTAAAGAAGAAAAGAGAAGAAGAGGGGAGAGGTAAGAGGAGCCGGCGACCACCGTAGGAGTGGTGGCCGCCATGGCCGTTGAGCTTTGCTGGATGAAGATGATGAAGAAGATGAGAGAACATGGGACGGCTGTCTTTAGGGTTATGAAAAGTGGCAAAAATCATTCAGACACAACCCTTTTATAGGCCAGGCATACGAGGTGATCTGAGCCGTTCGTTAGATTAAGATCAACGGCTCACAGGGGCGTTACTAAAACGACGCCGTATCATTTGCTTATGAGACTAAGGTCTTTAGCCGTTAGATTAATATAAATGGACGGCTGAGATCACTTTTACCAGATTAATTAAACTCATATAATTCAACTAAATTCCCAGCCGTTGGATTGGATGGATGGAACGGCTGAGATTGAATCTTCCGTGTGGATCACACGGGCCAGTCTTTGGGCCAATGGACTGGGCCACCAATTGGACTTCAATTGGCCCAGTTTATTATACCTACATATATATATTTTGTATTTTCTGGTTTTTTTTAATGATTTTTATGTATTTTCTTTTATACTTTTTTTTTCTTTTTCTTTTATGAAAAATTATAAATCCTAATTTACTATTTACTCTAATTTTCTAATATTTTTTGCAATTTTTCTGCTATTTTTTCTTTATTTTCTCCTATTTAAGCTATTTTTAATTTCCTTAAAATCTAACTAATTAAACTAACAAACTAATTACTTAGCCTATTTTTTTTGATTTTCTTCTAATTTCTACTTATTCAAACTCAAAAGTATAGCTAATTCCAAACAAATCAAGTAATTGCACTCAAAAACATATTTATTTTAATTTTGGAATTACTTGCTCGGTGCAAAAATCACGTGCTCACAATACTCTTGGTGGTGGAACTTCCTTGTGATTGGATTGTTGGATTGTTGTTGACTCCCTTGCCGGGATGTTTTTGAAAACCTTTTGACCGCACCCTGCTTTAGAGGTTGCCTACATATCCTGGGCTAAACAGGAATCAGGTCAGTGTAGTTCGGGAAGGTCTGGCAGTTTTAAAAACTACCAGACTCACTGTTGCATTGACACTGTCGAGACCTGCTGACTTATTCCTTATTACACCGGGGGGAAGAATGTAAAATGAAGAAGCTATTCTAAGCTAAGATCCTACAATTACAATTGTTCCTAATCTAGCTTTTGCTCTTCTTCCTTTTCCGGTGATGCAGAATCTTTTTTTGTTGATTTTCTTTGATGCTGACTCTCTTTTTTGTTGATTTTCTTGTTTTTCTTGTTGACTCTCTTTTTTGTTGATTTTCTTGTTTTTCTTGTTGACTCTCTTTTTTGTTGATTTTCTTATTTTTCTTGATCTCGAACTGAACCTGCTTAAAACAAAACAAAACAACAAACCACCTCTTTTTTTTTCTTTTTCTGCCCCAGTGTGGGCTTTTAGCTGTATAAACCATGATGTGCAAAAATATTCCCGTATTTGAAGGTGGGCGCCTAACAGAATTTAAACGTGCAATGCAAATGCAGAAAAGTATTCCCGTATTAGAAGGTGGGCACCTAACAGAATTTAAACGTGCAATGCGAATGCAGAAAAATATTCCCGTATTAGAAGGTGGGCACCTAACGAAATTTAAACGTGCAATGCGATGCAGAAAATATTCCCGTATTAGAAGGTGGGCACCTAACGGAATTTAAACGTGCAATGCGAATGCGGAAAATATTCCCGTATTAGAAGGTGGGCACCTAACGAATTTAAACGTGCAATGCGAATGCAGAAAATATTCCCGTATTAGAAGGTGGGCACCTAACGTAAATTAAACGTGCAATGCGAATGCAGAAAATATTCCCGTATTAGAAGGTGGGCACCTAACAGAAATCAAAACGTGCAATGCGAATGCAGAAAATATTCCCGTATTAGAAGGTGGGCACCTAACAGAATTTAAACGTGCAATGCGAATGCCGAAAATATTCCCGTATTAGAAGGTGGGCACCTAACAGAAATTAAACGTGCAATGTGAATGCAGAAAATATTCCCGTATTAGAAGGTGATCACCTAACAGAATTTAAACGTGCAATGCGAATGCAGAAAATATTCCCGTATTAGAAGGTGGGCACCTAACAGAATTTAAACGTGCAATGTGAATGCAGAAAATATTCCCGTATTAGAAGGTGGGCACCTAACAGAAATTAAACGTGCAATGCGAATGCAGAAAATATTCCCGTATTAGAAGGTGGGCACCTAACAAAATTTAAACGTGCAATGTGAATGCAGAAAATATTCCCGTATTAGAAGGTGGGCACCTAACAGAATTTAAACGTGCAATGCGAATGCAGAAAATATTCCCGTATTAGAAGGTGGGCACCTAACAGAATTTAAACGTGCAATGCGAATGCAGAAAATATTCCCGTATTAGAAGGTGGGCACCTAACAGAAATTAAACGTGCAATGCGAATGCAGAAAATATTCCCGTATTAGAAGGTGGGCACCTAACAGAATTTAAACGTGCAATGGGAATGTAGAAAATATTCCCGTATTAGAAGGTGGGCACCTAACAGAATTTAAACGTGCAATGCGAATGCAGAAAATATTCCCGTATTAGAAGGTGGGCACCTAACAGAATTTAAACGTGCAATGCGAATGCGGAAAATATTCCCGTATTAGAAGGTGGGCACCTAACAGAATTTAAACGTGCAATGCGAATGCAGAAAATATTCCCGTATTAGAAGGTGGGCACCTAACAGAATTTAAACGTGCAATGCGAATGCAGAAAATATTCCCGTATTAGAAGGTGGGCACCTAACAGAATTTAAACGTGCAATGCGAATGCAGAAAAATATTCCCGTATTAGAAGGTGGGCACCTAACGAAATTTAAACGTGCAATGCGATGCAGAAAATATTCCCGTATTAGAAGGTGGGCACCTAACAGAATTTAAACGTGCAATGCGAATGCAGAAAATATTCCCGTATTAGAAGGTGGGCACCTAACAGAATTTAAACGTGCAATGCGAATGCAGAAAATATTCCCGTATTAGAAGGTGGGCACCTAACAGAATTTAAACGTGCAATGCGAATGCAGAAAATATTCCCGTATTAGAAGGTGGGCACCTAACAGAATTTAAACGTGCAATGCGAATGCAGAAAATATTCCCGTATTAGAAGGTGGGCACCTAACAGAATTTAAACGTGCAATGCGAATGCAGAAAATATTCCCGTATTAGAAGGTGGGCGCCTAACAGAATTTAAACGTGCAATGCGAATGCAGAAAATATTCCCGTATTAGAAGGTGGGCACCTAACAGAATTTAAACGTGCAATGCGAATGCAGAAAATATTCCCGTATTAGAAGGTGGGCACCTAACGAATTTAAACGTGCAATGCGAATGCAGAAAATATTCCCGTATTTGAAGGTGGGCACCTAACGTAAATTAAACGTGCAATGCGAATGCAGAAAATATTCCCGTATTAGAAGGTGGGCACCTAACGAATTTAAACGTGCAATGTGAATGCAGAAAATATTCCGTATTAGAAGGTGGGCACCTAACGAAATTAAACGTGCAATGCGAATGCGAAAATATTCCCGTATTAGAAGGTGGGCACCTAACGAATTTAAACGTGCAATGCGAATGCAGAAAATATTCCCGTATTAGAAGGTGGGCACCTAACAGAAAGTAAACGTGCAATGTGAATGCAGAAAATATTCTCATATTAGAAGGTGGGCACCTAACAGAAAGTAAACGTGCAATGTGAATGCAGAAAATATTACCGTATTAGAAGGTGGGCACCTAACAGGAATTAAACGTGCAATGCAAATGCAGAAAAGTATTCCCGTATTAGAAGGTGGGCACCTAACAGAATTTAAACGTGCAATGCAGAAATGTATTCCCGTATTAGAAGGTGGGCACCTAACAGAAATTAAACGTGCAATGCAAATGCAGAAAAGTACTCCCTCAGCCTGAGGACTGGGGAGTGGATTTTAAAAGATGTTACCTTCCTCTTTTTGGTATTTTCTTTTACCAACTTATCTCTTGCCTGTGAATTTCTCCACTTATTTGGCGGACTTTCTCTTTTTGGTATTTTAAATTTTCCACATTGGTCACATTCACTTTAAAGTGATTAGTGACAGTTTGTTCCTGCATGAAACAAAATTTATTAGATATAAACTACTGGCAACTGGCATCTGCCGTCCCCACTTCTTATTGCTTCCTTTGTTTTTGCTTTTTCATGTTGCATGGCTTTTGACTTCTCGTCCCTTGCAGACTCTTTTTGTATTTTTCTCATTTCTCCATTTTTGTTTTGTTTTCTTTTTCTTTGGCCATGTTTGCCAAGCTTCTTTATTCCTTTCCCCAATCTTCTATCCTTTCTGATCCAGTGTTGTTTCAACTTTCGTTATCAGGAGCCGGTAGTTAGCTCTCAAAAGGGTAAACAATGAAATGCGAGAAAAAATGAAAGAAAGGTAAGGGTATTTTGGAGAGATGACAGAACTTATCCGGGTATTTGCTTGGCTGATTCTGCTGACCATGCCATGTATTTAAACTCTGACCCAGTTCGTTCCAATCATTATTCTGACTCTGAATTGCCTTTGACCCAAACCGATACTCTTTTTTGTTGCCTTTTCTCTTTTCTCGCAATCCTCACGATCGCCTTACGGTGCCTCGAAAGGTTTTCACCAATAAGACTCTCTCATTTATTCTCTCAACCTCACAATCATCTCACAGTGCCGATTAAGGTTTTCACTGATGAGACTCTCTCATTTTATTTCTCTCGACCTCACAATCGCCTCATAGTGCCGGCTAAGGTTTTCACTGATGAGACTCTCTCATTTTTATTTTTCATTTTTTCCTTTTTGTATTTTGTTTTTCTGTACCACGGGTATTATCCGATGCCTCGCTCCTCCTTCGTTGTTTTTGTTATCATTTTAAAATTGATCATAAGGTCTTTCTTTGGACTGTAACGTGGCTTTTGGACGGGTTAAGAAAGAAAGATATAAAGGCTCAAAATTTCAACGAGGGTTAAAAATATTTACAATTCTCGGAATTATTAAACATAACTTCTGCCCCAGTTTCAATATGTGGGGAATTTTTGGATTTTTTCTTTATTGTGACTGAACCTCAGAGAGGCTGCCTACGTACCCTTTCGGGATCAAGTCAGACGTAGTTCATCCAACTTCATAAGTTAGATGGATTTCTTTTTGACTTTTTCCCGATTCTTTTGTCTTTTTCTCTTTTTTTTCATTTTTTTTTTCATTTTTTCATTTTCATTTTTTTTTCATTTTTCCATCATTTCATTTTTCATTCTGGCGATTTCGATCTTATTGCACTAGAGCGATTTCGAGAGAGGGATATGAAAGAATTCATTTATTAAGGCTCAAAGGGGTTATCAATGGATAAAGTGTTTGGATAGAGAATAAAATGCCTTCGTCATTTCAATTCCAAAATCACAACAAAATACAAAACATATAATTGAAAAGGAATCATACATAGTATCTTTTGACCGCATCCGAATTGATAGCAGTCTCTACGCACTTTCCTTCAACATCTGTTAAATATAATGCTCCATTGGACAACACCCGTGATACCACAAACGGTCCCTGCCAATTTGGCGCAAATTCGCCCTTTGCTTCAACCCAATACAAGTAAGATACGCATCGCAACCAAAAATGAGCCTATGCCCATTGGAAGCTGCTGGCTCTATCGGATCAATAACCTCTATGCCCCTGTTTCAAAACAAAGAAAAAGATGTTAGTTTAAATGCGGTGGTTGGTTGTGGCCTTGAACTTTGATGGCGACTGCTTTCCACCCGAGTGCCTTGCCTGTTCACCGACTATCCATTTTCACTTCTTCTTTGTTCAAAATCCAACTCTCTTCAGGTATGTATATTGTCTCTTTCTTGACGGATACCACAAACTTCGATCTCGATTCCTTTGATGACTCCACTTGACAACCTTTGGTCTTTCTCTTGTCGGAAGATATACCCCCTCTCTGTTCGAACCCCGTACTTCTATTTGCTATATTTTCCCTGAGTTGGCACCTTGCCGACCCTTGTGTCTTGCATGATCCTCATTGCACATGTTGCTCTTCTGGGCTTAAATTATCGGCCTTGTCATTCCTTGACCTACGACAATTGTCGTGTTGGCTAAATCCCATCTTGTGCAATTGGAAAACTTGGTGGCAAATTTTGGAATCATTTCTATACTTGTTATGACCTGACTGACTCGATAAGAGGGAGGGTAAAACAAGGTATGAAGAACATAATTCCTAACAAGAAACCTACAGAAGAATGACCTATCGGATTTTGAATACCGACTCTAGCGACCTTATCATGCACTTCAGCCTTCTTTGTGTAGCAAATCTGATGTTCAACTCTTGTTGCAAGTTCTGCCGTGAAACCGGTCTTCAACACTTCATTTCTTGATCTGGTCCTTAGTCGACTTGTAGTGCCCATCGGGTTTTCACCATCAAGCCTCTCTCATTTGCTTTTCTTTCTCTCGACTCACCGTCGCCTTACGGTGCCCGTGAGGGTTTTCACCGATAAGACTCTCTCATTTTGATTTCTCTCACCTTGGAGTCTCGTGGTGGTTCTCATCATCTTGAATTCTTCATTCTCCTTTGTTCGGACATGAGTGTTGCCCTTGATGTGATTCACCTTTGCTCGTTTGACTCGGCATTTCTTGACGATTGGTCGGAAGGTCTTCCTTTGGACCGTAATGCAGGCTTTTGGATGGGGTTTAGAAAAAAGGATATAAAGGCTCAAAATTATTTCGATGTGGGTCAATGATTACAACTTTCGGAATCTTACTTCTTCAACAAACATAAATTTTGCCCCAGTTTCCTTCTCGGGGGATTTTTTTTTGGATTTTCAGATTTTTCATTTATTGTGACTGAACCTCAGAGAGGCTGCCTACGTACCCTTTCGGGATCAAGTCAGACGTAGTTCAGACTACGTCATCAATTTATAAATTTCTTTTGACTTTTTCCCGTTTTTTCTTTGCATTCTTTTTCTTTCTTTTCTTTTTCTTTTCTTTTTCTTTTCTCTCTTTTTTTTCTTTTCTTTTATCTTCTTTTTTTCTTTTCTTTTCTTCTTTCTTTTTGTTTCTCCATTTGGATTTCTCCGCTCAATCCTCAATTTTTGTTGTTGATTCCGAAAGAGGGGTATGAAAGAAAATATAATATGGCTCAAAGGGGTAGCAATGGACGAAGTATTTAGATAGCCGAACGAAATGCCTTCGTCATTCCAATCTTCAAAACCTACCAAGTATAAACTATCTTTCGACCGATTCACATATTTGCCTTCTGTTTTTGATGACTCTCAACGCGATTGGGCAACAATCTTGATACCACGAATGGTTCCTTTAGTCTTGGGGTACTTTTGCCTTTGGCTTTAAACCGATGATGCATTTCCAAGGCATTTCTTTATGTTATGTTTTCCCCCTAGTATTCACTTGATTCCGGCTTCACAGTATTCCAATATGTTTTTATTTCTTCCGAGTATCAAAAAACCAGGCTTAGAATTACGTGCATGTCATGTTGCTAAAGTCAGTATGAGAAAAAATGCAAAGTGATCAGAAATGGACTGACTAGGAATGATGGGAAACAAAGAGTTGTACTAAACCGATGGGTTGAAACAACAACAAAACGAACAGACTAGACTAGAATTACAAACCTAGACGACACTAAACAATTTTTATTACTAAACAAAGCAAAGATAGAAGGGTTTTGACTCTCAAGACAACGTCCGGATTACAACCCCGAAATAACCCGGGTAACAGAAACGACACCAAAATAAAACTACCAAAACTCCAAGAGTTGAGCACCTTCCCAATTGACAAGCATGGCATCTTAGCCACCTGTATTCTGCATTAAGACCGCTTTCTATTTCAATATACTCGGCTTCCAAAGAAAAATCTCTTCACCCTCGTCATCGGGCATCGTCCCCACAAAATGCGCAACGTCACATGCAGGTAGAGGATTCTGTGTAATGTTTGGGGTTTCGGGAGTCTGTACTTCAATTCTCCTCTCATCGATAAGATCTTGAATGGCATTCTTCAATTGCCAACACTTTTCAGTATCGTGACCCAATGTTCCCGAACAGTATTCACATCTGACAGAAGAATCAAGATTTTTCGGGGGTGGGTTTGGAACTTTTGGTGCGACTGGTCTTAACATCCCCAACTCTTTCAACCTATGATAAAGGCTGGTATATGATTCTCCGATAGGGGTGAAAGCCTTTTTTCGCTTCAGCAACCTCTCCTCCCTAAACGCCTTGTTTGGCCTGAAACCTGACCCAGGGGGTTTCCGGTATGTTTGTGGGGGTCGGTAGGCTTTTTGTGGAATTGGGTACATGGAAGGTGAAGTACGATTTTGGGTGCCTCCGGGAGAGTAGTAGGGTTGGGGATGGAAGTAGTGTTGGGAAAGCATAGCTGGGGGACGAGTAATTGAGCTACTCGAGTGGCTAGAAGGGCTGCGATAGGCAGGTGTATTTGGCATCGGGTTCAGTGTAAGGACCGGGTCCGTGAAACTAGGTGGTGGCGGGGGTGGTGCTTTTCCATCCATCCATGCCCGATACATTTCAACCACGTGTTGTCTTAATATTTTGACTTCTTCTACTAACATGTGGTTCCGTTCAACCAGCTGTTGTCGGGAACCGATACCAACCCACTCAGTCTTGAGATTCTCTGCCATTTCTTGCATGTTTTTCATCCGTTGTTCTAATCTCTTCAATCCTTGGGCCATTTCTTCCTGCACATTCTTTCGGGTAAGCTTCTCAACGTTTGCAGGCAAGTCAAACGAGTACGAGTGGTACTCGGGAGAGTGGTACTGTTCTTGCTGTATAGCAGATTGTGACTCATGAGAAGGCTGTCCTTGGCCATTGGCCCATGCTTGACGCATTTGGGTCATTTGTTGGTTCAATGCTCTGTTTTCTTCAACCACAGTAGACCCTTGTTGAATTTTCTGACCCTGAGTCTCTTGAGCACCCGTAACAGCTTCGATGCTGGTTATCATTTTCCTTGAATCTTGCCTTCCAATTTACCACAACCAACCACCTCGACTTTCTGGATTAACAAAACGAAACCACCGGGTTAGCGTTAAGGTATTCCACTTATTGATTTTTTTTTTTTTTTTTTTTTTTTGGTTATGGACATGGTCGAATCCTATGTGGATTGCCTACGTATCATGACCCCGCATGAATCGACCGAGCGTAGTTCTTGCAAATTAATGCAAGAAATAAAGAGATGTTTATTCGATTTTTTTTGATTTTTTTTTTCTTTTTCTTTGAAGGAAAATTATAGAAGCCGACTCCAACTACAAACTTGTGTAGGAGATTTCTACAAGAATAAGAATATTTTTGGCGTCAATTATGACTATTTCCACAAAATTGGCCACATAACGGCTTATTTGACAAAATGACTATTTTTTGCAAAATTTTGTTTAAGAAAAATAAGTTTGAATTTTTTTATCCTGTGGCTCATGGGGCATCGTTCGGCATCACCATAAACCAACACAAGACTATTTTTCATAAATTGGCCATGTAATGGCTTATTTAGACAAAGTGGCTCTTTTTGCAAAATTTTATTTAAGAAAAATACAAATTCAAAAATTCCTCATCCTGGGACCTATGGGGCATCGTTCAGCACCGATACAGGCCAACACAAGACTGAGGAAGTTAAAATGCCAAATGTGGCTATTTATGCAAACACGGGCCATGTAATGACTTATTTGATAAAGTGAATATTTTTGAAAAGTTGAGCAATGACTCAAACTTACTTTGGCGGATACAGCCTTTCAACATTTCCGCGAGGGAATATTTCAAGGCTGTGTCCAAAATTATTTACAAACGACTCAAAGTGGCTACTCTTGCAAAAACAGCCTTCCGGCGTCCTTTTGAGGGACATTCGGCTTAGTTTAAGCAAGAATAGCATCACCCGACTTATTTATAACAAAATAAAAAATTTGACATTTTTTGGTTATTTTTGCAAAAAGGGTGTGAACCCGGACTTGATTTTGCGGCTATGGCCTTGCAACATTTCCACAAGGAATATTTCAAGGTCGTGCCCGCAAATTATTAAAAATGATTCAAAGTGGCTATTTTTGCAAAAACAGCCTTCCGGCGTCCTTTCGGAACATTCGGCTATTTTCAAAAACAGCATCACTTTGATTTTATTGACAAAATTAAACACACATTTTTTTTTTGATTGATTTTTTTAATAGGGGTGGTTGGACCCGATGAGGGTTGCCTACGTATCCCACCTAATGGCGAGAATCAAACCTGCGTAGTTCGGTCAGATTATTTGACCAATTATTTCAAAAAATGTTCCACCTATTTTTCAAATTTTCAAATTTTCCATGTACCTATTTTCTAAAAATCATTATTTTCCTCTCTCTCTTTTTCCTTTTCAACAATTTTTCCAATCTCGGGATTTTCGCCGGTCCGCACAACAATCAAGGACAATAAAATGCAACACATAGCATGCTCGGTCTTTTCAATACCGGGTCACCTGTCCTAGACGGACCCAACCCCCTGTGTTGAGTCCCCTAAGTCAAATATGATGCAAATAATCGTCCTAGACCTATGTTCAAAATCTTACGGTTTCATGGATTGCTAGACCGTGTACCCGAGCGGACAACTCGAATCGAGGAGGGGGCTACGTACCGGTGACCCGTGGAGTCAATCGGCTTTGTAACTTATCCGGCCTCTGTTTTCTTAGTTTAAGGTGACTTTAACAGAAAGGGGAGTCTCAACCAGTAAGCACATCCCCGGGGGAGAAGAGAGAAGGGTTTTCGGCACAATTTTATATATACAGTCCAGATAATATCAAAGCGATAAAACACATAGCATGTTGTTCAAATCATATAATGAAGTCAAACAAAAACGCGAACGGCAGTTCTAAGAAGCTCGAGTTCTTAAACCCTGAAACCGGAGTTCAGGGTTGGATCCCCAGCAGAGTCGCCAGAGCTGTCACACCTCCCTTTTTACTACCCCACAACACTTAAAGCGTATAAATACACTTGTAGGGTATACCCCGACGCTCAATTACCCGAAACGGATAAAATAACGTAAGGGAAGGAGTTTTTCCAATTAAAGGACAATCGGTTCGGGATTTTATTAGAGATTAATCAGAGTCGCCACTTGGGAATCATCATGGTGTCCCAAGTCACCCGTTAATCCCGAATCCGAGGAATTTTGACTCTTAAAATGTCTGCGAAGCAGAGGTCCGGATAAGGAACTCTGTTAACCCGGGAGAAGGTGTTAGGCACTCCCGGATTCCGTGGTTTTAACACGGTCGCTCCACTGTCGTTCTTGACTTTTGTTTGACTTAATTATAGGTTTTAACAACATAATGTGCTTTTACGTTAAATATCATTTTTAGGAATTTGCGGTATCGCGAAAAACACGCCTCGAGTCATACCGCAACCAGTACGCCTATGACTTTTGGTGTATTTCAGCTTTACCGAGATTTGGATTTGAGTCGCACCAAGTGCACACTCGTTCATAGGAAGGTATATTAAAATCGTGCCTTAAAATTGTCTATATCGGCTTTTAACTTTGGGAGAGGCTATGGAATTCGCTATTAGCCTCTCCGGTTCTAATATGTTATCTTATTGCTAAATGGGGGCCCCGATGTTTGTTATTCGGGCGAGGCTCATCCCAAGTTAATTTTAAAGTTCGATCTTAAGAAGTACATACTATGTTTTTCTAATTGTGTTTTTCCCTTAATCGTTTTTATACTAAGCTTTTCAAGCCCCTATATTTTCCTTTTCCATCGGGACTGGGCTCTTGGGATAACAATCAAGACAGCATCACATAATTGCAGGCCTTATTGACCTGGGTCAGGCCCAGGCTCAAAAGCCTAGCCAATTCATGATCATAACCCAGGCCTTCGCTGCCCAGACCGGATTTCTGGTAATAATAGCAAACGAACAGTGCAGAATTCATAATACACAGGAACTTGAAATCGAAAATGACATGAAATCACTTTTATTAATCAGGAAAGAAAAATTGGTACATAACTTGATAACTTTAATCCAAATACATTTAAACTCAACAAATTGTCTTCAAGCTTAAATTACAACTTAAGGTGTTACACTAATGTCTAATTGTCTACTAGTCGAGAGGTTTGAGAACACAGGTTACTTGCCTTGCTAGACTAGATTAAATCAAAATGAATCAACTAACTATTTACAGTATCAAAGGAAAACTAAACAATCTATTCACAGGTTTACTATATTGCCCATTTTTGTTACGAGCTATACCCCCATCATCTCCAATTCACCCTAATCACACTGCTTCAGTATATAATGGTTTCCACTTTTAAAAGAAAAACTCAATCATATTTGGACTTAAGCCCTTAAAGTTAAATTAACTACATCGAGCAGTTTTAAGCATTCTAAGTACTCAGTTGTATTAGCCCAAACACCTACATCCAAACTATTCAAAGGCCTTAACGCGTTTATACTACTGATTTTACCATGAGATAGCAATTACTGATCTTGTGGGTGTTATTAACCGACTTATGTTTTAGGAGTTATCACCTAATTAAACTAATTGACATTTCTACGATTATACTACTATACTACTACCAGCTATTACACTGTTTCTGTATGTTTTGTTCTTCAGCTATTACAGAAGACTATAATGAATGAATTACAAATCTAAATCATAAAATATCATAAATTAAACTGGAATCTTCATTTTTCATCAAGAGCATCAATACAACTTCACTGGGACAGAAAATGTACCTGAATCAGCAAAGAAACCAATGAGTTCTAAGGGAGAAGGAATAAGCAATAACAGCAGTAGACCCAAACAATGAATGCAACAGCAGAATGAAGATCCAAATGCGTAGAACAACACAACAACACAGCAACAAAGAAACCCAGAGATTAACGAGCAAACGAACCCAGAGAAATTCGATAGAAAACCCAAAAATCCTATTGTTGTATTGTTAATTCTAATCTCTCAAAGTTTTGTATAAAAAACAGCCTAGATATATTTTCAGATTACTCAGCTTTTTGAACCCCCCTTCAGCCCCTTTTTTAGGTGTATTTATAGCTAACCCAAGGCTGAAACTTGGGGAGAAAGTTATGGGATTTTATCCCACTTCTCCCCCTCTAAAATTACCCACTGTACACTTAAGCCCCCATTTCAGTTACCAGAAATCCTTCCAGCATGTGCTTGAAGGTTCTAAAGATTCCTTTTTATGGGTTTTTACCAATGTATCCCTAAGGGTTTGAGATTTTTACAGATTTCCCATTTTTAGGAGACCATTATACCCTTAAATCTCTGCAAAATTGCAGAAATCAGGGGTATGAATGACTCCATTACCCTCTTAAGTTCTAACTTATTACTGTTCTACCTTTTTAATTCCCAATTGTGCCCCTAAGGGCACTGCTGATTTACCAGCTTACCTAGGTTAGATTTTCAGCTTCTTTGGACTTATTTAACTAATAGCCAGCCCTGGCATTAGTATTTAAGGGCTGGCCACTTCTACTTTAAAGAACTATTTCAGTTTTAGCCTATTTAAACTAATTCCAATCAATTAAGACCAAGTTATTACAAATTAAAGCTAATTGCAGGACTAGCCTGCTTTATTATTATGTTTAAACTATTTAAGAACTAGCCAGTCTCAAGTTGAGACTTAGCTTGGGCTATCAAAGCCAAATACTGAACAGCTGGGCCCAAAAACCTTTACAGGTTTGGCCACTTTGCTGTTCAGGGCTCTAAAGAGAGCCTGGGCTAATCTGCATTTGCAAACATAGCCCTTTTGCACAACCAGCCACTTTTAAAGTGGACCGTGTGTTAGGGCTTTATAGAATAGGTCAACCCTTTGCAAGGTTGACCATTCTTAAGCCAATTATTTAACTTATAGCCTAATTATGCATTTTCAGTATTTTATCCTATTTAAAAACTAACCACTTTCATGGAACTTAGTACTAACAGCTATAACCAATCCTCCTAAGCATAATAGACATCAACAGTGTTCATACTTAACATCAAACTATTGCAAAACTAGCCATTTCAACATGCAATTGCACACATAAACACATGAAACCAAATATGTTTATCAACTAATCAAAATTCAGAAAAGAAGTTGGATAATGTTGAATTTTAATTAATCAGACTTACAAACTCAATTTCAAGTGGTACAGTGTTAATTAAACATTAAGCAGGCATGAGTTACAATCAATTTCATGTTGAGTGATTCACAGGAAAGCCAAAACCTACTTAGCATTCATGGTTATAGGTACATAGACACTAAGTTCTCACAAAAACAGTCAACAGATTCAACTAGACATAACATAAGCATGGTAATCAGATTTTACTTTCAAGTATCAACCCTAGCTTAATGCATACATGTGAAAAATGAAAATGAGAAACAAGAGAGATATGGAGAAGCAAAGAAGATCATGCAAAAGTGACAAAAGAAAGATCAAGGACATGCATGTGAAGGTGTTATTTGAAGTAGTGATCCTCGGGTAAACAGAAGAGTCTAATGGCCAATTTTGACTTATGCTAAAAGAAAACAGTGAGACTCATAAAGAACTAGGATCAAGCCAACTACAATCAAATCATGTTTGAGATAAAAGGGAAAAGATAAAACAGAACCAAATCAGATATGAGGCTAATCTGTTAATCCTAACACTGTAACCAAGCATGAGACATGCCAAGAGACTCATTCGAACCTATTTGAAAACTAATCATGATGGACTGATGCAGACTAAAGGTCAAGACTTAAACATAAAAGTGGAAGGAATTAATATTAACAGGAGACAAAAAGACAAAGAGAGATATCTAAGCCGAGTCCCCAAGTTAGAACAAGAACCTCAACAAGGAATTAACAAAAGAGAAAAATGGACATGCTGTTGAAGGCCCAGAGCAAATCATAAAAACCACAATAAGAAAAAGAAGAACAGTAAAGATGAATCTTAATACTACGCATGTCTTTTGAATCAAAGAAACCAACAATACAAACAGAAATATAAGCGAGTCTTAAGAAAAATAGAAAACGCATACAAAAAGCAGATAAGAAACAAGAGGAGATGGACAGACGAACAGGAAAAGATGAAAGACGAGCAAGTTAAGCCCTAAAACTATCATGTGAAGCAGAAACAAACACAGACATTCATAGGCGTGCAAATACTCAAAAAATTAAACAAAAGAATACACAAAATAAAGAAGATAGGGATCGGGGACTTAGCTTAGCGGGGCCTGTCCCCCGACCTTCCTATTCCCTTCACTCTTCTCACCCTCTCTCGAACTCTCTCTGACTCCTTTTATTCTCTTTTCTTGTTTTCTTTTTCTTTATTTGTTCATATCTCTCTTTTTTTACTACTGGTTCTTCTTCTCAGGCTTAAAGACGAAGCCTTTCGAGATTTGAGTTGCAGGGGGATGTTCAGGAGTGTAAAAGACATAGTCTTTGGGAGGTTCGATTTTGGGGTCGCCGGAGTTAGGGTTCCGACGACCCTTTTTCGGATATTCGAAGCGATTGGGACATATTCGAGGGAAGTGAATGATATAGGGGTGTAGATCAGAGGAAGGGGAATAGATTGGCATTGGTTTTGAGGTGAGATTCATATTTTGGTGGTCACCGGTGTAACTCCGGTGACCGGGACTTGAAGAACAGGGTTTGTTTTTTAGGGTTTTGGGTGTGTTATGAGTAAAGAAGAAAAGAGAAGAAGAGGGGAGAGGTAAGAGGAGCCGGCGACCACCGTAGGAGTGGTGGCCGCCATGGCCGTTGAGCTTTGCTGGATGAAGATGATGAAGAAGATGAGAGAACATGGGGCGACTGTCTTTAGGGTTATGAAAAGTGGCAAAAATCATTCAGACACAACCCTTTTATAGGCCAGGCATACGAGGTGATCTGAGCCGTTCGTTAGATTAAGATCAACGGCTCACAGGGGCGTTACTAAAACGACGCCGTATCATTTGCTTATGAGACTAAGGTCTTTAGCCGTTAGATTAATATAAATGGACGGCTGAGATCACTTTTACTAGATTAATTAAACTCATATAATTCAACTAAATTCCCAGCCGTTGGATTGGATGGATGGAACGGCTGAGATTGAATCTTCCGTGTGGATCAGACGGGCCAGTCTTTGGGCCAATGGACTGGGCCACCAATTGGACTTCAATTGGCCCAGTTTATTATACCTATATATATATATTTTGTATTTTCTGGTTTTTTTTAATGATTTTTATGTATTTTCTTTTATACTTTTTTTTTCCTTTTCTTTTATGAAAAATTATAAATCCTAATTTACTATTTACTCTAATTTTCTAATATTTTTTGCAATTTTTCTGCTATTTTTTCTTTATTTTCTCCTATTTAAGCTATTTTTAATTTCCTTAAAATCTAACTAATTAAACTAACAAACTAATTACTTAGCCTATTTTTTTTGATTTTCTTCTAATTTCTACTTATTCAAACTCAAAAGTATAGCTAACTCCAAACAAATCAAGTAATTGCACTCAAAAACATATTTATTTTAATTTTGGAATTACTTGCTCGGTGCAAAAATCACGTGCTCACACCTTCCATACGTCTGTATGCGCACTTCATCGCTCAGTAATATAATTGCCTTGATGGCTTGTGACTCCCCGATTAAGGGGCGAGATATGATCTTCGTGAGTTTATGTTGGGCCAGTCGGGAGGACTTGAGGCCAGATCTTTGTCTATGGCTTGAGCACCAAGGTGCTCTGCGAACTGGTATTATGAAGATTATATGACCAGTATTGCCCCAAATTGTGGAAATGGCTGCTTGATAATGGATGAGCTGTTAGGTGTTAGACTATTATTGTGATTCGTTGTGTAGCCCTAGCTATGGGCGTGGTGAATATGTTCATGTCTCTTAGTGGAAAGGTAAAGTGCATTATGTGTGGTAGTATGAGTTCAGACTTAGAAAGATCAAATGTGTTGTGCTATGTGCATTATGATGTCTTGTCAAATTGCCGATGTATTGTTAGGATGATTTTGGTGATTCTCTGGCAGGTGGATAGGCCATATTACAAAGGAAACTCTGCCGAAGTTTTTGGAAAATTTGAGACTTAGAAAAGATTTTGTCACCTAAGGAATGAGCTTAACTGTTGTGTGTGAATGAATACAAGAAGTGCAAAAGAATTAAGATTTATGATGATTCGAGTCCCCACCAAAGCTTGTAAATGACTCGAATTTAATCTCATTGTAACATTGCGGCATCATTTGAGCAATAAATGCTATTTGAGCAATAATGAGTGGTTAAAAGTGCTTTGATGTATGGCTTCGAGCTAAGTTGGGGAGGTTGCTATTAATTAACTAATTGCACGGTTGTGTTCTATGTGGGCTTTGTCTCTAAGTACGTTGGGAAAATTCTGATAAAGGTTATGGTGCTTCGTAGATATGAAGAAACACTGGGATGATTTGAACTGTTGTTGGTAAAGAATGTTCGGTGTATGGAAAAGAAAGATAGCTAATTGCATCTGTATGCAATCATGCAAGGCACGAGTGGTTCTGTTCAATAAGACAGTTGAATTACAGTTGAATAAGGGTGAATGACGCCCGGGAATGGTTTTGCAGTGTTCAAGATTTTGCTTGTAACAGTCAGGTGCCTTAAGATTGTGTATGTGGCTAAAAACTGTGATTTCGTTAGAAGAAATCGAGACTTGTGGTATGTGTTCGAAGTAATGAGTCTTGCAGCAACAAAGCTCTTGAGTGCTGGCAGTTGTGTAGCTCGATGTGGGAAAAAGGACTCAGTCTTGGAAGTTAAACTTATGCAACGAATTGGAAGAAAGGGTTTGTGATGTATTTTACCATGGTTTGAAAATGAGTATATTTCCCGTCGATATGCGAAGCATGGAATGTGTAATGATTCTTCTTCCATTTGGGAAGTCATTAAAACTCTCAAGCAGCGTGGGCAGCTGCAGATAATATGAAAATCAATCTTTCTGATGATTAAGGAAAATGGTACTGCTATTCTAGTGATTTGGCAGAGTATATGGTCAAAAGGGCAAGGTAATGTAAACTGATAATATCTAGTGGTATTGTGGTATCCTCTTTTTGGATTGACGGTAATGATTGAGTTGCTGATGGCATAGGGAAATTTCTAAATGGCTTACGTGGTATGAATGAATGCTTGATGTGTGTTATGTATTCATACGGTGGAGTGTGGAATCATTCATAGTGATTCATGTGTTACATATGTGTTGGAGACTAGAAGTTCTCGTAATCCGCCTACGCAGTGGTGGTATATCGTGTGTATCAGCACCTTTTAGTGGTTACTGGAAAATGGAAGCCCTAATGGATGTCTCGTTACTTGATACGATGAATTTGAATAATGATATATGATTGCAGACTGGTTGTCACAAGCCAGGTTGTCTAGACTAATGTGATATGGACTATGTCAGAAAAATGTCACAAACTGCGTGGCAGAGTGCATTAGATCATGCTCCCGCAGCGTAGATGTACCCTAGGACCAGCGGACGGCTGGTAGGTATGGCTTTGTCAGTTGGGCCTTCGTGGCGGATGTCAGTGTAGAGGTATCTACCATTGATTCAGCTCCAGTATTGAGGAACTTTGTCGAATGCGTTTCTTGTGGACAAGCTTGAGGCTATATATGTTTATTGTAATGAGCAACTTGACTCGATGTGCATTTCCTCTTGCGAGATTTATGCGTGGATCGAGTGGCACGCCGCCACGGGTTATTTGGATCGGGTGGCGCACCGCCATAGGTATGGTATCTGGATCGGGTGGCACGCCGCCACGGGTATGTCATTGGAGCGGGTTACACGCCGCAATAGTGTAATGTGAAAATAGACTTAATTATATGTTACCTTGTATACAATACTTTCTGGCTTCTGAGGAAGAGTCCATATTGGGTACCGCTCGGCGAATAACACATCGGTTGTGTCCTTTCAGCATTTGATAGCGTATATTAATTGTATCACTGCGGGTACTCTATGATGTGAGACAGGATCTTAGTTCTATGTTATGATAATACGGAGGAATTGAACTACGGCTCTTTTGTTTGAGTCAGTTGTTATGATTTGAGTATGTTCAGATGTTTCTTATTGGAGCCTGTGTTGTGCTCATCGCGGCTTAGGTCGGTGTTGAGGTATCATATCACCAGTGCAGTGTATTATAATCGAAAGGACCGTGGAGTCATTATTGAGTGCGAGCATACGTGATTTCAGCTGGTTAGAAATGTAATTAAGGTTTGGCTCCGAGAATCTGTTGTGGTATCAGTCAACAGGGAAATGGATTCATGAATGGTTGACCTAAGAGATGAATTCGATTTATCGCGTGTTCAGTTGCCGTGGGCAGGATATGAAGTTGCCGGAATAAGACTTTAGCTAATGAGAAAGTTTTTTCTATTAGTATTTTGTTATTGTGGTCAGTTGCTATGAATGGATGCCATCGTCTCGAGTGTTTGGGCGGTGTAGTATATCATATGATCCCACCTGGAGTAGCAAGTATGGGTTATTACAGTTGGTTTTGGTTCATTCTGCGTGTGGACGTGAGGTTCTAATCTGGTGTGTGATTTCGAGAAGTGCAATGTGGTCTATGGTTCAGATGGACTGTGGAATTCCAGTTATATTGTGTTATCGGACTTATGATAGATAGGGTGACGTGGTATCACCCCGAGTATATGCTTGGTAAGATCATTCAACTATTGGATTGCTTCTAGTACAACTCTGGTACGCTCGAGGACGAGCGTTTGTTTAAGTTGGGGAGAATGTGACGACCCGGTCCGTTTTCACGCGAGTTACCACCCCGTTATCCCCTCATTATGTTGTATCATGTGTTTTATACCTGTGTTTGAGTCTATCGGGTGAATTCAGATCAATTCTGGTTAAAAATAAGGCATATAGCCTTTTAGAGTGAAGCTTGTTTCTGAAAAGTCAACCTGAAGTTGACTATGTGGTTAGAAGACTCGGAATCAAATTCTGGTGATTCATTTAACTTCGGGAGGTGATTTGTGATTTAGTGGAGCGATCGGAATTTAATTTGGAGGTCCGGTGTAGAAATAGGCTTGAATTGGCTAAAATGGAATTTTGGCGAAATCCGGTCGATAGGTGAGATTTTGATCTGAGAGTCGGAATGGAATTCCGATAGTTGCAGTAGCCTCGTTAGGTGATTTTGGATATATTGGAAAATCTTTAGGTCATTCGGACATCGTTTGGTCGGGTTTTTGATTGAATGTTAGTTTCGGAAGTTATAGTTGAAACTTAGGCTCGAATCCGCCTTAATTTGTTAATTCGTGTATTTAAGGACATGTTTTTGTGATTGGAATAAGTTTACGTACACCAGAATTAAATCCGTCCGTCTGTCACATTCACTCGCTTCACCTCCAACGAAAGGCACACTCGGATACGACGACGTTTGGTGAATTTCAAAATTTAGCCTATACCTGTTGTGCGACTGACAATGTAGAGTAAGTTTTGTTTTAATTCATTCAGTATAAAGTGTTTCTTCGTACAACCAAAATCTCTGAGTGAGAAAAAAACAGTTGGAAATCCCTTTTGGTTTTCACTCGATAAAGCAAATCTAAAGTCATTTCTATATCTATTCCTTAATTTTTTGTAAAATTCATTATGATATAATTACTAATATTCTCTCCAATTCAATTTTCATGACTCAGTTGCTCTAATTTTTGCTGAGTTTAACGGAGTTTCGATTGCAAAAGCAATCTCTGTAACTGCTTGGTCGATGACCCCTGGAGGTTTGAAAAGGGTTTGTGTTGTGAAGAATTTGGGTTCTTGATGAAGAAGCACTACGCAATTTGTTTTAGCTGACAAGGATTTTATGAGAGATTATGCCGGTACCACATCTTCCTTAGAATCATTTTTGGATCTGGTTCACAGGGAGTGTTTCAAAGACAATAGTTGGTGATGAAGAAAGAGAAATGCTAGAAGAGGACAAGGTTATTGGAGCTGGGAATTCACGTGAGGGGCTAAATGTAGTCCAGGATAATGAGATCAACATTAATACAACCAATAGTGATAGAATAGTTGTAGGAGGGAACACATTGCAAGCCCAAGGTGGTTTGAAATTGCAACAACAGCAACAGAGTCAAGGGTCGGTAGTCTGTTGGGAACAATTTCTTCATGTCACCTCCATTAAAGTGCTGCTGGTGGAGAATGATGATTCTACACGACATGTCATCTCTCTTTACTTCGAAATTGCAATTATGAAGTTTTGACGTGCGTGGATGCTGGTTCAAGGAGCTAAAGCGTCGCGGAGCTTGAGTTTTCGCCGGATCGAGGTGGGTAATACTTGTAAATGATGTCCTGAGGGTTAGTAAACCCCGGACTCGCACATCTTAGAGCTGTATTGAGGTGACTTACACACCAGATAACGGGCGTGGGGTAGAGCACCATTGGGTATTGTGACTTGGTTCGTCCCGTGTAATGAATAATAACACCTAATTGCTTGAAATTGAATTAACATCCTAATAAAAGATATTAATTATCATGAATTGGACTAATTATCATGCTTGGGCTTCGTGCCGATTATTTGAATCCTTCAGGAATTGGTATCACTATCTTGATAACACTGAGCATATTTTTACCTTAATTTAAGGTTTCAAATGGTATTTTACTACTCATCATTTTTCTTAAAGTTATGAAAAACTTGAACATGGTCTTAATGATATTTCTAGCTGTGAGCTAATATGATACCGTTGCCCGAGGGGCTTTCTTGATTATTTGTTAGACTGATTGGGGCCGAGGGCCATATGTTAGGGCATGACAATTTATATGAACATATGCATACACATGCATGGATCGGATTGCACGCCGTAGTGGTATATGAATCGGGCTGCGCGCCGCAGTAGGTGTGATATTGATATTGCGCTTGGGCTGTAGGAGCCCCTCCGGAGTCTGAACCCCCACAGTGAGCGCGGGCGCCTTTGCATGGATCGGGCTGTACGCCACAGCGTCATATGCATTGCATGTCATACATACATTGGTTTACGTGTACTACATGGCATAACATTTAGCACTCATACATTACTGGCACACATGCATTATTTGCCTTATTGACCAAATCTCCCGGTGGAAATTGTTAAGGAGTACTGAGCCCGAGGGGCTGATTTGAGTGCAAACTTGCACTGCTTGAGATTGTACCCAGGTATTGGTATGTTATCATGAAAGAAAGAAAGCTAAAAATTGAGATTTCTAAATAATCTACTTACATATGCTGGAAAGGAATAAAAAGATAGTTCTGTATTGTGTAGCATGAGATAGTGCCTTGCGTGGTTTTCTTTCCTTCAGCATTATTTACTTTTATTACCGCTGAGTTGAAAGTACTCACACCCGACTCCCTCCACCTTGTGTGCAGATCCATGTACATCACAGCAGAGCTGATTCTATAGCTGCTCGGGAGTGCATTTGGACAGTCGAGGTAGCTGCCAGCGTCCGCAGGACCTGACTTTCCTGCTTACTTTTATTCATGTTGATATATATTTCTGCACTTGAGCACCGTCGTAGACACTATCACACTTTATATACTCTGTAGAGGCTCATGACCCGTGACTCCTGGTCTTTGGGAGGTTTTGTTGGTTTGGGACGTGATCCGCGTATTAGAATATTTTCTTTGTGATTATTTGATCTTGATTATGCCTAAAAGTGGTCAAATATGAGCTGCTGGCTCCGTGATTTTGTTGATTGATCGGGCTGGCCTAGTAGTGTGCTGGGTGCCATCACGACCGGGTTTGAGATCGTGACAATATATTGCGCTCTAACCACTTTTTTGTCTCTGTATTATATGGATATTATGAAACAAATTTAGGATCTTTTAATATATTTTATTTTTAAGGCATCAGTTCTGTTGAGCCGCCCTTATTAATGATCAATAATTATTTATAGACAACCTCCCATGAACGTGTTATTCAACAGCTTCATTCACATTTGGTAATTAAATAACACAAGTCGTAGCGAAAACGAGTCTTCATAGGGCACTTGTCAATGCTTATGGACCTAAACCTGGTGATCTATCCATGACCAGGATGAAGCTTGGGTAAAACTAAGTGGAGGTCTGGTCGACTCATGTTGACGAATCAGTGGGTGAGTTGTGGTTAGGGGTGAAATGCCAATCAAGATCGGATATAGCTGGTTCTCTCCGAAATGCGTTGAGGCGCAGCAGTTAACATATTTATTGATTGTTGTTTTATCTTAATTGAGACTCTATAAAATTTGATTGAGAATAGCATGTGGATGGACATGTGACTCGATTATAGTAAAGCTTTAATTTAGGTCTCCAAATTTTTTTAATAATAGATTTTATGATTTTGTTTCATGCTAGACAATATTAAAGTTTGAAAAAAAAATACAATAAACCTTGGACAAAAGAAAGAAGACTATCTACTTTTTAACACAAAAAAAATATTTTAGAACTTTGAGTTAAATTATTTAGATCTTCATATTAGTAAATATATTTTTTACAATAAAATCAAAGGTAACTTATTAAAAATACATTTCTTACATCTAATTTATTTAAGTTATTTCTTACTAATATAAATAATACTACTACTACGTGAAGTTACAAGTTTCATCATTTAAGCATGTTATGCCATAAATAACAAGTATGAAAAAATAGCAGTACTTTTTTTTTTTTACATATGTGTGTGTATATACTAATACAAAAGTATATGATCTCTTATTAAATTTCGCTTTAGGCGACAAATTGTATGTAGTCGCCATTGCCCCATACGTCTATTAATTATTATCACTAAAATAAGGAAAAGTATTCTTAAAATATATGGCAGAAACTTTGGCATACGAAAAAAATTCAACATTAACTTGTGCGTCAATATTAATCAGAAACTTTATCAGAAATGTAGAAGAAAAAGAAGACTTGATCACCACTCAACGAGAAGATGCGAGAGAGCGGTGTGGCAGTGAACAGAGGAATCACTGACTTCTTACGGCCGCCAAGGCACGGCGAGGTCTATGAAAGTATAAAGTTCGAGACTCGTTGGAGACCGGAGAAGGAAGAGATGATATATAGGGTACATGAAAATAAAATGTGAAAATACAAAAAGTGCCCTCTTAAGTTTTAATTACAAATCTTTAACTCTATTGTTCGAATATATGCTCCATTATCCCTTTTTGTTCTTTCTGTTATGTCCCGTGTCTCTTCACAGATTTGAATTTATCCTCTTTGATATAACTGATGTAGTGGATAAATAAGTATTGTTTTAAATAGTAAAATTAATTTTATAAATAGATAATTACATCTTTGAATAGAAATATTAAAAGTTTGATAATTATAGGAACGAGGACGAAATGCACTCTTCTATCACTATTTTGAAGAAAAAGAAAAATAGAGAATAACTTTAAAAAAAAAAAAAATCTATCATAAGCTTTAGGATAAATAAAAGAAGGAGGAGGTGGAGGAAAGCGGAATGTCATAGTTATATTAGCATGTCATAACGAATTTCTATTACATACTATTATAACTAATTCGTATTCATACTGAAGACGCAACAAGAATGGTTAGATATAATTCTGTAATTTTGGAGAAGAAAAATATAAATGATCAAATAACTCCATCATCTATCAAATAATTAACAAATTGGGTAATATTTAAATTTGATTACCCCAATTTTGGAAACATATAGTTGATTCTTCATCTATGCGCAAGATAATACTAGTACTCCATAATGCTCACAACAAAATTCTATAACCGTCAAACAAATAGTTTAGTATTTTATACTTATTTTCTTCAACATTCAAGTGTGATACTACTAATTATTACAAACATAATTTGTAAATATAAATGCTAACCATAGTACTATAGTACAGTGTTATAACTAGGTGCACTTATTCGAATTTCATGATCTAAAAGTTAGATGTAAATTACACTTTAGCTAATTGAAAGATTAGAAACTTATCCGAGTCTAAAGAACTTACCTCTTCCATTTTTGTTTTTTTAACCACTAAAAGACTAATTTTTCGCATCACTCCCCCCTATTAAGGCCTAGAATGTGTCTTAGCCTTCAACTTATAATAACAAATGTCAAGCACTGGATGGGTTTCAAGATCTATAAATACTCATTCTTTCTGAAAAAACACATCAACAAACAATTCCAAGTTCTTCAAAAAAATACAGTTTGTTTTCTTTCAGTTTGTAACACTATTTGCTCAATTTTCAAACACAAAATTAATCATGGATAACTCCCAGAACATGAGCTACCAAGCTGGCCAAGCTAAGGGCCAAGCCCAGGTAATCTATATGCTATATTTCTTGCACATTCACTTTCCCTTTAAATCATCCTAGCTAGTAGCTAGATAACATGTGGTGACCACACTAGAAATTTTAACAAGTGGAATTAAAAAAAATACAAGAATAATATGTATGCGACTTGAACCTGCAACGTAAAGCAATTTTTGAATCACCTTGGTAGCGTTTTGTTATGTCTAGGAAATGACACAATTTATATTTATGACGATATATCTCTGGCTTGATAACGCGTGATATATATTGTTATGCATCAGGAAAAGGGTAACCAGATGATGGACAAGGCTGCAAATGCTGCACAATCTGCCAAAGAAACAATGCAGGAGGTTTGGCCATTGTTATTCCATTATTTTGTTGTGTTCCATATATACAACTAAAGTGTAACTCTTACAATCTATTAGCCGATGCATAATTAAGACAAGAAAATAAATACTAATGTGTTATATTTGGTTGACTATTTTATAGGCCGGGCAGCAAATGCAGGCCAAGGCACAAGGGGCAGCTGATGCAGTTAAAAATGCCACTGGCATGAAATGAAGATCCTATTTTATACTTTTAGGCTGCCAGAATGGGCTCTTTTTTTCTTTCCCACTTCAGAATTTTGAAGTTTTTGTTTTCATTTCAAATTTGAGATGCAACTTCTGTTGCTTAATTAGGACTGAGTATTGTTGAGGTTTCTTGTTTCTGAATTACAGAAGAAATAGAAGAAGCTGTGTATGGGTCACACTGTCACAGCTAGCTTCTTTCTTCTTTGTTTCATTAATAATACATAGTTTTTGGTTCTATGGGTAATTTCCCTTATTTGCATTTCTCGCATTCACAGTAAGATTATCATCTTTGTTTAGCACTTTTAGTTTATCGGAGTTCAATTTTACCATTTTTTTGAGCTATATATGAGATATATTTAACTTTTAAATTAAAATAGGATACTCATAATAAACCGTTTGATAAAGGATAAATATTAGTCCCTTCGCAAAAAAAAAAAATGCATTAAGTTTCCGTTGTATGCGAGTTCTATGAAAGCGCCAGACCACAAGGGTCTATTGTACTCACCCTTACCTTGTATTTCTGTAAGAGGTTGTTTCCACGGCTTGAACTTAGAGGCGAATCTAGGATTTTTATAACATGGATGCACCACTAAAAAAGGAGAAAAAAAAAAGTATTAAGTGGTATTTGATGCCTAAACATCTAGGTAAATAAGTCATCATTCAATCAAGTGCACCATTTAACCCTTTTGTAGCATGGATTGCCTTGGAGAATACTAGACTAGTTCAAAAAAATATATACATAAAATACCTAGTTTGATGGAAAGACGGGTCCACGTATCCCATCAATTTGCCTAAAAATCCCCTCCCCCCCCCCCCCGAACTCGTGAGTTCATGTTCATATTGCAACAACTTCACAATATTCGATAAAACTGGAGTGTTATAATGGTGGTCTTGCATACAAGGATGACACACACAAATTAACGTGGCAAATAGAGTTTTCAAAATGGGTCGGGCCGGGCTAGCCCAGCCCAACTCACACGGACTTTAGCAATTGACGGGCTGGGCTGGGCTAGCCATCATTTTGATGGGCCTTATAATGGTCAGCCCATCCCAGCTTTATGTGGGCCGCGGGGCCCCACGGGCCGGCCCATAATATTTAAAAATATAATTTTTTATTTTTTCTTTAAGTTCTCACCTAAAAAAGATAATTGTTTAAAAGTTAAAAAAAATCTTATTGGAAAAAATACGCAAAACTTAATAACTATTTATATTGTTCTAGTATATCACAATAAATGTTTAAAAAAAGTGAAAGACACGACTATATTTCATTCACTAAAAGTAAACTAAAACAAACTATTCAAGAGAACGTTCATGATGCTTATGAGATATCCAACACATCATCTTCATCAGACATATTTGAATCTACTTGTGACAATCACTTTCATCTACAATTCATAGGCAAAATTAATTAGCAAAATATTAAAAATAATTAAATTTTAAAAATTAATAATGTTTAAATTCACATAAAAAATATTATCTGTGTAGTCAATTTCAAGTAGTAACAAGTGTTTAGACATTGTCATAATAAGTGCAACTTTTGTACTTTGTAAGAATACACCACCAATGCTAAATATTGATTCTGATGGTACAATGATAATAGGAATGCCAAGTACATCACGCACCATCATTGAAAGAGTGAGATTTCTAGAATGGCCCTTCCAATACATGACAACATCACCTCTTGAAAATTCAAGATCAAGTTTTGGTTTCTCTTAGTAAAGATCCAATTCTGACTTTTCATATCTAAAGGCAGTGTACTTTTTATTTTTTATTTATTTTAAATAAATATTTTATTAGGCATACGGGCCGGTCCGGCCCAGCCTCGCGGGCCGCGGTCTTACTCGGGCCGGACTTAAAATTAAAGCCTCATTTTTAAACGGGCTCCAAAATTTTTAGCCCAACCCTACTAAATCACGAGTTGGGATGGACTGGCCCAACGGGCTAAGCCCATATTGACAGCTCTAGTGATAAATTATGTAAATTATTATCTTCCTCCTACCAAAATTGGAAAGGTACTAAACCTAAATAATATTAAATCAAGATTTCTTGAATTCAGTAACACAAAAATAATAGATGAAGGAAGTATCATATTGCAAAATGTGCAAGGCAACTACTTTCGGCAATTATAAATCTTTGTCAGCGGACAGTAGCATAAGGATAATCGAAAGAAATGCTATCCTATGAACAGTTAATGTGGAATGAATTAAAGTTCCCGTGTTTATCAAAGTTATTTGTAAGTGGTGTTTGTTTCAAAAGTAGTAGAAATTTTATCGTGATTCAATGTTTTGAAATTTTTAATACTACTCCAGGTGTGTTTTTCATTTCGTGCATAACATATCTGTGATTATGTTTGGTTGTCCTTTTTATTAGAAAAAATCAAATATTGTTCAAACACTTTTTGAGGTCTGTTTACCCTTAAAATTAGATAATAATTAAACTTATAAGTGGTTTTAAGTATATGTAATTTCACCTAGCGCCAATTGATAAATATGATGATTAATAATAATAATGAACAACAAAGTAAAGCAAACCAATATTGAAATGCAATTCAGCCTTCGCACTGAGTGGGTGAGAGTAGAGCTTTGAAACCAACTGATGAGCACAAGAGTGTGAGAGAAAAGATTATTGTATTGCTTTGATATGCGTGAGTGTCAGATGGTTACAAATGATTAGAACCCTCTATAGTAGAGGAATAGGGGTCTGCATTTGAATCGGTTTATCGATAAATCGAATCGATTATTTGTTATCGAAATCGAAAAAATCGAAACCTTATTGAAACGATAACGATAAGCATATGTACAAATCGATAATCGATAAGTAATTATCAATAATGGTCAAAATCGAATTGATAAATCGAATGCACACCCCTAGTGTAGACACTTGTAAAATGAGTAATTATCTATTTGTGTAGATTAATTAATTTATCACAAATATCTTATAGCTAATGTATAGGTATTATCACTTTTAGCCTACACCAGACATTTGGTAGAAGAAAAAGTGTATAAATAGCTAATGTATAGGAGTATTATCACTTTTAGCCTACACCATATATTGGTAGAAGAAAAAGTATATAATATATATATATTCTGCTACTCTTTTGAAAGCGGCTATACAACATCATTTCCCTATTCTATACCCTTTCCTTTACCTTAAGTCTCTCACCCTATTATTTACTCTATCATATTTAATGAATAGTCATATTTAAAGATCAAGGGCAAGAAATTCAAAAACAGAATTAGATGTGATGATGTATTTTATTTTGTTTTTATATACCGTTGGCGTATTGGTGACATACATCTAATCTCTTGCTTTTAGTTTTGTTGCATGTGCTTGTTGGCACAATTTTTATGTTATAAATGGTGTTTGTCGTATTTTAGCTTCTTTTTGTCCATATTAGTTAGGCGCGTTTATAGTGATATACTTTTTGTGTCCCGCAATTTTTTTTATTTGTGTAATCGATTAACCGAATCGATAAGCCCCCAAAATCGATAAATCAAAATTGAAAAAATCAAACCTTAGTGAAACGATAACGATAAGCATATGTACAAATCGATAATCGATAAGTAATTATCGATAAGGGTTAAAATCAAATCGATAAACCGAATGCACACCCCTATAGAGAAATCTTATTTATCGTACAATTCTAATTACATAAAGAAATCTCATGATTAGCTAAACTACCGCCCTTGATTTGATATGTTCCGAGATTTCTGCCATGATCTTCGACCACTCACGGATATCTCGTCTCTTCGATATTATGCTATCTTCCTCATTATTGGTCTCGATCTCGACAAGTACCTTATTATGAGGCAGATCCTCGATCAATCCCCCTAGTCTCGATTGATCGGTAAAATTGAGTGGGTCCCATTTTAACCGTATACAACGGCAAACACCAAGATTCATCTACAAGTAGCAATATTAAATAATGGTTTTCTAAAATAATTGTTCCATGAGCAAATTTTTGCGGATTTGTTTTTTGGCAGCATAATTATCAGAATCACAATTGACAAAAATAATTTTAGATAATTCACACAAACATAATAATTATAGCTCAGTTGAAATCGGTACTGTTAGAAAAGTTTAAGTAACGAATTTTCAAAAAAAATGCGTGTTTTTAAGATTAATAATTTGATATGGACTGCTACTATATTGAACTCGTTTCTTTTTCACAGTAATGTATCATCATAAATAAGGATCAACTGTTTTTGCAATGGCAACAACAGTACTGATTCTACTGAACAATAACCTCATAACAACAATTGGCTGGTTAGAGGTTTATACTCTTGTCTAAAAGCTAATAATTTTTTCAACATTTTGGCATATGGAAATACTTTTTTACTTTTTGGTAAGTAAAAGAATTTTATTACCAAATAACAGTACATAAAAAATTAAAATGGGACAGTCATCCCAATTCCATTGAATTTAATTCGTTAGAGTTTAACAATAGTTCATCAAAAGTTTTGACAAAAAATATCCCGAGAAAACGAAAGAATCCATTACCCAAATACCCAACTCCAAATCCGAAACCCACATTCGGATTTTGGTACAGTCCATGTGACCCGAACCTGTTAGAACTGAACCCATCTGAGTTTTCTCATTTCTCAATTCTCATCCATAAACCCTACCAAAATCCCCTTCCTTCATTCGCCGAAACTCATTTACCAATTAAGCGAATATCTCAATCTACCAAAGTAAAAATGCGGAATCAACAGAGATGGCTTCGTCTTCTTCTACGCCACCATTCTTATTCCAGGAAACTCATCAATCCTTCTCCGTCTCAGGTAAATCACTCTCTTCGTTCTATCACTTCTTCAACTATCCCCTCACGTGCTTCTCACATGCTCTCTTACCAACGCCTCACTATTCGTAATCTCTCCACGTCTGAATTAGCTGTCGAACACAAAGATTCAGATCACCAAATCGCTGTTTTAACCGACATTTTCTCTAAACCTAACCGGAATAATGGCGAAATTAAGCTTGATTTGGATTCTAACAATGTTATTATGACCCACGATTTGGTTGTAAAGGCATTCCGGAGCTTTAATACGGCCCCTGATTCGGCACGTACGTTTTTTAACTGGGTTTTAGAGAATGAGAGTGAGAGGTTGAGCTCAAAGGTGTATAATTATATGCTGGGGATACTGGGGTCTAATGGATTTGCTAAGGAGTTTTGGGATATGGTTGAAGTTATGAAAAGTAAAGGGTATGGAGTGTCACGGGGAACTTTTAATCGAACTATTGAGAGATTTGAAAAGGATAAGTTGAGCACCGATGTGAAGAAGCTAAAAGAGTTGTATGGTCCTGAGCTGGCTGATAATTTGAGTGAGGAAGTTTGTTCTAGGGTTTGCAAATTGATTCGCGGAAATGTATGGGGAGATGACGTGGAAAAGCAGCTGCGAGGGTTAAATCTCGAGTTTTCAAGTGAGATGATCACTGTGGTTCTGGAGAAGCTTGAATGTGAAAGTAATAAGGCTTTGATATTCTTTAGATGGATTGAAGAGAGTGGTCTCTTCAAACACAACGAGCGGACTTTTAATGCTATGGCTAGGGTCTTAGGTAGGGTAGAGTCCGGTGAGAAGTTCTGGAGGTTAGTTGATGAAATGAAAACTGCTGGGTTTGAAATGGAAAGGGAAACATATAATAAGGTTCTGGAAAATTTTGTTAAGAGAAAAATGGTTAAAGATGCTGTTGACTTGTATGAGTTTGCAATGGTCGGCATAAACAAGCCATCCTCACAGGACTGCACTTTTCTGTTGAAGAAAATAGTTGTTAGTAAGGAGCTTGATTTGGACTTGTTCTCAAAAGTTTTGAGGGTCTTCACAGAAAGTGGCAATTCATTGACTGGTGCTAACCTCGATGCCATTCTCAAGTCTTTGACCAGTGTTGATAGATTTGGTGAATGCGACAAGATATTAAAAGCAATGAAAGATGTTGGTTTCACACCTAGTCTTAATCAACAGAGCAAAATTGCTTTTCATTTGGGTTGTGGTGGGAAGGATAAGGATTTGAACGAGTTTATGAATAATATAGAATCATCAGGCAATATCCCAAATTCTAAAACCTGGACATCTTTAATTGGAGGGTACTGTGAAGCTGGTGATCTGGTTAAAGCTTCAGATGCATTTGAAATGATGGTTAAGAAAGAAGGGTCCTCTCATGCTGGGTATGCTTTAGAATTGTTGGTTTCTTTGCACTGCCGCAAGAGAAGAGCAATTCATGCCTTCAAACTTGTCAAGAAGATGGTCGAGGAGAAAGAACTATGTGTGTGGCATACCACATATAAGTTATTGGTAGGGAAATTATTGGCTCAACGGGGTTTCGAGGAAGCTCTGGATGTTCTGCATTTGATGAAAAGTCAAGGTTATCCACCTTTTCTGGATCCATTCATCAAGTACCTTTCCAAGACCGGAGCTGCTGATGATGCCCTTGCATTTACTGAAGCAGTGACCGTGAAGAAATTTCCATCAACTTCTGTATTTCTCAATTTGTTTGAAGCATACTTTAAAGCAGGAAGGCGGAGTGAAGCACAGGACTTCCTTGCAAAATGTCCCAGATACATTAGGAACCATGCCGACGTTTTGAATCTTTTCTGTTCCATGAAACCTCAGAAAGCAACTGCCACTATTCCTGCAGCTGCATAGGTTCAGATGGATACATCATCTAGTTTTTTGTGCTGCAAAGTGTTTGGACATTTTTTGCCTAATATTTTCTTATGAAAGTTGCTGCCATCTCTGCTTTCTCTATATATTGGGGCTTAGTTTTCTTAGAAACTGTTTTCTAATTGTAATTCACTTGGTGAAATTTAATTGACACAAATAAGGACAAAATTGCGTTGGAGTCCCAAAGTTATTGGTGAACACTTCAACTTTATACTTAAGTTATTGGAGAATGCTTCATCTTGACTCCAGTGAGTTGATCATGTTGTGGTTTTCTGAGTAAAGTTTGAGGGGAAAAAGGCCATGTCATTTGATCTAGTCCATTACTGGTTTCATCATGGAGATATTACTAATTCTTGCTTTACTAGATTACGTAGACAACCTTGGGAGATTTTCATGTTTATAGGGGTTTGCTACTGTCAATTAGATCCAGCTCAAGTTTCATTTCTTGTGTCCATAGGTACTTGTTGATCACTGCAAATGCCCTTTAACTCCATGATATTATTTTTAACTTAATTGTGCTACATTAACTCAAGTTTTTGCTGGACCTATAGTGTTAGGATAATTCATATAAAGATTTATGTTCCAATATGGGGTCCTTCTTGATAAAGATCTTAGTTGTTTTCTGCTATATTTCTTTCCCATAGAATGGCTTCTGTTGTACAAGCGCGCATATAACCATTTTTAGGGATACTATTTAGAGATTAATCATACTTATTTTGTCTTGAAATTTTTAAACTAAAAATCTTTACTACAAGCCTGAAAATTAAATCGAAAAACTGAAATTCAAGAGTACTGGCTAATTCTTAAATAATAGCCTTTTAAAGTGGCTATTGATGTGATTTCTATTTTTTTTGTCGTGGCTTTGGAAATGGGCTGTCATTTGGCATTGCATAACAACTTAGTGCAATAATTGGCAGAAAAATGACCTATCTTTTAGCATTTGGCAAATGTAGCCTAAATTTAATGATCATCTCTCTCTTCTAACGGTTCAACCATCACCCTAAAAATAAGTTTTTATTTCTTTTTTGTTAGAATTCAAAATCTTTTAAGATTTTCTCCTAGATCTCTACAATCTTTTTTCTAGGTTTTTAAATTATTTCTCATAGGCATTAAAAATGTTAAAAATTATAAATATAATTTGCATAATCAAGTGCTTCAATTTTTTCCTAATGGACTAAGAGGATTTGGCATTGCATAACAATTTAGTCCAATAAATGGAAGGACCTATTTTTTAGCATTTGGCACATGTAGCCTAAATTTAAAATTCAATGATCTTCTCTCTCTTCTAATAGTCCAACCATCACCCTAAAAATAGGCTTTTTTTTTTTTTTGTTAGAATTCAAAAATCTTTCAAGATTTTCTCCCAAATCTCTACAATCTTTTTTCTAGGGTTTTAAATTATTTCTCACTGGCATTAAAAATCTTAAAAATTATAAATATAGTTTGTATATCATAGTGTATATCCAATTGTATAACACAAATAAATTTTATTTTTTGTATATCATATTGTATAACATGTTAAATAACATGTATACCAATATATACATCACGACTTTAATTTCTTCTTGGTGTATATCAAATTTATTTTTCTTCGGTAGTTGTCTATAATTTATTATTATCTTTATATCCAAGTGTATAACACAAATCTAATTATATTATTTGTATGTTACATTCTATAATACATAATAAAACGTGTATAGAAAAATATATATCATAAATTTATTATCCTTCTTTGTATACATTAAAAAATATATAAAAAATTGCTTTCCTTCCTGCATATATTAGTGTATGATATATAATTTCTTACATACACACACACAATCGTTTGTGTGTGTGTGTGTGTTTGGACCTCGAAGAATTGTATGCACATATTAATTTATCACTATATATTAGAGCTTCGCTCCTCCGTACTTGATGGTTAATACTAATGTCAATCCAACTGACAACTTAATTTATCGAACAACATGCATATGTAAGCCAATGGTAGAGTTAATCCACCATTTTAATCTCATTTGGAATAGGGAGGAAGAGAGGGGGGGGGGGGGGGCAGCGAACAAGAAGAGGGAGGGATAGGGCTGTTCATTCGGATCGGAAATTCAAAATCCGAACTAAGTCATTCAATTTCGGATTTTGAATTTCGGATCGGATCGAATTCTGAATTTTGGATGAGATTCGGATTGGTATATTTTAATCTGATCCAATCCAAAATTTAAAATTATTAGGGCATTATAATTACTATACTTTAATTTCGGATGGTCAGCATTTCCTTTACATTTTCCTCCAAGCTATTACATTTACAATTGCTGGATTTGGCTATATTGGCACTATAGTACTCTCATAATTGCATAAACATGAATTTTTCTTAATCTACTTTCTCTTTTACAAAGATAATATACAGAGTTTACAACTCTGATGCATAACAATACGATTCGAAATCCGATCTGATCCATGCACAGCCCTAGGAGAAGGACCATCGAGCAAACAGTTAGGAGAATAAATAATAAAATAGAGTATTTTTTAGGATTTGTCTATATAATGCTAGTTATTTGGGGCTACCTTAGTCAAATTCCCCTTATGTGCTGTCATCATGTGTCATTTTTCCGTAATAATTCCTAGTTAATTCCTAGTTATCATTTTATTGGAATTTCGTCACAGTGTAGCAACGTACCTACATAATTAGCAGAAAATTGCCCTTGTCATAGATATTGACATGAAAAAGACAATAAATATACATCACCACAACAATGTATATCACTATTTTTTCTTCTTCCTTGTGTATATCAACATGTATATTAAAATTTTTACTTTCCTTCTTTGGATATCTAAAATATGAAATCTCTCTCTCTCTCTCTCTCTCACACACACACACACACACACACACACATATATATATATATATATATATATATATATATATATATATATATATATATATATATATATATATATATATATATATATATATATATATATATATATATATATATATATATATATATATATATATATATATATATATATATATATATATATATATATATACTATAATTAAATATATTATTTTTAAATTTTAAAACTTGCTCTAAACCTGTTATATCAAAAAATTATTTTACTTCTTTGATCAATAAAAGAAATTGAATAAGTTTATCCAAATTGAATTTTACTCTCTTAAAATTAATTAGGAATCGGAGTCTTTGGAAGAGATACAAATCTAATCGAACAAAGCCACAATCGGACGAAGATAAGAAGAAAACTAGATACAAATAAATCTTTTTACATAATTGCCATTGTGATGAGAAAATCTAAAGCTAATAGAAAATTGTATTCAACCATTACAACTTTCCAAGTATTATAAAGAACACGCCGTTGCAAATACATATTGAAGAAGAAAATTTGTTATAATGGAGAAGAAGAAGAAGAAAAAAAAAAAGATTGAAGAAGAAAATTGGTCAAGAATGCAGGGAGAGAGAAGAAAAAATACGGGGAGAGAAAATAAATAAGAAACTAGGGCTATTTAGGATTTGGCTATATAATGTTATGTTTTGGGGGGTTATCATTGCCAAATTTAACATAAGGCTAAAATATTACCAATTTTCTTTATGTATTGCCATACCATGCCATTTTCTCCACTTTTATTTATTTTCTTGGAGTAGTATCTCGTACCCGACCTAGTTTTTTTTGCAGGCCCCAATATTACAGAAGGAAATAGTTACATATATGTATGTTTAGTTAAGCAGTTTAAAGTGTTCACTTCATTAAGTCATTCATAGAAATTTGAATTTGAGATCTCTAGTTAAGGTCAAAAATTCTGCAATTCATAATAACCCACCAAAAGGACCATAAATTCAAACGATTGATATTCGATTTGACTAGGTAAATACTAAATACCATCAAGATACAAGACTTCCCTTAAACACCATCCAATCCTTTTCAATGTCTCACATAGTCATTTGAACGTTACTGTTCTCTAAATTGGAGACGTCATCATGGAGATCACTATTCAAATTCATGATAATTTTTTAGGGAAAATTTATCAGCCGCCATTCAATTTGGTATAGCAAATTCTTCACAAATAAATAAACATAATACAATTTTACCAATACGAGCAAATTGGTATACTAAAATTTTACCAATACGAGCAAATTATTCTTTAGTTGGACTACTTATAAGGTAATTTTGTCTAAAACTTCATATTGCACAACTTTTTAAGTAAGAAAGGGCAGTCTAGTATACAGGCTTCCACTATGCTCAAGTCCAGGAAAGGATCGCACCATAAAAGTCTATTTTATGTTTTTACTAAAGATTATTTTCATGATTTGAAGAGGATGTTTGAACACGTGATCTTTTGGTCACATTGTGCAACTTTTTAAGTATTTTGCACTAACATCGATGTGTTCTCCAATTTTCCTTTAGAACTTGGAAAACTTTGTAGACGAACTCCTTTAATTACTCTATCCCAGAGGGTACTTTCTGATCATTTTGTTGTACCCGTATTTCACGTTACTTCTTTTACTGTTTCATTTTCCTTAAAAAAAGTCTCACACGAAACATCAGTTGTACGAGGAAAAACATAATCACTAGTTTAAAAAAAAAGGGAAGAGAAAGAATTAAGTTGTAATATCTGATTGTTGGCTGAAAGTAGACAGATATGGGAATGTAAACAGGAGTAGGAATAAAAAAGGATGACGCTTGAGCAGAAGACACATGTTAAGATTGATTGTGGACCTACAAGCAGACACCTCTCTCTCCCTCTCTCCACCAATTCTATTTATTCCATTTTTTACAAGGTTACAATTAATCTGATAAAAACATACACGGGTAAAGCGGTCTTCATCTATAATCATACCCCTAAGTCCCGTACGTATTTCCTTTTCAACAAAGGGATCAGGTGAAGGAAACTATCAAGTGATCGAGGCTTCATACTTCAACACTCAAACACTTGGGGACTACTTAATATATACAACTAAGCGTACGTAAAAGGCAAACAAGAGGAAAAATCAAGCCTAAGAAGAATTAAATACGGAGTGGAAGTTAACAAGTCAGGCAATTCATCATAGTGTTCTTTCCCATGAGAATAATGGAGTCACCTCTCAAACACTTCTTAATGTTATGGATCTAAAGGGAATTCACTGTACTTCATAAACAGTTAGGGTAGTGACTATGTACTAAAATGGGTAATAAGGAAAAACTCTGTATCTATTCTTCTCCTTTTGTAAAATCTGTTACAAGAAAAACAGTTACGAGAAAGTTATAGATGTAATTCAAATGCATGTAAAGAATGATTCACAACTTATCAAAGTTCAGAAATAGAAACTTGTTCAAGTTACTTTGGATAAACATGTGTGTTCCTATTTCTTGTATCGTATAAAAAACACTATTTTGAAGTTGAGATGTCTTCTTTTGGGGTTTGGGATCGCATCCCCTCCAGTACTCTTTTGGGGATATTTGCATCTATACTTGCCTTTTGTGTCACGTTTTAACTTGTGCCCACTTTGCAAAAAAAATTACAAGCATACCCGATTTTTCGCATAACTTCAGCATACGGGACTGAAGTAGCAAAGACAATCACACAAAACTTCAGCTCTAGAGTTGAAGTTTTTATTTGTAACTAGCAAATTTAAGCTTCAGCTCAAGAGCTTAAGTTTTTGTTTTTGTAACCGACGAGTTTTGTTTTGTCTTAGCTATTAATTAATAATATAGGCTGCAAACAATAGTGAACTCCAGAAACTATAGCTATTAGAATCTGGCATTCGTATTTCTGGACATTCTGTTCCGTCCATTTCTTCTTCTTCATCTATCCATTCTGGAAATAACTCTTTCCATTCTAACAATTTTGAAACTTTTTCGAATGTTAATTACTTTATTATCTGTCCTGTGAACTTTCCATTCACTATTAAAGGAAGCATATTCCAAACCATTAGCTTCACAATATGTGCAGTTCAAGATAGTAGACGATTTGCGTAAAGAAAGGACGTAAAAATGAATCAGCTGGCAAAAATGTAAATACGAGGTCCCATTGTTATCATCTAATAAATCTATCTATGCACAATCCAATCCAAAGCATATAAAATAGGAAACAATTCACATAAAAATAACTAGATTCCCTACTTTTCAATTTTACAACCTGTATTTATGGCAACCATCCCATGAACTGAAATTCCATAACAGCACTAACAACAACATAAGAAAGAAGAAGAAGAAAACGAAGGAGGAGGAGAAAGGGGCTGAAGTTATTTAAAAAATGGGTACAAGTTAAAAGTTTTTTAAAAAAAAGGTATAGATTAAATGGGAACGACCAAATAGGGCGTCCCGTGCAATTTTTACTACTATTTTGTCCATTAATCTTCAATGAGGTGTTTGATATGTGCATGTGGACAAAAAATAATCAATGATTTGGACTGTTTTATTATTCAACTAGGTGGGAATAGCCCGTGCCGGGGTGAGCCCAATATTGTGAAAGTTTAAAACTGTTATTATAAGAATTTCATCAAATTAGATGTAGACAAAATCACAACATAACGACGTACATCATAAAAGATAAATAATGTTCATGTGAATTTGAACTAAAACAGAATAATCTAATTTAACATCATCAATTGTGGCTTCGGACATGTGTAAAAAAAAAAAAGCTTAGAAAAAAAAATAAAAGATATACTTCAAATGCTGTAACGTTCAACTTTGATTGTAAATTTTCATTGCAAAATGTTGACATTTGACAATGTAAAATTCAATTCATGTCTCGAACTAAGAACCCCATCCGAACATCTCTTTACACTCCAAAATCCATAGATTTGCATACCATTCATAATTCACCAAAAAATTATCCAGTAGTAAAAGTCCTTGTAATTATTTTTTCAAGAGAGAAGATATCAAATAAATGAAATCAAATTGTCACTATACTTGGTGCCAATGAGCTTTATTTCAAATAATGTATATAGCTACTTGTCTCGTATTTGAGATGCATGTATATATTCATATTTCATATAATAGAAGGAAGACAGTAAAAATAAATCTCAGTTGGAGGCTTCTATTTGTCATATTACAAATGGGTTTTTGGAATTTAGCTTCACAGATTTGTAGACAACTGAGGTTCTTACAGTGCATAAGACAATTTTCTCATCAACTTTTGATGATTAGTAGCTGTTCCAGTTTCCAATTTCCTACTCCTTCAACCCCTTCATCTACCTTCGTTACCCTAGGGGGGGATAACAGTTTCATGATGCAATTATTTCAAGGCAAGCTTAGTTTCATATGCAAGTTACTTCTATCTTTAATAAATAAAAAGTGAATTATTCAAACGGTCACACCTCCTCCAAAATATAGCAAAATTTAATTAGGTGGACCGCCCTTCTTGTTTACCGGGAAAATGGTAACAACAATTAAATTTGATTTGCGAGGTTCAAAAAATACGTAATCTATTTTATGCTATTTGTTACGTAATTGATGCTATGTGAAAGACTTAGAAGTGGGATGAGAGCTTACAAAATGAGATGTTGATCAAACTGAGTAACTGCCAATCGGGGCCTCGAGCTCGCATGTTCGGGGGACTCTGGGTCCAGTCAAGTGCTCGGCTAAGAGCTATCGAGGATAGTCGATGGACGACTAACAGTTATAAAAAAATTACTGACGACTCTTTATGGCCAATAATAAGCAATAAATGAAGAACAATAAATAGAACACAATGAGGGTAAGAAATAAATGAAGAAATGAACCCAAGAGAATATGTTAGAACGCAGAGAGTATGTTCTTGAGTATTTTGTATTGAGCATCAGGTGTTTACAAAATGACAAGGATCCCTTTTATATACGAAGAGGGATCCCAACACAATACAAGGTGCATTAATTACAAAGATATGGGGCAAGTATAGCTACCTAATGCCTTGATTTGTTTTCAGACTAGTCCACTAGACTTTGTCGTCTCTAGTCACGTGCCTTGGAAACTCCATCTTGATTCGCAGAGACTGATGGTTCACATTGTCCCGGGGTCGGTCATTACTCGTAACGTCTCGAAGTCGAATTGTCTCGAAAATGACCGTCGGGGATTTCCGGAGTCGAACAATGGAAGCCCCCGAGATGCTGTGATGCTCGTGAAATCGGGCCATCAATTTATACCATATACAGATAGCCCTCGTGTTTCTTAGAGTGGAACGAAAAGAAACGATTTTGATATTCATCTCTTCGAATTTTCTAGTGAGGATGTCATACTTATGACGTAAGCCTTCATGATAACTGAGGCGTCCCATCGGTTCATCTTTTCAGTGTTATTCAATGAACTGCCGATTCTCATTCTCCGGACCAACAATATTTCTGTCGACTGGGTTCCCAAAAAGATACGTCTTTCATGGGCATTAATGGGGCCGTCGGTTAGGCTGCCACCCCCTATAAAAAGGGAACCTCCTAGAACCATTTCTTCATTCAAGTGTCTTCCAATATCCTTCCACATCTTCCTTCTCTTCATCCTCAACCATTGATATCTCTCATGTCTGAATCCCGCGACCTTAAGGTTACATGGTGGCGTTCTCGCCAGCTAGGCCACGTCCTTTTTTCAGGGCTCTCCCTTATCAAGCGGGATCACACCGTCTGGTCCTCATTATTGTTGTTGTTGTTGGCTCGAGGTGACGAGGTAGGGGGTCGATTTCTTCTAACTCGAAAAGATACTTGGATTTTACATCGCTGCTCATGAGAGTGTTTGGACTATACACCGCTGCTCACTCTCCTACCCCGGCCTGGTGAGGCACTTCATCCCTTTTGCTTTTTCATGGGGTGAAGCGGCACCTCTGGCTGCTAACTTGCACGTCACAATTTCCCAAGAAGTGGACTCAATGTAGCCGTGCGAGTAAAGCCGACGCTCGTCAAGTCTTATACCGGGCCGTGATCTTCATGGCCTAGTAGAAAGTTTTGCCCTTTTGCGGGCTATGGCGTTTTTTATCCCTTTATGTTTCTCCCACTTTCCTCTTCTTCATCTTCTCCCTTAGAGATACCTCTTTGGAAGACTGAGTCAAGATCGTCGAGGAGGTCATGCTCGAACATACTGTCGCCGAGGATTTCCTCGGAGAATAGGCTAGGCTCCGGGCTTTAATTATATATGTACACCTTTTTGCTTCTTTGTTTCTGTGTAAGGACCCTTCAGTGGCTTTTGAAATCATATGTAAGGAAACCTTGTGGACTTTGTAACCCTTTTTTATTAATGGAAAATATATTTTCTAATTCGTCTCTGACTTATGCACTATTTTTCTTTATCTGTTTTTGTGAAGAATCGGAATGTGTGATCCTACCAATTGGTGCAAATATCGAGCCCGGTGCGAATGTTTCTTTTGACTTTGATTGATTAACCCAATTCCCTACGGAATCATTTGGCGTTTCTTGGGTCGAGTCCGGATTAGACTGATAAACTTGGGTCATCGGGACCTCGTCTTCGAGTCGAATAGAGAGTGTCCTTAGGCTTTCGAGAGCCGTCCACGAGTGGGGCTTTGCTCAAATTCGGGCCACCTGGAAACTTGTTTTAAACTTAGTGTAGATAGCCTTAAGGCATTGTAGATGGATCATATATGAGGGTTTACCCGGGTTTAGATGGTACCCCAAGGCCAAACCCATACGAGTAGAGTTTAAGCGCTTATTTGCTTCTTGAGAGAAGCCCTCGAGATCAGGTACCATCTCGAGAGTCGTAATGACACTGATGGCTTCTGGAGCCAATCTTTTTTTTATGAAGGTCCTTGAGGTCGGGTACCACATCGGGACTTGAAATGAAGCCTATGGCTTCTTGGAGCCTAACTTCTTTTTAATGGAGTCCTCGAGGCTGGGTACCACCTCAGGAATTGGTTGACACGGGTTTCAACATTGAAGCGTCGTATGGCGACGTCGAGTGTAGGATATGGTTACAAAACGATTGAGGCAATTCTGCTGATATATCTTTCCAAAGCTATAAAAGCTTTAGCCAATATTTCTAGTCGGTCTTTGGGGTAGGCAAATGGTCGCCTCTTCTCACATAAATAGGGTTGTCTTCGCCTTTTTGGAGATTCTGCTATTCTAAGTAGTTATCCCCTTTCATAGAGTTCTCGTTTCTTGCGGAGATTTTCCTTTAACTCAAAGCTTTCGCCAAAGTCTTCATTTCCACTTCCGTTTTTTACTACAGCTATGGATGTTATACCCGAAACCGCCTGGCAAGGAGAAAGGAGCTCCGCCTCTTGGCACTTTACTTCGGGAGGGAATCTCCCGCAAGAAGAGACTACCAGTGTTCGAGATTATCGGGATTATGCCTCGTAGTTCATTTCTTTAATAGGAGAGAAGCATCTCAAATCAATGAGGAGAGACTGTGGATGGGGGGAGAAGGTAGTATCACGTGTATTGCCCCCCAGGATTTAGCGTTATGGATCACGTTGAGAGGTTTTTGAACGTATATACGTACCCTTTCATGCTAGGCCTCGTTGATTGGGTTGGGCTCGACTTCTGTCGAAAGTACCAGGTTACCTTGGCGCAGATTCATCTATCATTTTGGCGGATAATATTGATGATGAGGGTTTTGCAGAGAAGGCAGGGCTTGAATTCATGCTCAGTCATCTTATCAGCCTGTACCAACCTTTTCACCATCAAAGTCTGTTAACCTAACGATGCCGGTTGGCTACGCCTTTCATTGTTGATGATGAAGAAGACAGAGATTAGGAGTGGATGATTCGATTTATCTGAGTACAGACTGTTGATATTATATCCATGGAATTTATGCCATTCCCTAAGGAATGGAATTATACACATAAGTTGAACACTCGTGTCTCTGCAGTTTTTCAATTGTGGCGAGGGAGTGTTCCATAAATGTGCCCTTTTTCCCTCTTCTGCAGCAATTTCATGGATGTCATAAGAGGTCCCAGATCTGCCAAATTAGGCTCGAGAGTTGGTGGTCCATTCGAACTACAATGAGCGTAAGTGGCAAGCTTTGTCTACGGGCAGATGGGAGGCAAAATACTATGGTATGTGCTATGCGATTAGTTTCCTTCCCTTTCTTTAGTTGGAAAATCACTTTCTCTTTCTGCGTACTAAACCTGTTATTGTAGGCATCGGGGAGCCTTCTGGGGTGAGGATGTCCCCTTTGGAGAAGGATAAGGGTTGCTAGCTTCTGGACTAAAGAACGATAACAATGAGCGAGAGGTACCTTTTCACGGTGACGATGCTCAAAGTAAGGTGAACCTGGACCGAGCGCCCGGAGTAGGAGTGTTTACTGAGCCTGCCATACCCGTGATTTCTAGTTTCGGGGAGGTGGTTTCCCCTCCACTGTCATCCTTTTTTCCCGTCGGAGGTACTTCGATGGATATTTGAAACCGGGGATCACATGCACCGAGAGGCCGTTCCCCGCGAGGCTAACTCTTTCGAAATTGAGGGGTACTAGCTAGCAGATGTACGCTCGACCTTCGAGGAAGCCTAGAGGCATCACTTTTGCGGTAAGTTTTGGCACAAGCCTTTCAAGTTTCCCACATTCCCTTCTTTACTGAGTTTTCCTTTGTAGGCTTTTGACAAGCTTAAGTCCGAGATGCTTTGCCATGAGGCTAAGTTGCGTGAAGATATGGACGAAGATAAAACCCTTGAGCTCATTTGCGATGAAAGGAAAGTGGAACTGGCACGCTTAAGGTATGAGGCGATTCAGAGCTTGAATTATGAGAGCTATTTGAAAGAGCAGGTAGTTTTTTATCCGAGGGAGTGTGTGTCACACCTCTTTTTTACGCACCCGCAAGGATGCGAAGAGTTTTTCCAATTAAAGGACAATCGAGGCGGGAATTATTTAATTATTTCAGAGTCGCCACTTGGGAGATTTATGGTGTCCCAAGTCACCGGTTAAATCCCGAATCGAGGAAAAGAATGACTCTATTTAACAGTCCGCGAACCGGAAATCCGGATAAGGAATTCTATTAACCCGGGAGAAGGTATTAGGCATTCCCGAATTCCGTGGTTCTAGCACGGTCGCTCAACTGTCGTGTTTGGCTTATCTATCTGCTTTTACAATTATGTACTTAGTGCAAGTTAATATCCCTTTACCGCTTTTATTATTGGTTATGATTTACAAAAGAGAAAGTTGCTTAAAAATATGCTTTCGAATCACGTCACATGAAATGCACCCGGATCCTCAACATATTCTTATTCAACATTTCGGGGTTTGGATTCGGGTCGCATGAAATGCACACCCGTATTTAAGAAGATAGAACTAAAATATGCGCCCGGATCGACTACTTATTTACACTGTTGAGAAGGGCGTGATATTCGTTAAGAAACGACGCATCTCAAAATCTAAGTATTTTATATGCACATTTACGAAGGGTTGTGCGATTAGTGTAACTATTGGGTGAGGCGCACCTTTGATTCAAATCTAAAGCGAACTACATCCCACTGTATTTTACTTAAGAGTTGATTCCAAATTATTTAAAACTTGCTACGAACCACACCACATGAAATGCGCCTGTGTTCCTGACACGCTTTGTTTACTCTTGCCCAAAATTGGGGTCGGGTCACATGAAATGCGCCCCGACTCTTTTTAATCTAATTACGTCATTCCGTTGAGTAACAACTCCCTAGCTAATCTTGCTTTTAGCATAAGGTCTAACGTTAACAGATTTGGAGATTACACACACGAGCAGAGAAGATTGAATAGAGATACAACAGACTAATTCAGGTTTACGTGCTTATCTAATGACAATGTATCTTTGGCCTAGCTACACTTTTCCATAACCAAGACTAGCAATACAAGCTTAATTGGAGAATAACAGAATGTAATTAAACATAAGAACTTTAGACGACTACATGTTTCAATAGACTTTATGCATAAGCTTCAAACTTCATTCTTTTCGAACCAAGGAACTACAATAACAGAGGTGTGTACCTGGAATGCGGAAGAACAAGGAAGAGTGAGCAATGGCAATGCAGCAACAGTAACAGGAGCACAACAGTAGACCAGTAATAAACACAGTGAACCAACAGCCACACAAACACCACAGCAACAATGATAACCAACCAAATAGCCACAAACACTGGACCAGCAACAAATGACCACCACAGTAACAACAATAGACCAGCTAAAACAGTAGACCAATAACCAATGGCAGTTAACCACAGCAGCCAACAACAGACTGGATTGAAAGCAACAAAACCAACCAGGCAGCACCACTATAGACACAAACAGCAACCAACAATGGAACAACAGCAACAATCAACCCAGGCAGCAACACAACAGGAACAACAGCACCAATCAACCCAGGCAGCAACACAACATACCAGCCAGCAACACAAACGACCAAGAGCAACAACACTACTGACCAACAACACCAAATGAACACCACAGCAACAACAATGGACCAGTTAAAACAGTAGCATAGCCACAGCACTGGACCAGCAGCCACACATTCACAAACACCACAACAACAATGGCCAAACACTCAACCACTGGAGCAAACAATCGAAGCAGTGACCAGAGCCAATGAAACAGTAGCTTCTTTTCTGTATCTTTTTTTTTGTGTGTAAGGAAAATGAATCCCTGATGCCTATTTTCTCTCCAGGTACTCTCTAGCTATCACTGTCTTAAAGTCTTTGTATCTCCAGGTACTCTCTAATGTCTCTCCTCCTGCTCTCCAGTTAGCCCCTTATACTTATAGTTAGAAGAGCTCCTAAAAGCCAGAAGACTCAGAAACTCCCCTCTGCCCATCCCTATTCCCTGAACCCCACTATCTACTGTCCAATGTATGGACTCAAGCATTAAACAATGCTGGTGGCAGGAACCTCAGTGGGATGCCCTGCTGTGCAGGTTCCACTAGGCCATCTTATGGGTGAGGGATTAAACAAATGGATTTATTCAACCCTAATACTAAACTCCAGAATCCCACAGCCAGCAAACCCAATGGTAACATCATCTAGTATAGTAAGACCTAATCAGTTACAACACATCACAGTGATAACAATTTTAGCCGATGAAACAGTGAATAAAAAATCTCGGCAACAATTGAAACTAAGTATTCGACGACATTTGTTGAATCGATCACAGCATACAACAGGTACAATTGGTAACAATTCAATCATCGAATCAGTGATTCAACAATTTCAGGTAAACAAGAAAAATGCAGAATTAAACGCTTGACAATATTGATCGAGACGACTACTCATTCTATAACTAACATTTTCCAACAACAAACAAAATGAGAATGACCAAATAAGGGTCTTAAGGGGTAGAAGGACAGACCTCTCACAAAAGAAACAAAAATAAAATTTAAGCACAAAAAGGAACAACTAACGGCTAAACCAAACAAAGAACACAACAATAACTAAAAACAGAAGAAGATTGAAATACCTAATGGAGACAATCCGAACTCGAACAAACTCGGGCTTCCACGGACTTGAGATTGCATTTTTGAAGTGAACACGCTTTAATTGAAGTGTTTTTCGAACGAAAAACACTCCAATTAGAGCCTATTGACTCCAAATTCTTAAACGCGGACAAAATCCCTAATCTTGAAATTCTAGGGTTCTTGGGCTCGGATTTGGGGCTTTTGCATTTCTGGTTAGATTCGAGGTAAACGAAAGCCGGCGGGGGTACGAGGGAGGCCATGCGAGGGTTTGGGGTGAGTTTGGGGTGATTTGGCATTGGTTCGAGTTTGACTCGAATCTTCAAATGAAGATTCGAGGAGCTCCGGAGTGATTCGAGGTTAGCGGAGGCTGGGTTCGTAACGGGTGAGGTGAGGGGAAGGTTTTGGCATTGGTTTGGTGGCCATTGGCCTACCGGAACCACCGTGAGGCGATTTCCGGCAGGCGGGGCACGGCGGAGGAGGGCGGCGTTACGCCGGGTCTTTGAGAGCTTCTGAGGGAGATGCAGGGAGAGGGGGGGTCTGGCTTGGGGGGCGGGGTATGGAAATGAGTTTATATATGATTTGAGAAGTTAAATCCTGATCGTTGGATCAAACTTGATCAACGATCAGGATCTCCTCACTTAAACCAAACGGTGTCGTGTGATTAAGTTAGGGTCTGAGTATATTTGGGAATTGATTGATTAATCTGGGCCGTTGGATAATAAAATCCAACGGTCCGGATCAACGGGGCCATTTGGGGTTGGGCAGATCGGGTAAGGGATTGGGTAATTACATTGGGCCTGGTTTTTGCTATGGCCCAATTCCGATCTTCATGATGTACTATATGTGTATGTGTATATATATATATATATATATATATATATATATATATATATATATATATATACACATATGTATATATACTAACCTATAACACAGCTATTTTTTACTACAATTAACGTACATAATTACATATCACCTAAAAATGTAAATCACATGACTTCGATATCAAACACTAAAAATGCAAAACCTAGCATATATTTTTGTATTTTTAATTTAAATAAATAAACGTGCACACAAAAAGATAAAATAACACAAAATCACAAAAATCATGCCCAACACGAAACTAATATTATTTTGAATTTTCTGGGAGTACTTCTCAGGTAAGGCAAAAATCACGTGCTCACACCCCTCTTTGCGCGTAAACACGCAGAGTTTTCGTGCAAAGATAAGTGAGCGGATATAAGCGATTTTGCCCATTCGAGTACTCCGTATGAAGCATTTTGGAAAAGTTTTGACCGAACCTTGCTTCAAAGGTCTCCTACATATCCCTGGCTAAAAGGGAATCAGGTCAATGTAGTTCGGGAAGTTCTGGTAGCTGGGACTACCATGACTGTTGCGATCTCGTTGTTACTGCTGTTGCCGCTGTTACTGCTGTTACCACTGCTCAGCTGATTTCCTTGTTACACCGCACTAAGCAACAAAAACAAGAAGCTAGACTAAGTTACAGTACTACAAGTTCTTATCTATCCTTTTTAACTTGATCTTGTCGCGCTCCTTGCCATCTTGTCTGACTTGGCGTTCCTTCTGATGCTTCGTCTCTTCTTACGAACTTGGATTCATGCCGAAGATTTCCTGACTTCAACCACTACTTCAAAAGTAAAATCGCCACTCCATTCTCCAGGCGGGCTCCCTGACTTCAACTATTACTTCAAAATTAAATCGCCACTCCATTCTCCAGGCGGGCTCCCTGACTTCAACTATTACTTCAAAATTAAATCGCCACTCCATTCTCCAGGCGGGCTCCCCGACTTCAACTATTACTTCAAAATTAAATCGCCACTCCATTCTCCAGGCGGGCTCCCTGACTTCAACTACTACTTCACAATAAAATCGCCACTCCATTCTCCAGGCGGGCTCCCTGACTTCAATTACAACTTCAAAATAAATCGCCACTCCATTCTCCAGGCGGGCTCCCTGACTTCAACCACTACTTCAAAAGTAAAATCGCCACTCCATTCTCCAGGCGGGCTCCCTGACTTCAACTATTACTTCAAAATTAAATCGCCACTCCATTCTCCAGGCGGGCTCCCCGACTTCAACTATTACTTCAAAATTAAATCGCCACTCCATTCTCCAGGCGGGCTCCCTGACTTCAACTACTACTTCACAATAAAATCGCCACTCCATTCTCCAGGCGGGCTCCCTGACTTCAACTACAACTTCAAAATTAAATCGCCACTCCATTCTCCAGGCGGGCTCCCTGATTTCAACTACAACTTCAAAATTAAATCGCCACTCCATTCTCCAGGCGGGCTCCCTGACTTCAACTACAACTCCAAAATAAAATCGCCACTCCATTCTCCAGGCGGGCTCCCTGACTTCAACTATTACTTCAAAATTAAATCGCCACTCCATTCTCCGGGCGGGCTCCCTGACTTCAATTACAATTTCAAAATAAATCGCCACTCCATTCTCCAGGCGGGCTTCCTGACTTCAATTACAACTTCAAAATTAAATCGCCACTCCATTCTCCAGGCGGGCTCCCTGACTTCAATTACAACTTCAAAATAAATCGCCACTCCATTCTCCAGGCGGGCTCCCTGACTTCAACTATTACTTCAAAATTAAATCGCCACTCCATTCTCCAGGCGGGCTCCCTGACTTTAACTATTACTTCAAAATTAAATCGCCACTCCATTCGGAACTGTTTACTCGCCTGCTGGGGGTGATGCTGCTGAGGAAGCATTCTTTGTTTCCTTCACCCCTTATTCTCTTCCTTCTTCCCATACCTCCTCTGGGACTCACGTTTTTGCTTCCTCGAGCAAATTATGGAATGTAATACCGCTGGAGGAATCTCGAAGCCATTGTTTTATTTTCCCACAACTGCTGGGGGTGATACCAAGCTCAAATATTACCCCGTCGTGTCGTCTGGCCTTTCTCAAAACTATTCTGCTCGGAGCCGGTACTTCCCGAAATCTTGTGTTGCTTTCTACCCTTATCCTCTGAGTCTTGCTTTCCAGAAAATTTTCGCAACAGGAGAAAATTTTCTGCCCCAGTTTGATAAACTTCTGGACGGTATGCTTTTCTGCCAACGAACCCTCTTTTCCTGCTTTTAAATCAAAGAAAAATTGTTAGTTTCAAAATGCCGTGAGTGGTCGTGCCACTCTTGTTGGGGCCATTCTCTTTCAGCTGCTTGGCCTCTCTCGAACTTTGAGGGCGACGTTGACGCTTGCTGGGGACGATGCTCTTTCCACGAACGACCTCTCATCTTTCCTTTTATTCCAATCTTTGGTTTGATCCGACTCTTTTTAGCCGGTGATCTGTTGCGTGAAATCATCTTTCGGACATGCCACATGTGTCCATCATACTCCATGATTCTTGCGAACCTTCCACTCAGCCTGTCATCCCAATCTTACTATCGTAACGACTTCTGTCTTATTGCCTCGTTCCACGCCTATTCACTTTCAATATACTGCTTTGGGAGACTTGGTAGTAAGCTTTGAAAAATCAATTTTCGAAAATGAAAGAGAAGAAAAGAATACTGACCGCAAATGACAAAAGAAGAGAAGAACTTTTCTGAACTCAAAAATAGAAAAACTTATCTGAATGTGTGCCTGATCCAATGTTATGCCGCGCCTTTGAGATTAAACTACCCAGTCTATTCATATCAACCATTTTCTGATGCCGCGTCCTGCTAGAGGTAAACGGATGTCCAAACCCTGTCTCATGCAGGCATCTTGTAACCATCTCGTCTTGTCACCTCATAGTGCCCTTCAAGGGTTTTCACTAATGAGATTCTCTCATTTCTCTCTATCTCCCGTCGCCTTAAGGTGCCCATAAAGGTTTTCACCGTAAGACTCTCTCATTTTATTTCTCTCAGCTTCCTTCGCCTTAAGGTGCCCGCGAGGGTTTTCACCGTTAAGACTCTCTCATTTGTGCTTTCTTTCCCTGCGGCGGGGTATCACCCCTGAGATTCCCTCTAGAGCGTTATCCCCTTTCGGCTTGTGCATCCTGGATTCAATCGAGGGTCGGGATGTCACTCTTGGCTTTCATTCACATGACTTGGCACTTCTCAAATACCGATCGAGAGGTCTTTCTGGTTCTTGATATGGTTTCTGCGCGTGAGGCTGAAGAAAGGGGTTTAGCCTCAACGGTTAGCTTATTACAACTTTCGAAATCCACACTATCTTTCCAACGAAACAATGACTTCTGCCCCAGTTTTGTTGCTTGGGGGATTTTTTTGATTTTTATTTTATTATGACCGAGCCGCGTGGCGCCTACGTATCCTTCTTGAGGAATCAGGTCGAACGTAGTTCACTTTTTCTTGTATTACTTCTTTGTTTCTTTTCCATTCCGTTACACATCTTCCTTGATGATTCCGAAAGAGGGTATATGAAAGAATAATTAAGGCTCAAATGGGGAAACAAAGGTTAAAGTGTTTGGGTAGTAGAAAAATTGCCTCTATCATTTCATTCTCCAAAAAATGCTAAATACACACAAACGAAACCAAACGTTGACAAATGCACCAAAGAATTACACATAATATCTCTTAACTGCATCAGAATTGATAGCCATATCGGTGCATCTTCCCTCAACATCCGTCAGACATAGAGCGCCGTTGGATAATACTCTAGTCACCACAAAAGGTCCCTGCCAATTTGGAGCGAACTTGCCTTTCGCTTCGGCCTGATGGGGTAGAACTCTCTTCAGCACATGCTGTCCCACTTCAAATCTCCCGGGACGTACCTTCTTGTTATATGCTCTCGCCATTCTCTTTTGATACAATTGGCCGTGACATACTGCTGTCAATCTCTTTTCATCGATCAAGCTCAATTGCTCTAATCGGGTTTTGACCCACTCGTCGTCATCAATCTCAGCTTCAGCGACAATTCGGAGGGATGGAATCTCAACTTCCGCGGGTATTACTGCTTCAGTCCCGTATACCAACAAGTAAGGAGTTGCACCTACCGAAGTCCGGACGGTAGTGCGATAACCCAACAGCGCAAATGGTAACTTTTCATGCCATTGCCTAGATCCTTCTACCATTTTCCTCAATATCTTCTTTATGTTCTTGTTTGCTGCCTCGACCGCACCATTTGCTTTTGGGCGATACGGTGTGGAATTTCGGTGTGTAATCTTGAACCGTTGACATACCTCTTTCATCAATCCACTGTTAAGATTTGCACCGTTGTCTGTAATGATCATCTTTGGAATTCCAAACCTACAAATGATGTGGGAGTGTACGAAGTCCACCACCGCCTTCTTGGTCACTGATTTGAATGTTTTGGCCTCCACCCACTTGGTAAAATAATCAATCGTTACCATAATGAACCTATGACCGTTGGAAGCTGCAGGCTCAATAGGTCCAATAACATCCATACCCCATGCGACAAACGGCCATAGTGCGGACATTGTATGCAATTCAGTCGGCGGAGAATGAATCAAATCTCCGTGTATCTGACATTGATGGCATCTTCGCACGAAACTTATACAATCCCGCTCCATAGTGAGCCAATAATATCCTGCTCGAAGAATCTTCTTTGCCAATACGTATCCGCTCACGTGTGGTCCGCAAACTCCCGAGTGTATATCCGTCATCACTGTTGTGGCTTGACTTGCATCTATACATCTCAACAATCCCAAATCTGGGGTTCTTTTGTACAGCACCCCTCCACTAAGGAAAAATCCGTTCGCCAACCGCCGAATAGCTCGCTTTTGATCTCCGGTTGCTTGTTCTGGGTATACTCCTAACCTGAGGTATTCCTTGACATCATGAAACCACGGCTCACCATCCACCTCTTCCTCTATCACATTACAATAAGCATGTTGATTCCGGATCTGGATATGTAATGGATCGACACGAACCTTGTCCGGGTGATGTAGCATCGACGCTAAAGTAGCCAACGCGTCGGCAACCTCATTATGCATCCTTGGGATGTGCCTGAATTCTACTGATCGAAAGCGCTTGGTCAGATCATGCAAACACTGACGATACGGGATAAGCTTTAAATCTCCGGTTTCCCATTCTCCCTGAATCTGATGTACCAGAAGGTCCGAGTCCCCCAAGACCAAGACGTCCTGTACATCCATGTCCACCGCTAATCGCAGCCCTAAGATACATGCCTCGTACTCGGCCATATTATTGGTGCAATGAAAACGCAGTTGAGCAGTAACAGGATAATGATGTCCTGTTTCAGATATGAGCACAGCCCCTACTCCGACTCCTTTTGCGTTCGCTGCTCCATCGAAGAAGAGCTTCCACCCTAGATCCTTGGTTAGTTCTAACCCCTCAATTTGCAACACCTCTTCGTCTGGAAAATACGTCCTTAAGGGTTCGTATTCGTCATCAACAGGATTTTCAGCTAAGTGATCGGCCAGGGCTTGAGCTTTCATGGCCGTCCGTATATGATGTCGAACTCCGTGAGTAATATTTGCCATTTTGCTAACCTCCCCTGTAGGCATAGGTTTCTGGAAAATATACTTCACCGGATCCAAACGCGAAATGAGGTAAGTGGTGTAAGAAGACAAATAGTGTTTCAGCTTTTGGGCTACCCAAGTCAGGGCGCAACATGTCTTTTCTAGATGAGTGTACTTGACCTCGTGGACTGTAAACTTCTTACCGAGGTAGTAAATGGCCCGTTCCTTCCTGCCAGTAAGATCATGCTGCCCCAGTACGCAGCCAAACGAATTCTCCAAGACCGTCAGATAAAGAATCAGGGGTCTACCTGGCTCAGGCGGAACTAGTACGGGTGGATTTGACAGATACCCTTTGATCCGGTCAAACGCTTCCTGACATTCTGCCGTCCATTCTATCGCAGCGTCTTTTTTCAATAGGCGGAATATGGGTTCACAGGTTGCCGTAAGCTGGGCAATAAACCTACTGATGTAATTCAACCTTCCCAACAGACTCATTACCTCTGTTTTATTCTTTGGCGGGGGTAACTCCTGAATGGACTTGATTTTGGATGGGTCCAACTCAATGCCCCGTCTGCTGACGATGAATCCTAGCAACTTTCCTGATGGAACTCCGAATGCGCATTTGGCCGGATTGAGCTTGATGTCGTACCCTCGAAGTCTTTGAAAGAACTTCCTGAGGTCAGCGACATGGTCCTCTTGACGTCTGGATTTCACGATCACATCATCCACGTACACTTCAATTTCCTTGTGTATCATGTCATGGAATACCGTAGTCATCGCCCTCATATATGTTGCTCCCGCATTCTTCAAACCAAACGGCATCACTCGGTAGCAATAAGTCCCCCACGGTGTGATAAAAGCCGTCTTTTCTGCGTCCTCTTCATCCATCAAAATCCTGATGATATCCCGCATAACAGTCCACAAAGGATCCAATTTCGCGTCCGGCGCAATTATCAATCAGGATACGGATATTGGGAAGTGGGAAATTATCCTTAGGACTTGCCTTGTTGAGATTGCGATAGTCCACGCATACTCTGATCTTTCCGTCTTTCTTTGGCACCGGTACTACGTTAGCCAACCATTCAGGGTATCGAGTGACACGAATGACTTTCGCCTGCAACTGCTTGGTTACCTCCTCCGTAATCTTCACACTCATCTCCGTCTTGAATTTCCGCAGTTTTTGCTTGACGGGAGGATATGCCGGATCAGTGGGTAATCTATGAACCACTAGATCAGTGCTGAGTCCCGGCATGTCGTCGTATGACCATGCGAAAATATCTTTAAACTCCATGAGTGTTTTGATCAATTCTTCTCTCAGATTGGGTTCAATATGGACACTTATCCGGGTTTCTTTGACGTCATCCGCATTCCCTAGATTAACGGCCTCAGTATCATTTAAATTTGGTTTGGGTTTTTCCTCGAAGTGACTTAATTCTTCCCCGATTTCTTCTACGGCTTCATCATCGCCGTACTCTGACTCACTCTCGTCACTTCTTATTTCATGCGTTATTATTTCCAAACCCGATTGACTTTCTAGACTGGGTTGATTAATCTTTAAGCACGCCATATCATTAGGATCAGTTGCAAGAAAGCTGTTCAGAAAAGTAAAAAGAAGGAAAAAGATAAACAAAATTAGACACGAAGGAACCAAATTACATTAATGGGAATTGTACAAAGGGAAAACAAACTGCGAACTTAAATCAGAAATGAACTAAAACAAACGGGATTTTACTCCGGGGACAAACCCCCAACACAAAATTTCGAAAGAAAAACAATCCAAGACTCCTTCCGGACAGGGAGAGGAGTAGCCTTCCAGTTATTCAGTTTTGCCTTTGGTCCCACAAATTGTATCTCGGCATGACTGGATCCTTCACCGTCCTCGAGCATACATACATCTGTGAATAGGTCCTCGAACTTCCCGAAGAACTCTTCATCTGGCCTGATCGTAGGACCGGGAATCTTTGTCGCTGGATGTCCTCTTGCTCCGGACCTGATAAAAGATTGGGAAAGGCGTGGAACAGGCTTTGGGAGCACCCATGTCTTCTGCTTACTCCTCTTTGCTCGCCGGATGTCCTCTGAGGTTGGCTGGAATCCCAAAGCCGAAGGTTCCCAAGTTCTCGACCACCGATACCGGTTGTATGATTCCTTGCAGAGATGCACCTAGACCTTTACCGGGTACGAAACCATGTCTCAACATTTCATGCGCCACCATGACATCCGCAGTAATTGTTCTGTCGCCGGGAATGCATTCCCCTTCCGGAACTCGGTTGGCGGACACCACATCGCAGACCTGATATACCCACGGCCCAACATCTTCTTCTGTTTCAACAAAGGGAATGATGGTGCCTGATTGTGGATCGTTCTCCCCATGGACGACGATCTCCTGTTGGTCCCATTCGAACTTGACGAGCTGGTGTAAGCTGGATGGAACTGCTCTCGCGGCGTGGATCCATGGTCGCCCTATTAGGAGGTTATATGACACCACCATATCCAGCACCTGGAATTCCATGGTGAACTCCACTGGCCCAATTGTCAAGATTAGCACAATGTCGCCAACCGACGCTTTGCCTCCTCCGTCAAACCCTCGAACACATACGCTGTTCTTGCGTACCCTGCCGATGTCTACTTTTAATTTGCCCAGTGTAGAGAGAGGACAAATGTTAGCACTGGACCCATTATCGACAAGGACTTTGGTAACCACCGCCTCTTCACACTTCACCGGAAGATATAAAGCCATGTTATGCTCAGTGCCTTCCTCAGGCAACTCGTCATCGGTGAAGGTGATCCGATTTGCTTCGAAGATCCGATTGGTGATCTTCTCCAAATGGCTCACTGAGATTTTATCCGGTACATGTGCCTCATTCAGGACTTTCATCAATGCTTGCCGATGTTCTTCAGAATGTATCAGAGCAAGGATAGCAATGATATTTGCGCCGGAGTCTTCTTCAACTGCTCTAAGACAGAGTAGTCATGCAGCTTCATCTTTTTCAAGAATTCTTCCGCCTCTTCATCAGTGACCGGCTTTTTCAATACTGCCGGAGTGGTCTTCCTTAATTCCGCAAGGGCAAAACATCTCCCCGAGCGGGTCAACCCTTGGGCTTCACAAACTTCCTCTTTCACCTCCTTTCCTCTGTAGGTCGTTGTAATCCGAGCATAATTCCACGGGACAGCCCGGCTATCAGTTACTGGCAACTGTGTTGCCGGCTGGATGATGAAAGGATCCATTCGAACGCCTGCTACTGTCAGGATGGGCTTGATTGCTGCCCCTGGTACAACTATCTTGGCCGGCTTTACCGGTACTTCGTTCACACTTTCCTTTCCTGCTTCCGACTCTCCTGGTATGTCTTTCTTGCAACTGGGCGACTCATCAAGGCTTGGCCCTTTTCTCGTTCCTCCCCCGCTAGACTTAATCATCATTACAGTCTGAGAGGCTTTCTCCTTTCCTTCCTCCGCCCGTACCAACTCGATCATATTGGTCTCATGATGAGTTGGAAGCGGGTTTTGGTTGATGTTGGGCTCTGTTGGAGTCTGGACCTCAATCCTGCGAGTGTCAATAAGCTCCTGGATGGCCGTCTTTAGTCTCCAACACTTTTCCGTATCGTGCCCCGGACATCCCGAGCAGTAGGCACAATTTACTGAATGGTCCAGGTTTTTCGGGAGGGGGTTTGGTAGCTTAGCTTCAACCGGATTTAGCAACCCTACTTGCTTCAACCGGTGGAACAGACTGGTGTAAGACTCTCCTAAGGGAGTGAAAGTCTTTGGCCTCGGCGCCCTGTCGCCCCTGAATGCTTGGTTCGGACGGAAACTCGCGCCCGAGGGGTTTCTGTAAGCTCTTGGGGGTGGATGATTGTTCGGGGGTTCGGTGCACGCCACGCGTGCACGAACGAGAGGTGCGAGAACAGATCGTGCATGGTGGACAAGAAATGGGGATCAAAGTGCGGGATAGTAATGTTGCGGGTGGTTATATGGGTTGTGGGAGTAATTTTGGTGGTGAGGTTGGGGTGGGCTATATTGGGGTGCGGGGCCTCTATTTCTGAACCATGCCCCGGACTCGACGGCCGCAACTTCCTCTCTCCTCTTTTTCCCCAGTACTCCTCCAGTACCACTTTGGATAGCCTGAGTGGTGGCTTTCAGTGCCGAGTAACTCATGATCTTGTTGGCCTTCAAACCCTCCTCGATCATACCCCCCATTTTTATCACCTCAGTGAATGATTTGCCTACGGACGTTACCAGATGTCCGAAGTAGGTGGGCTCTAATGTCCGCAAGAAGTAGTCCACCATCTCGCTCTCTCTCATCGGCGGATCTACCCTGGCCGCCTGTTCCCTCCACCGGAAACCAAATTCCCTGAAGCTTTCAGCAGGCTTCTTCTCCAATTTTAACAATGATAGGCGGTCGGGGATTATCTCAAGATTGTATTGGAACTGGCCGATAAAAGCTTGAGCCAAATCATCCCACGTAAACCATCTACTGGGATCCTGTCTAGTGTACCACTCCAACGCCGATCCTCCCAGACTCTGGCCGAAGTAAGCTATCAGAAGTTCGTCCCGTCCTCCGGCCCCTCTCATTTTACTGCAGAACCCTCGGAGGTGGGCTACTGGGTCGCCGTGCCCCTCGTATAGGTCGAATTTGGGCATTTTAAACCCCTGCTGGCAACTGGACGTCCGGAAATGGACATAGATCTTTGTAGGCGACGCTGACCTGGTTGCCTAAACCGTGCATGTTCCTGAAGGACTGCTCCAGGCTTTTAACTTTTCTGACAACTTCCTCGTGTTCCGAACTTTGGAAGTGCTTTTCCGGTTCTGCCGGATTATCCCAGTGAGGTGTATGTGATTGTGGTTCAGGAGCCCTGAAAGTAGGCTCCGGAGGATAGTAAGAGTTGTCATGGATCTGAACATATGGCTCACTGGCCGGCCTTTGCAGAGGAGCAGGTGGAGGTGCCACAAAAACAGGGGTGGCTGGAGGAGGATTTGGTTTGGCTGGTGGAATGTGGGTGGCATATGGATTTTCCCCCTGAAAGTATGGATAGCTCGGGGCGCTTGTTGAAGGATCGACGGGCGGATGTTCCGGAGCTGAGGCGAGAGTAGGGCGGTTCGGTGAAGACTGTTCCCTGGCCCAGGCCAGGTGCATCTCTGTTATCTGTTGTTTTAACCGGTCTACCTCTTCTTTCATGATTTGTAGCTCGGATTTTTCTTCCTCGAGACTCTTGCCAGAACTAGACATGCTTACAGTAATCGGTCCTTTGGATCTAGTACGGTAGTGATGGCTGGCCAGTATATTCTGTCAAACCAACTGCTAAACTTTTCTGGCAATGCAACAAACTTGTTAGTTCACCGAGTTTGACAGATATGTTATAGCACGTTGGATGCAATGCACCTAACCAAATAACCCTTTCTACATGTACTCTTAACATGCGTCATTCCGGCCCTTTTCCTTTTCTTTTTCTTTTCCTTTTTCCTCTTTTTTTTTCTTTTTCTACTATCTTTGCAAGCCTTATTGTTATTTAACCTTTGGATTCTTTTCCTTTCTTTTTAGTGGTGGTCGAATCTTATGTGGATTGCCTACGTATCACGACCCCGCGTGAATCAGACCGAGCGTAGTTCTGGTAACAAGATTGTGGCAAAATTCAGTAACTTTTATATCAAATAAAACCGTGTAGTTACAAAACACGTCTTACAACAATCAGCAAAACAAAAGAAAATGCTTGACTTGGGAAAGTAAAGATAAAAATGCCAACTAGCTTGACTCAACATTTCAAAATACATTTTCAATCAAAAATCTAATGCCCTAAAATCCTTGGGGGCCCGCGAGGCATCATTCGGCCTTGCCGCGGGCCTTGGTGTGAGGTCCTTGTGTAGTTCTCTCAACTCTTCCATGATCCGATGAACATAACCCATAATTGAAGCGAAAAGGTCTGGCGCGGGGCATTCGTTCACAAGCTAGGCACTTCATGGTGACATAGTGCCCGATTTCTCCAATTCTGTCCTTGATCATGTCCCTTTCTCCGAGTAGCCGCTCTATCTGCTGGTTTTTCGTCCCCAATCTTCGAGCATTGTTGGTGACTTGGTCTAGGAGCCTATCCACTTGTCCTTGCAGTCGGGCCATCAAATTGTGGCAACGGTCGAGGTCCGTTCTGGCATCTCGGGCTTGCTTGAAAACCCGCTCCCTGAGGACAACATTTGCTTCCCTCAAACTAGCGATGATCTCAGTGTAATCTTCTTCCACCCGTTTTAGGTGAAGTGCATGTTGATGTGCCTCCTTTCTCCAGCTAGCCCGGATCCTCGTTGTCTGGGTTTTGACTCGTCCAATTCTCTTCGGATATCGGTGACTTGGCTTTTCAGACCCTTTATCAATTTTTCGTCGGCCCGACTCCTCAACTGTCTGTCAGCATCCCTTTTCATTTGCTGGATTTGAGCTCTCAAGAAGTCATTTTCTTGTGCCAACTTCTTTTTGTCTCCTTCGTCGGTGGCAGCTTGCATGTTCTTCTCGAATTGGAGGTCCCGGACCTGCTGTTCTATCCTGCCAATCTTCGTCCTGTACCCCTCCTCCTTTGCTAACCAATCCCATTGTTCCCGTGAATCTTCCGTGAATTGTTGGACATGGGCTCTTTTAGAACATTTCCGACGAATCTGAAACCTTTTCCCGAACCACACGTTGTACTTTGGGTCCACCTCTCCCTTAGATAGTTCCCGGACCATGGTTTTAGGCTCAAGGAACCGACATTCGTGCCACAGCCTTCTAATCTTCTCTTCGGGGAACACAACTCCCGGGCTCAACTCAATGGCGTACTTCCTCAGGTCTTGATCGGTAGGAATAACCTGAAACCTTCCTAGTTGACGTAATACACGGTGAGGGACATATGGTTGGACACCGCGGATCCCCATCAGAAGGATATAACACTCCTCGGCTGCCATATATATTACTTCAGTATCGGGTAACCACCCGAATGCCCATTCAATCCGATCGGCTTCTATTGAGCTCAGTCGTGCAAGCCATGCCTCGACGCCTTCAGGGAATACAGCACCCATCATCCGTTCTTCGAAACCCCCGATACAGTTTTTTCCGGTCAACCCATGGTTCATGTATTGTGTTCGGTGATGGAGGTGTTCTTGCATCCATAATTGGAGTAACAGATTGCAACCTTGGAAGAAATTGCCCCCTTCTTGGCATACAATCAAGGCTCGATAGATTTCGGACAAAACCAAAGGGACCACCGTGCTGGTAGCCTTTTTGATTGCAACATCGGCTATTCCTACCAGACTTATCTCTATTTTCTTATCTTCGCGCGGACAAATCACAATCCCCAAGAATGTCGTTATGAATGCTAGAATTCGTCCTGGCCTCCCACTTGGTTCTATTCCCTGCGTGAGTCAGTCCAAGGTTTGACTCTTCAAAACCCCGAGGAGCGCCGTACCGTTGAAATAAGAATTGGAGATCGCAACGCCCTTTCAGCAGATCATCATTTTTCACCTTCCGACTAATGCTCAGCAAATCCAGAAACCCATGCGGAGATACCGGTCTTGGTGAGAGCAGGTATTGTCCTCTTAATTTCCCATTTAGTCCTGCATAGCCCGCAATTTCCTCTAATGTGGGCGTCAGTTCAAAGTCAACAAAACGGAACACATTGCGGGTCGGATCCCAGAAAGATACCAGTGCCTTGATGATGTCTTCCCTTGGCTCGATATTCAACAGATCAACCAAACCTCCCAAAATTCTCCCTACTACCTTTTTGCTATTGTCTTCCAAATTGTTCCACCATATACGGAGCGGCTGAGGGACCTCACTAAAGATTGAAAATGATTTATTCTGATTCGTGCTCATCCTGCACATTTATTAAGGTGATTTAAATAAGAAAAACAACTTTGTTTTTGCTAGAAATAAAAATAAAAAATCCGTTTTCAATCACGGCCTTTCAACGTCTCGGGGACGAAGGCTTTTAAGGCTGTGGGGTAAATTGATCGAAACCAAAAATTGACCCAAAGGTGGCCGTTTATACAAAATTAGCCTTCCGGCGTCCCTTTCGGGAACATGTGGCTATTTTTAAAAACAGCGTCACCGACTTATTTAGTACAAAAGTTAGTTTTGATTTTTCGGCCATTTTTTCAAAAGGTGAAGTTGGACCTGATGGAGGTTGCCTACGTATCTCACATCCAATGAGAATCAAACCCACGTAGTTCGGTTTTGACGAAACAAACGACATCATTTATTTATTCATTTTACTAAAGGAAAACAAATAAGCTATTTCTATCTTGAGAACAAAACACATTTTTTTCTTTTTTTTTTTTTAATCTCTAAAAGCCGGTCAGCATGCAAGTCTATAACAGATAAATGCGCAAGACAAACAGGATGCAGCAGGATAGTCTGTTCATTTCAGGTCACCTGTCCTAGACGGACCCAACCCCTGTGTTGAGTCCCCTAAGCCAAAATGCGACATGATGCAAATAAACGTTTCCTACTAGGGATCCGGCATGAAGCTTTGTTATTCTAGGTTTAAAAACCTGGGTTTATCTGTTCTAGACTTGGCTTACCCGAGCGGACAGCTCGAGCCGAGGAGGAGGCAGCAACCCGGGAATACAGAAGCTTCACCGGTTTTGCAACTTATCCAAACCTCGTTCTAAAATGGAAATTAGACGCTATACAGAAAAGAAGTCACACGAAGTGCACCCTTCTTCATGATTTAGAAGACTCAGAGAGGAGATTGGTTCCGGCACAATTTATATGTACAGTTCACAAAATATCAAAGCAGTAAAAACAACATTTTGCACATTGATGCCAACATGTAAAAAAAATCAGATAATAAAATATGCCAAATACAACAGTTATTCCGAGCTCGAATTCTAACGGAAATCCCCAGCAGAGTCGCCAGAGCTGTCACACCTCTTTTTACGCACCCGCAAGGATGCGAAGAGTTTTTCCAATTAAAGGACAATCGAGATGGGATTTATTTTTATTATTTCAGAGTCGCCACCTGGGAGATTTATGGTGTCCCAAGTCACCGGTTAAATCCCGAATCGAGGAAAAGAATGACTCTATTTAACAGTCCGCGAACCAGAAATCCGGATAAGGAATTCTATTAACCCGGAGAAGGTATTAGGCATTCCCGAATTCCGTGGTTCTAGCACGGTCGCTCAACTGTCGTGTTTGGCTTATCTATCCACTTTTTACAATTATGTACTTAGTGCAAGTTAATATCCCTTTACCGCTTTTATTATTGGTTATGACTTACGAAAGAGAAAGTTGCTTAAAAATATGCTTTCGAATCACGTCACATGAAATGCACCCGGATCCTCGACATATTCTTATTCAACATTTCGGAGTTTGGATTCGGGTCGCATGAAATGCACACCCGTATTTAAGAAGATAGAACTAAAATATGCGCCCGGATCAACTACTTATTTACACTGTTGAGAAGGGCGTGATATTCCTTAAGAAACGATGCATCTCAAAATCTAAGTATTTTATATGCACATTTATGAAGGCTGTGCGATTAGTGTAACTATTGGGTGAGGCGCACCTTTGATTCAAATCTAAAGCGAACTACATCCCACTGTATTTTACTTAAGAGTTGATTCCAAATTATTTAAAACTTGCTACGAACCACACCACATGAAATGCGCCTGTGGTTCCTGACACGCTTTGTTTACTCTTGCCCGAAATTGGGGTCGGGTCACATGAAATGCACCCCCGACTCTTTTTAATCTAATTACGTCATTCCGTTGAGTAACAACTCCCTAGCTAATCTTGCTTTTAGCATAAGGTCTAACGTTAACGGATTTGGAGATTACGCACACGAGCAGAGAAGATTGAATAGAGATACAACAGACTAATTCAGGTTTACGTGCTTATCTAACGACAATGTATCTTTGGCCTAGCTACACTTTTCCATAACCAAGACTAGCAATACAAGCTTAATTGGAGAATAACAGAATGTAATTAAACATAAGAACTTTAGACGACTACATGTTTCAATAGACTTTATGCATAAGCTTCAAACTTCATTCTTTTCGAACCAAGGAACTACAATAACAGAGGTGTGTACCTGGAATGCGGAAGAACAAGGAAGAGTGAGCAATGGCAATGCCGCAACAGTAACAGGAGCACAACAGTAGACCAGTAATAAACACAGTGAACCAACAACCACACAAACACCACAGCAACAATGATAACCAACCAAATAGCCACAAACACTGGACCAGCAACAAATGACCACCACAGTAACAACAATAGACCAGCTAAAACAGTAGACCAATAACCAATGGCGGTTAACCACAGCAGCCAACAACAAACTGGATTGACAGCAACAAAACCAACCAGGCAGCACCACTATAGACACAAACAGCAACCAACAATGGAACAACAACAACAATCAACCCAGGCAGCAACACAACAGACCAGCCAGCAACACAACAATGAAACAACAGCAACAACCAACCCGAGCAGCAACACTATAGACCAGCCAGCAACACAAACGACCAAGAGCAGCAACACTACTGACCAACAGCACCAAATGAACACCACAGCAACAACAATGGACCAGTTAAAACAATAGCATAGCCACAGCACTGGACCAGCAGCCACACAGACACAAACACCACAACAACAATGGCCAAACACTCAACCACTGGAGCAAACAATCGAAGCAGTGACCAGAGCCAATGAAACAGTAGCTTCTTTTCTGTATCTTTTTTTTTGTGTGTAAGGAAAATGAATCCCTGATGCCTATTTTCTCTCCAGGTACTCTCTAGCTATCACTGTCTTAAAGTCTTTGTATCTCCAGGTACTCTCTAATGTCTGTCCTCTTGCTCTCCAGTTAGCCCCTTATACTTATAGTTAGAAGAGCTCCTAAAAGCCAGAAGACTCAGAAACTCCCCTCTGCCCATCCCTATTCCCTGAACCCCACTATCTACTGTCCAATGTATGGACTCCAGCATTAAACAATGCTGGTGACAGGAACTTCAGTGGGATGCCCTGCTGTGCAGGTTCCACTAGGCCATCTTATGGGTGAGGGATTAAACAAATGGATTTATTCAACCCTAATACTAAACTCCGGAATCCCACAGCCAGCAAACCCAATGGTAACATCATCTAGTATAGTAAGACCTAATCAGTTACAACACATCACAGTGATAACAATTTTAGCCGATGAAACAGTGAATAAAAAATCTCGGCAACAATTGAAACTAAGTATTCGACGACATTTGTTGAATCGATCACAGCATACAACAGGTACAATTGGTAACAATTCAATCGTCGAATCAGTGATTCAACAATTTCAGGTAAACAAGAAAAATGCAGAATTAAACGCTTGACAATATTGATCGAGACGACTACTCATTCTATAACTAACATTTTCCAACAACAAACAAAATGAGAATGACCAAATAAGGGTCTTAAGGGGTAGAAGGACAGACCTCTCACAAAAGAAACAAAAATAAAATTTAAGCACAAAAAGGAACAACTAACGGCTAAACCAAACAAAGAACACAACAATAACTAAAAACAGAAGAAGATTGAAATACCTAATGGAGACAATCCGAACTCGAACAAACTCGGGCTTCCACGGACTTGAGATTGCATTTTTGAAGTGAACACGCTTTAATTGAAGTGTTTTTCGAACGAAAAACACTCCAATTAGAGCCTATTGACTCCAAATTCTTAAACGCGGACAAAATCCCTAATCTTGAAATTCTAGGGTTCTTGGGCTCGGATTTGGGGCTTTTGCATTTCTGGTTAGATTCGAGGTAAACGAAAGCCGGCGGGGGTACGAGGGAGGCCATGTGAGGGTTTGGGGTGAGTTTGGGGTGATTTGGCATTGGTTCGAGTTTGACTCGAATCTTCAAATGAAGATTCGAGGAGCTCCGGAGTGATTCGAGGTTAGCGGAGGCCGGGTTCGTAACGGGTGAGGTGAGGGGAAGATTTTGGCATTGGTTTGGTGGCCGTTGGCCTACCGGAACCGCCGTGAGGCGATTTCCGGCAGGCGGGGCACGGCGGCGGAGGGCGGCGTTACGCCGGGTCTTTGAGAGCTTCTGAGGGAGATGCAGGGAGAGGGGGGGGTCTGGCTTGGGGGGCGGGGTATGGAAATGAGTTTATATATGATTTGAGAAGTTAAATCCTGATCGTTGGATCAAACTTGATCAACGATCAGGATCTTCTCACTTAAACCAAACGGTGTCGTTTGGTCAAGTCATAAGCTGAATGTATATTAGAATTAAAGGATTAATCTGGGCCGTTGGATAATAAAATCCAACGGTCCAGATCAAGTGTTACACAGGCTGAAGCTGGACGGGTATTTGGGCTGGATTAGAAGAAATCCGTTTGGGCTTGGCTTTTAGACTGAATTTGGGCCCAGATCGGATCTTCATGATGTACTATATGTGTATGTGTATATATATATATATATATATGTATATACACACATATGTATATATACTAACCTATAACACCACTATTTTTTACTACAATTAACGTACATAATTACATATCACCTAAAAATGTAAATCACATGACTTCGATATCAAACACTAAAAATGCAAAACCTAGCATATATTTTTGTATTTTTAATTTAAATAAATAAACGTGCACACAAAAAGATAAAATAACACAAAATCACAAAAATCATGCCCAACACGAAACTAATTTTATTTTGAATTTTCTGGGAGTACTTCTCAGGTAAGGCAAAAATCACGTGCTCACAGTGTGTATTCCTTCTTCTAGCTCCTAAGGCTAATGTTTTGGCTCTTTTCAGTTGCAGAGAAGACAGGGGGACCTGGAGCACCTTCGTAACAAAGCCGACCGAGCCAAGCCCAGTATGATGAGTTAAAGGCTTAGGCGGATGCTCAGGCTTCAGCTGAGAAGGGTGCTCTGACTAAAGCCTCCGCTTTTGAGGTTCAACTTTGCTTAGTTCAGGATAATAGCTCGGTTCGAACATATATAATTTTGAAGATCGAGACTGAAATTTTGAACACATAGTCCTTATGGGTGGTATATTTAAAAGGAGTATACACTTGATGAATTCACCTATATGAGAGTGGAGTGGGCCGCTCCTATGAAATTTTGGTCTAGTCTCTAGAGCTCTCATGTATAACCAAGCACGTGCATGGCCTATTGGGCCCAAAACTACGTTGAATATCAAAATTACCGGGAGTCAAAATGTGAGTGATAAAATATCTGACTTATAATAAGTGTTATTGGTTCATAAAAATATTACATTTTACCAGTAATTCTGTGAGTTAAGTTTTTATTAGTCTAAGTTTGGTTCAAAGTCCCGAAGACACCAAATCTACTACATTTGGACCATAGAAATCCAACAAGTTTGTTTTTGAAGGTCTTTAAGTGGCAAAAGAAGTGGCAAACTTGATCAGCCACTTTCTTACCATACACAACAAAGTTACATGCAATTAGAATTACAGATTACCATCATTTGGCTGCACAATGATCCACCATCGGAAGTGCTTTTCTACTTAGCCTTCTTCTCTTTCTCTCTTAGCTTCTCTTATTTTCAATTTTTCGTATAAATTTTCTTTGTCCTATTCTCTTTTCAATCTTGTTGGATTATTATAATATAAATATTTTGCTAATTTCTGTATCCTCTAAATAAAATAGAGGTAAGTTTGTTTAATCTTGAAGAAACATTTCAGATTACTGAACTAGTTTTTTAGGACAGTGTCTAACACGATCAAACTAATTCATATATTTACTTAAAAAATATTGAAACGGTATAATTAAAATTCTTGCTCTCAATTACTTAAAAAAGTTCAATCAAAGAGGCTTGGAGTAAAAAACACTACAACACTATATATCGTGGATTTCGAAAATCTAAGTTTGATGGCTAAATGGTCCCAACTCCGAAGCAAGCAAGTATTGATAGAGTAATGGAATGACCTTTCATTAGCATATGGTGAACAAAGAAAGAGACAATTGATCCCAGCTGTGATTCAATTCCTCTTATACTCCACAACGCATATCTGTTTTTCTTTTGTCATTTGTCGACTATGGTTTTTTCTTTCTTGCGTTTAGTCAATTCATATTCTTATTGTTACAATAGTGTTGGTCCATTTCCATGCATTTGTTTCTATCAATTTCATAAATTCGGGTGTTGCTTATATCCTGCTGCTCTTCGTATAGATAAGATAGTATATCTTTTAAAAGGAAATGAATGAAACTTGGCATAAAGAATGCATCAACTTTTAATATTGTCCTTTCTTGTCCAAACGAAAAAGAAAAGAAAAGATCATTTTAGCCATGATGAATATAGGGATTTTATGTTCGAAAGAACTTCAATTTTTTTTTTTTTTAAAAGAGTTGTCATTCTAATTAATGATCTTCGTGATAAAAAGGAGATGTCCTACAAAATATTTAAACAAACAAAGGCAAACGTTTGATAATGTCTGCTAAATCTTTTAGTTTATTGCTTCGCTTAAAATTTGTGATTAGTAATTCAGGTATTATCTCATTTAGCCTACCAGAAACTATTTACACTCAGTAGCCGAAAAAGTATATAAATTTTGTATAATGTTTGTAAATAACATATAAAATATATATATATATATACTAAAGATATACAAAACACATACAACCATATAGTGTGGGATAATATTGAGTATGATGTTGTTGATGTTGTTGTTGTTGTTGTATATATATAAAAAATAAATAAATTCTTGACTATTATTTTGAGAGCGACTATGCAGTATCATTTTCGCAATTCAAAAAACCCTATTGTATTATGGAATCCAATCTCTTGATGGAAATGTTAATAATTGAACAAAGGCTTTAAATAAATAAAAAAATTCCACTCAATTTCAGAAGAAATTTCAGTTGGCTAATGTGATCATGATGTCGGAATGAAAAAACAAAAATATTTTTGTTAAAAGCAATTTTTTCTGTTTTTACAAAAAAAATGCTTTAAAAACTGAAAAAAAATATGAAAAAATATTATTTTTTGTAAAAACTGAATTGTTTTATGTAAAAACTGGAAAAAAAAAGAAGAAGACTTTATTTTAGTGGATTACTGGTGCATTAGTTTACAAAGACAAAAAAATTTATTTCTAAGTAATTATTTTTAATTCAAGATTAACCTAACGGCCAAATGACATAAGTGAAACCAAAAGGTGGATAGAAGGGTATATTTAGCTTATTAGGTGGACGAAAGATATTTTAAATATTTTTTAATAGTTAGGTACATTTTGAACCCTACGAGGGAGTAAGAGAAGAAAAGGAGAAATAAATTATCTGTTTGAATAACTTAGGAGGGAGAAAAAAAAAGAGTGGGAAATATGGTTAAACTTGTGCTTCATTCTCCTGCATGTTTACTTTTCCTTCACTTTCACCATGCACTTCTAGTACTTCCTTTTCTTTTGAATCATTTGGGTAAATTAAAGGGAAATAAAAGAAGAAAAGTGAAAAGGGGGAAAGAGAAAAAGGAAAGTAAAATACAAGTTTCCAAACTTTAGGTACCAATTGGGTGAAATGAAGGGAGAGAAAATTAAAGGTAAAACACTTTAAACTTTGGATAAAAATTGGCTGAAGCAAAGGAATAAAAACGTAAAATGAAGAAGAAAAACAAATGTAGAACTGTCTAAGCTTTGGGTACATTTGGGTTAGGTGGAAGTAATAAACAAACTAAGAATGAACGAAGCAAAGCATATACTATACAATTCTCTTACCTTTGAGTACCAGTTAGGTAAGGTGAGCAGTAAAATTGTTTTTGGAATCAAATTTTAACTTTTTCCCAATACTCAGCATATTTTAAAGAAATCACTTTTCAAAATATTCCTAAATTTTCCGTTGGGGAATAATTTGATCTTTGTTGGGCTGGAGCAACAATCAGTGATCCATTGTACGTTTAATATTTCCACTCTTTTCCTTAATTCATAGTATTTCACTTTCAAACACGAAAAAAGAAAAATAATTGAATAATTGCATGCAAACGTGTTTTCTTAATTAAACTTTGGTTCCAAATTAGAGCCTGTTTAACCAAGCTTGTGGGGAGTTAAAAATACTTTTTTATTGTAAAAAAAGTACATTTTAAAATTTAAGTTCTTTAGTCAAGACGGAGAAATATTTTTGGCAGGCAACAGAAGTAATTTTTCTGCTTTTGGGAAGAAGCCGAAAATTCTGGCTACTTCCAAAAAGTAGAAGCAGAAGAAGGAAATTAATTTATTGGAAAAAATACCTTAGTACCCCCCTAAACTATGTGAGAATTATTACTTTCCTCCCTAAACTATCTCTGGTTCGAATTACCCCCCTCAACTTGGCCTTTTGAGAATAATTACCCCCCTAAATGCTTATGTGGCAAAAAGTGTGGGTACACTCACCTGCCATGTGGATTTTTCTGTCCATGTGGCATTTTCGTGAATTTTTTTCTTTTTAAGAATATTATTTTTTAGATAATTTTTTTAAATACAATTTATAATAAAAGTTGGACTGAACGACATTAGTTATGCTAAATATTTTTATTTGTACAAAAATAATAAAATTTTAGTTAATCTTTTTTGAATTTGACCCGAAAATAAAGATTTATACAATTAAAATAAATAGTCAATGCATCTAAAAATTTATAAAATATAGTTTGAAATTAATTATTTTGGCTATAATTTTTTATATATCTCTAAATTACGGTGCTCCAATTTTGTTTTACGGATTTTACCTAAAAAAAGTAAAAATACACAATTGAAATAAATAGTCATTGCATCGCAAAAGAATAAATAAAAAGAGTATACAATTACAAGAAATTACAAGTGCAATTGTACACTCTTTTTATTTCTTCTTTGATTCAATGATTATTTATTTCAACTATGTATTTTTTATAACTTTTTAGATGTCTTGACTATTTATTTCAATTGTATAAATTTTTATTTTCAAGTAATATTCAAAAAAGATTAACTAAAATTTTATTATTTTTGTACAAATAAAAATATTTAGCATAACTAATGTCATTCTGTCCAACTTTTATTATAAATTGTATTTAAAAAAATTATCTAAAAAATAATATTCTTAAAAAGAAAAAAAATTCACGAAAATGCCACATGGACGGAAAAATCCACATGGCAGGTGAGTGTACCCACACTTTTTGCCACATAAGCATTTAAGGGGTAATTATTCTCAAAAGGCCAAGTTGAGGGGGGTAATTCGAACCAGAGATAGTTTAGGGAGGAAAATAATAAATCTCACATAGTTTAGGGGGGTACTAAGGTATTTTCCCTTAATTTATTCAAAGGCAAAACTATTCTCACATAAATTTACATTGTCCAAATTATCCCTTGTTGATTTAAGTTTTTTCTTTTTATTTTTGTTTCAAATTTTGACCATTCTTTTAAAAATTAAAGATATCATATACGTGAATCATATTGTAACTTTCTAAACTCTTTATTGATTTTTCTTGTTTTTTTATTTTTTATTTGTGTAATGTCTTGTATCTTTTCAAGTTACTTTCTTCTTTTTTTACATTAAAGTAAATTATTTACATCCTTCTCTGAATTATCAATTCTCTTCCGATAAATAATTATTTATAATTTCTTTTGTTATATGCTATCAGTTCCCGAATCTTTAAAACAATTATCACATCTAATTTGTGAAAATTACTTAGAAATAGGCAATAAATTTATAATAACATCGTACAAGCTATCTATATTATTATTAAATTATTAAAAGAAGAAGAAAAAGCATCCAAATTAAGCCAAGTGGCAATCTCACGATAAACCATTTGATAATTTAGTATGAAGTTATTTAGGTTAGGTAAAAATTTATTTAAAAAACTAAATTATACTTTATGTGTTATTAATAATTAATTATTCTTTTTGAAGTTGAATTAAACATACTTAACTTTTTTTTACGAAAACAATTTTTTTAGAATATATATTTAAATTATTTTTATTTTACGCTTAATGCCAGCTTTGAGGTTTGACATTAAAAATCATTAATTACAACTACATGGCTATACATAATTTCTTCTGACAATATTCTTCTAACGATAAAGAATTCAACTTATTATACTAATACAAACATTGCTGCAAAGATTAAAAAAGGAGATGAGTCTTCTGGTATTCCTTTAGAAATGCAAGGCAAGTCTTCTACTAATATGGAGGCGTTGTGCGATCGATATAAAGATGAAATTTTTGAGAAATGTTATCATATGTGAGTGAATTTATTTATTATTTCATGGTAGATTATTAATATATAGTAGTTTGTGGAATAGGCTTCTAATTCATATTGAATAATGTATTTTAATTATTCAAGTCATCATGTAATATTATATGTCTTGGTATAACTAGATTAGTAAAATTGATTATAATCTTTAATATGTATGTTTACTTTATGTTTCATATTTTAATTAAATAAAATAAAAACATATCTTACGATAAATATTTAAGTTTAATTTTCTCTTTAAAATAGTTACAGGACCTTTGTACTATCCTTTTTGTTAATTTGACTCTCAAGAATAGTTTTTAGAAAGATTGGTTAAACACAACTTGTTTATCAAATATTAAAAATATTTAAATGAATTGGCCAAACACAAACTGTTTTTTTTTCTCCAAAAGTACTCATGAAAAAAAATACATTTCAAAATAAGCAGATTTTGGCAGCTTGGCCAAACGGGCTCTTAATTTTCCACTTTATCTATTTTAGACTTTTGATTTTTCATATTCTACCTATATATATGACTCTCTTTATTTAGGACGAAACAACATTTGACACCATTCCAAAAATTTCAAAATTCAAAATATTTTATATAGAGGAATATTCATAAACCACTGTTGTTTTGTGACTATTAATTTATATAGTAGTATATACTATAAATATTAAATATAGCTATAGAAAAAACATTTTAATATAATTTTAGTTTATAATAAATAGGGTGTATATATTTATTTACTGTAGGAGGTAAAATTTCCTTTTATCTATTAAAAAATATTTTTGTATTAAAATTATAATTTATTTTACTACTATTATTATAATACCTAAATCAAATTATTTTGTTAAGCTCCGTCTCAAACTAAATGATCATATAAAATGTTAAAGAAAGACCGAACTATGTTTTACCCTCAATACTCAGTAGTCAGTCGTGTCCCAGTCTTCCTTGCTCCTTAGTCCTTAGTCCTGAAAATTTGACTGGTCTTGGAACGGTCCATTTAACGAGGCAATGCATACAAGCAGCTATATACAAAACGAGCACGTCAGATTCCACGGAAAGTGTACAGACTCCCATTGCACTTCCCTTAGTCTCTAAATGTAAACGTTGAGCTATAAGTTAAAAGATTTGAAATATATATCTAAATTTTTGTTTATTTGTTGTGTATTCTGGAATCAACTACGTGGCTGGATGTGCTACTGTAGAAACGGCCATATAATTAAGATTAATTTTCAATCATAATTAATTTACTTTTTATTTAAATGAAAAGAAACCAAAGGGGGAAACAAGAAAAGGAGAGATGGATGATAATGTCCAGTATCCAGTGTCCAGTGTCCACCCACAAAAAATTGAAATTCCTCGCCATGATGTTAAAGGGAGCATGAAAGGATGGAGGGTGGGCAGCTTTAGCTTTATAAAGTACTTTTCTTTTCTAGTTAAGTTTCTCTAGAATGACTGTCTCATGAAGCTTAGTGCTAAGCATGTGAAATCATGTTTACCTAGTCCTAACAACATTATAATGTGGTAATAGCTTGTGGAATCAACTAAAGTACACACATGGTGCCTGTCTTGGCCACAACTAAGATACACATCCAAAATTTAAAGTGTATGAGTTCTTATAATAATTTTTAATTAAGTATATATATATATATATATATTATAGTAGTTCATTACACTCTAATTTACTGCATTTTAATTGAGTTTGAACGTTAATCGCTAGTGTTTTGTGCTGATTGTGTATTTTATTCCTTGTAGGAGTGATTACGAGCTATATAGATATTATGGAACAAATTCAAGTGATTTGAAGCTTTGAAGTCTGAGTAAAAGCCCAAGGAATCAAGCCATGATCATTTTCGGAGATCAACGGATGATAGTTAAGAACGAAACAAAGAATCGAGCGGGCATACGATATATTGTCTAGTAAAATGCACATAACTTTTCACTTAGAACTCTCTTTGGGCTCCACAGTATATCTTTGGAAAGCTATTTGAAAGGGCTACTACTTTCATGTTTTGCATTTTTGCGAATTCCCACTTCTGCTCTGCGCTGTGCGCCATAGGGCGCGCAACGTCAGTGGAATCTGCTAACAGTCTGACAGAAACAACTCTCGGAACATACCCACTGCCGCGCCGCACAGTGCGTCGGCCCATGCGGCGCGCCTATGCAAATTTTACAGAGCCAGAGTCCTATTTCGTGCAGGAAAAGATGTTTCAGGACCGACCTTATTTGGTATAAATACATGTAAAAATACTACTTTGAAGAGAGAGGGGACATACGTTTGACACACATTAGACATAGGGAGAGCACAGAACCGCGGTGGAGAAAGAGATTCAATCAAAGGAGGCAAGAATACACTAGGAGCAATGCGGAGAATTCTTTTACGAGTTTTTCACTTCCTTCTTCCTATTTTCCATTATTGATTATGAAATCGAGTATTCTAGTTATGCATACTATTATGAATAGCTAATTTGTTATCTAGGGTATTGATGGAACCTTTTGGAGGATGATTTTTCTGTGACCTTAATATAGTTTTGTCGTAGTATTTTTTTTCTATTTGTTCAACTACGTTAATATTGTGGTTAGTTGAAGAGCTCTCAATCAACTGTGCCTATTTAGTGTGTATTACTTGGGAGAGAGTGCATATTTAGGTAGTTGTTGAACAACATCACTCCTAACACATATGCGGGGTCAATATTGAGGGTTTAAAGGAGGGTTATGGATAATGAAATCTTGGGTGTGATCGGAGTGAGCCATACTTAATGCCGGTTACCGTAATTCGGAAGAATATGTCTAGTAAATTGTGGTAATTACTAGGGAGAGAATTACGACAGTCACGATCATGATCGGTAGAGAAAACTTAGGCGAATTTATAGAAAACGTAGCGGGAATGATTCCGACAATAGGAGAAATCATAACTCTAAATCTCCTTAATCTTGTCTCTAACCCTTTGTACCTTTAGTTGTTAATTTACAATTTTAAACACAAGAATCTTAATATCTTTAAGTTAGAAATTATTCAATTTTGTCTTCTTGGTGATATTGAACAGTTGTAGCTAAACCTTAGTTCTTTGTTGGAGTCGACTCCGAACTTATAAATCGAATTAGATTTACAACGACTGTTTAATCCTTTTTATAAGACATAATTAGGTGTTATTAATATACATAGTATAATCAAAAGTTACTGATTTTTGGTCCATGAAAACACTCGATCCAAAAGGTAGTAAACTGGGGGGGGGGGGGGTTGTGATTTCTTGACCTTTCTACGGAACAGTAACAAATTCTCTATGTATAGATTGTATGGGATAAAAAATAATGTGAATAAAGATACCAATCGATAGAGAACCATTTTTTTTAGTTATACACAATTATGAATATTTTATGGAATAGAAAAACTTTAAAAAACACATATTGACTATTTTAATTATTTCAAGTATTATGCAATTTTCACATGTCTTTTGCCTATATCGATAATATTTTATTTTAGGACGATACTATTTGCTCGAAAATAAATAATAGTAAAAAGAATAAATTTTAAACAATAGATGTCTTTCACATCTAGCTGTAACATCAAATAAATTTGGTCTTATACATATGCAAGGAAGGTATTTAAAAAAGAACGAAAATAGGCTCTTCTCAAAAACGAATTGTTAATGAAGTAGATGAAAATTATGAAATAGTATAGTCTTAAGAAATGCTAGGTGATTGTTTTTCATTTATTTAAGTTTTTTTTAGTTAATAAGTTTTTGTTTTTGTTGTTGCTTTCCCTTCCCTTCTCTAAGTCGAGGGTCGATTGAAAACAACCTCTCTACCCTTTCGGAAAAGGTAGGGGTAAGGCTTGTCTACATATTACTTGTAGTTAACAAACTTATTCGATCCCAGTGTTGGTGAGAGATAAATAGAAGGCAAAATATTAAATGTGTGAAGGAGATGGGCAAATAACATAATTATCCAAAAGATAAAAAGGTACAAAAAATATTGGGGGTAAAAATGTATAGAGGAATAAAAAGAGTGGTCTCACGGCGAAGAAAGATGGCCCTTTATCATGGGCGTGGTTTTTGGACCATGCCCCATGCCACTGGTCACCAAAACCATTATCAATCTCGAGCCTAAATTTCTTGAGATTCCCACATTCTTAGGTTGTTAATTAAACCAATAATTTATAAAATAAGATAAAGTTTTGGGATTTTGTTGTATGGCCAAACTCAGGGAATGTTGGATTCCCTTGCAAATCCAACTCCCATAAGCCAATACTTGCACTCTTACACATACCAAATGTTTGTTCCCTATATTTAAAAAAAATAATATTATCCCACATAATACATCTCCTATGATAATGACAAAAATTACAAATTTCTAAGCCATAAGTTAGCTAGTGAATAAGTCACCCACGAGAATTATATGGTCTTGTTATACATAACCTTTTCACTATTTTTTATGTTCATGATAAATAATCAATTTATTTTGAACATTTTCATTAAGAATATATTAAATTTTATATAAAAATATTTAGTATGACTAAATTATACTTAATTGAATATTTAATTTGAAGAGTAGGAAAACTTTTTAGGTATATATATATAAGAGTAATTTTTGTAAAAATTAATTTTTTTAATTAAATTTATTTTGGACAAAAATATAAGGCAAACTGATCACTTATTGTAGATCGAATGAGTAATAGTTTTTTTTTTTTTTTTTTTCTTTTCAAGAATGATTTTGATTTAAGCTTAAAGAAAAAGCCATTAAAAACTTGTCATTTCACTGTCTATATTTGGAGACAAAGTGTCTGATTAAGATAGTAGCACGTAGATTTCCATATCTCAAACTTAAAAAATATTAGCCTAATGGTAATAATATTCTGCTTTATTAAAGTTAAGAATATTAAAATATTAAAATATTCTTTTCCATACAAGGGGCCTCTGTCCCAGTGACAGGCATGCTAAGTTCTCCTTTTTACAAAGACTGCTTTTCTTTGTGAGGACTGACCAGACAGTAGTAAAATGATTTTCTGGTATACAAAAGCTAGTATAGTTTTTGTTCTCAATAACTAAAGACTAGTACTATTACAGGGTTTGTCTTTCTGTATAGCTTCAGTAAATTCATCAAAGGCTTGATTATTGAGTTTCTGCTTCTTTCTTGATTTCTGTGAATTGAACATTTAATGGAAAGGAGAAGTGAGTTAAATGCTACATTCTTGTTTGTGACATTCTTGACCCTTTGGAACACTGCAACAGGATTGCTTTCTCCTAAAGGTGTCAACTTTGAAGGTATAATTAGTATTCCTATTGAAATTTTTTTGCAGAATGTATAATACTTAGCCTTAAAAATTTGATATAATGAAGAAATTTCATCTGGGGTTGTTCTTATTATGTTCAGTGCAAGCTTTAATGGCTATAAAAGCCGCTTTAAAAGATCCTCATGGAGTTCTTGATAATTGGGATGGTACCTCAGTTGATCCATGTAGTTGGGCTATGGTTACTTGTTCTGCTGAGAGTCTTGTTATTGGCCTGTAAGTGAAAGATTAATGCCTTTTGTTTTTTGTTTTTTTTCTGTTTATTTGGAATTCAAAGTTGAAAATTATCTTTCCCCCTATAATTCAATGTTATATGGTGTTTTATACAGAGGGTCTCCCAGCCAAAATTTATCTGGTAGTCTTTCTCCTAGCATTGGCAATTTAACAAATCTTCAGATTATGTAAGTATTAAAATTTGTAATTTCAAGCTTTCTTGATTGTTTTAGTGTTACTTTTGAGTGATGAATAACAATTTTTTGACAGATTAATGCAGAATAACAATATAACAGGTCCAATTCCAAAAGAGGTTGGAAGGCTCTCAAAGCTTCAGACTCTTGATCTTTCAGATAATTTCTTTATTGGTGATATTCCTCCTTCTTTGGGACACTTGAATAGCCTCAAGTATATGTAAGTATCTAAAGTATTGAAAAGAGAGAAAACTTCATTTTTTTATGCTTTGACACTTTGCATTGTTCATTTTATCTTCCAGAATTTTTAATCTTTGATTCCTTTTATTAACTGCTTTAGGAGGCTCAACAATAACAGTTTATCTGGAGAAATTCCAGTCTCATTGACTAACCTGTCACAGCTCACTCTTGTGTAAATCCCTACTACTACTTGTCTTTTTCTTACTTCTCTTTATTGTTTTTTCACATAGTAATGTTAATAGCTTCAGCAATTTGGATTGAGTTTGGTATTTAATTTTTTGGATTCAGGGACTTGTCATATAATAACTTGAGCGGACCAGTGCCTAGGTTTCCTTCTAAGAAATTCGAGTAAGCTAATTAACATTTTATTCAGAGATCAGTTACTTACATGTCATCAATTTTTGCTTAATAAAAAGCTGGAATATTGAAATCATTCATGTTCATCATTGTAGCATTGTTGGAAATCCATTGATCTGTGCGACAGGATCTGAGCCAGACTGCTACGGAACGCAGCTGCTGCCTATGTCAATGACATTGAACAGTTCAGAAAGTACGCATTATATAATGTCATTTCCCCCCCAAATCTAGCCATTTTCTTCAGCCTGTAATTCAAGAGTTCTTGCATTCTTCTGTTTATTCTCATTGGTTGCTCTGTGTTATTCAGCTCTGCCTTCTGGGAAGCAAAAAAATCATAAAATTGCACTTGTGTTTGGTTCAAGCCTTGGTTGCATCTCTTTGCTCGTTCTTGGAATTGGATTGTTTCTATGGTCAAGGCATAGACATAATCAACAGGCCTTTTTTGATGTCAAAGGTTAGTTAGTTGTTATAGAATTTTTGGTCAATGTCCTTATGAAAGTTATGTTCATTGGTTCATACTCATTTCTATAATATGCAAAATTTAGATAGGCACCATGAAGAAGTTTCCCTCGGAAATTTGAGAAGATTTCAATTCAAGGATCTGCAGATTGCAACCAACAACTTCAGCAGCAAAAACATTTTGGGAAAAGGTGGTTTTGGTAAAGTTTATAAAGGTCATCTCCCAGATGGGACTCCTGTGGCTGTAAAAAGGCTAAACGATGGCAATGCAATTGGCGGTGAGAAGCAGTTCCAGACAGAAGTTGAAATGATAAGCTTAGCAGTGCACCGTAACCTCCTCAGGCTCTATGGATTTTGCATGACACCGAACGAGAAGCTTTTGGTTTACCCCTATATGTCTAATGGTAGTGTAGCTTTTCGTCTCAGAGGTAACAATACATATTCATTTCAAGAATTCAAGTTTGCACTTCAGATTCTTATTTGTCTTGTGCTAAAATAATACGTGTTACTCTCTATAGTAAAACCGGTGTTGGACTGGGGAACAAGGAAGCGAATTGCTCTAGGAGCTGCTCGAGGACTGTTATATCTTCACGAACAATGTGATCCAAAGATAATTCATAGGGATGTTAAGGCAGCAAATATATTGCTCGATGACTATTGTGAGGCGGTTGTGGGAGACTTTGGGCTGGCAAAGCTTTTGGATCACCAGGATACACATGTCACAACCGCTGTTCGTGGAACTGTGGGGCATATAGCACCTGAATACCTTTCAACAGGCCAATCATCTGAGAAAACTGATGTGTTTGGATTTGGAATCCTTCTTCTTGAACTCATCACTGGAATGAGAGCTATAGAATTTGGAAAAGCAGCTAACCAGAAAGGAGCAATGCTTGATTGGGTGAGTGTTCATTTGTCAAGCCTCAAATAAGCATATATCCCTCCATTCCATTTAACGTGCCACTCTTTCCTTTTTCAATCTGTCCCAAAAAGAATGTCACTTTTCTGTATTTGGTTACTAGTTAACCTTAAACTTCTCTTACCCTTAATTACGTGCTCTTATAGCCATAGAAATGTTCTAAGAATACTTTTGGTATGTGTCTAAACTCTTAGAGTTTCGCGCTAAACAATGCATTTCCTTCTTCTATTTTTAAAATGTCATTCCCCGAATATAACCTTGTGTTGCATGTATCAGGTTAAGAAAATTCACCTAGAAAAGAAACTTGATATCCTGGTTGATAAAGACTTGAAAAGCAACTACGATCGAATTGAGCTAGAGGAAATGGTTCAAGTTGCTTTGCTCTGCACTCAATATCTTCCAGGCCACAGACCAAAAATGTCTGAAATCGTTCGAATGCTTGAAGGTGATGGACTTGCAGAGAGGTGGGAAGCATCCCAGAAATCTGACGGTAGTAACAAGTACAAAACGAAAGAGTTGTCTTCGTCCGAGAGATTTTCAGATCTCACCGATGATTCTTTGTTGCTTGTACAAGCCATGGAGCTATCTGGTCCTAGGTGAGCTATTATATTCTTTAGTAGTACGTATGTATACAGATTGAACTTCACACCTAGAACTTTCAGGCAGATTTCTATAGGCCATTTGTTAAACTATGTATTGTATAGTACGGAACCACCAAAGATTCAAAGAACTTTGATGTGTTCTTTTGTCCTTGTATATGTTCATGTTTAATTTAAATGATTTTAATTAAGAGTTCATTTTTTAAGACTTGTATTTGTAGTTTAGATAATGGTAGAACTTTGACATTATGAGGTTAGGTTTTAAGCATTTTGGAGTGCATTCCCATAACAATCATCATTTTGCTTCGAGTACATATCCTCATTGTCTATTTCGGTTAGAATACCGTCGGAGCCCTCTATAACAATAATATTATATAATAGTCATTCACTATAAAAGTCAGAGTTATTCTCCGAATTATATTATGTTATATTATATGTCCTCTATAATAGCACTTCATTATAGCAATTATATGTTCTCTATAATAGCACTTCACTATAGCAATAAAACAAAGAAATTTAAAATAAAGGAGCTATTATAGAGAAGTTTGAAATGATGAGCATCGGCTATTGAAAAGGAATCAGATGTTTTTTTATAATGGAGGGTCAGGGTGAGAATTTGCTGGTGCAGAAGCTAATGATTTCTGGAGAATCATTCTTAAAAAAGAAGGTTACTTTATTTTTCAGTGCACTACACGAAGCAATACTAATAATAGCTAGGAATCCAAGAAACAGACTGGTCCGGCATGGAAATTTCTTATTTCATTGTCCCACTTAAGTGTGTTATCCGGTTTGACGAGATTGTAAGAAAGACAATGAAATTAATGAAAGTGAACTAAAGTAACATTTCATAGAAAATGAATGCGACAACTGCTAGCTTAGCTTCAACGAGGAAAAAAGTTATCTGAAGTTCACCTGATTTAAATCCCTTGAAGCGAAAAGTGAAATATTTTGGTGTAGGGAATACTCCATAAAGACTAGCCAAGTCTCTTTTTACTGATAAAAATATGAAAAATCAAGGTTTTGTCCTTTTTCCTAGAAAACAAGATAAGACACAATTTTAAAAACTTAATTACATTAACAATTTGTTCTCTAATACAATGGAGTAGTCAATATAGCTGAATATATCATGAGAGTTAATGGTTCGCAGTAGCAAAACATGATCCTACAAAAGGTAGCAGCCTCGCCTAATACCATGTGATATTTCAATGACAAAAGAGCGTGATATGACAATCTAACGGTGAGAGACGACCATCATCCTACATCTCAATGACTGAACTGACTTAGTATAGGAGGGATTTGCTTGAATGTTTAAAATAAGTGCGATCATTTAGAATTTAAGATATATAAAAAGACACCTTGAAATTTGGTATACCAACTTAAATAGCAATATGAAAATATGAAGCTTCTTTAGGATCAGGGCATATCTATACTCTCATGCCCATAGGGCATATCTATAGTCTCATACCCATGGTCCGTCCGTCAGATTAAATATGTATCCATAAAGATACTTAATTTTTCTCCCTTTTTAATAGTATAACTATGTTATTGAAATCCTAAATCCGTCCGTAACATCATTTGAGTCATATGTCAGTTGGAAAATTGCAATCCAAGTGGATGTGGAATATAAGATTGGGCTACAAGAGATTTCAAACCCAAAATCTGTAGGTATCAGTAGCCCAAGTTCCAACTCAAACGGCCATTACTTTCAACCCACTAATTTCACCTCTTCATATTTATCTTCACGGCTACGCACTTGCACCTACTCTCCACTTAGAGAAACGTTCCCCTCGTTTTCAGCTGTTTATAATTAATTGATTATTATTCTCATTGAAGCTACCCATCGATGTTTTTTCATGGTTGATGTGTTCATGTTATCATTCTCATTTTTGCTTCAGAAAATCAAACGTTCTATTGTTTGCTAGCGTTGTTATATTAACGAGTCTTAAACTCTAAATTAAATGTAGAATTTTCAATATTGTCTCGCCAAATAGAGAAATCCCACTATTTACTCCGCAAAGCGAAATTATAAGCACCTTTAATTTACGTGGAAGATGCATAGACTAATTGCTTAATATATCAGTCATATTAGTTATGTGAAATCACTTGAGCCCTCAATTGAAAACAACCTCTCTGTCAAGGGTAGGAGTTGTCAAGGGTAGGAGTTGTCAAGGGTAGGGTTAAGACTTGTGTACGTATTATACTCCTCAAACCCCACATACACCGAAATTGTTGTTGTATTAATTATGTAAAAAAAATTTGTTTTTCAAGTACATAAAGTATATATTTAAAGCAAGCATCATACACACATCATTCTTTTACAACTTTGGATTATTTCAAGCCCCAACAGAGATGAACATAGCACCAGACAGTAAGACCACAACCAAAAGAAGTTGCATTAATAAAACTAACAAAACTAGACTTCATATATATTCTATCACTAGCCGGTGCCGGTGCCGGTAACCCCTAAGTCTTGTTTGTTCTCTTCCTTGCCTGCACCGAAAACAGGACCGCCTAAGCCGGCGGCATCTTTGACTTTGTCCTGTATTTTATCAATCTGGATTCCGCGTTCATCTTCACGGGAATGGACATCCATTTTGGGCTTGTCCTCCTCTTTCTGTTCAACTGATTCGTATGTTGTTGGTGTTAGAGATCCCTTTGGCTGTGCTCCTTGTGCCCCCGACATTCCTCTCCTTCAACCTTTTTATATCTATATGTACTGCTGCTTGTATGATTTTCGTCAATTCGTTGCTAATTATTAAAGAGTTCGCAGCTAGCTAAGCTTATTATCCATGATCTTCATATTTATCTGTAGCTAACATATTCAATAGTCATGACCGTAAGATTGATGAGGCTGCCACGTTGCATAAATGTGGCTATCGCCTACAAGTTCCACGTGTGAGCTAAAATTAATGGGAATTAGTTTGCTGGCACACCAAGAATATCAGTTATTCCCGTAATTTTCCATTTTTCCACTAGATTAATTCGAACTAATTTTCAACTGAACATAAATGGTGTTTCTAATATGTATATATATTTAATTATGTGAAATATTTGTACAGTATTTTCTATATACATTTAAAAACCTGTCAAATACTATTACTTGTATGTAATGAGCCAGTTAGAGCAGGAGGAAGTTTGGTATTTTACACGGTATTTCCAATGAAAGCTCATAGAACGTATTAATCATAAGTCATAAATTGTATGTTTGAAGTATCTACTCTCATGTGACCATGAACGTGAAATTAGTTTAAACGTATGCTCTTTTTTTTTTCCCTGAAAAGGGTCAAAATAATACTTCTACTGTTGAAATATTTATTTATACTCTCCGTTATACTATTAATTTATCACAGACTTCACACAATTGATTTAAATATACTTTTTTGCTATTAAAAACCCGAACACAATTATTTCACGTGGTATGGCATATTGCTGAGATGGATGTCATGTGACATACCACCCCGTTCCACCCTATTTCCTCTTCCACTACCACCTTTCTCTTCACTCCACCAATAGTATCAAAGTATCAAAACCATAATGGCTCTAAATATTAGGGTACTTTATTGGTCAGCCGCTCGATGCATTAATTAAATTTTCACTTTGAACAGGGGTGAGGAAGAATTAAATTGCATTTAGTTTATTATATGTGGTCTTACTTTGTAATTTTGCAAGCGATTATTTTTACAGCTTGAGTCGATGACCTATTTGTCACATCGCGACATCCTTATCCTATAGCGACAACTTTTATCACTTGCCAATACTTGTTGAGTTGAAGATTTACGAGCTATGGAAGAAATGATAAGAAGAAAGTTCTTGAAGAAATGAACGAAGAGAGAGAAGAAGGGTTTGTTTTCTTAGACCTATTTTTATTTCTTATATCAAAATCAATATTACAAACTTGTATTTATATTTTCAGTAATGAAAATTAAACTAGACTAGAAAAGAAAATAAACTAGACTACAATACAATTAGACCGGGTGTAAAATATACTTATTGGACCAGCCCTTTTCCTTTATTATTTTCCATATCAGTGCTAACACCCCTCTCAAGCGGGAGGGTGAACACACACCAAGCTTGCCAAGAAAATGAAGATGCAGTTAACCACCCAAAGCCTTTGTCATGATGTCAGCTAGCTGGTTGTGACTGGAAACAAAATGGAGAGAAATAAGGCCAGAATTTAAGCATTGACAAATATAATGGCAATTCATCTCAATATGCTTAGTACGTTCATGGAAAACTGGGTTCCTGGCAATATGAAGAGCAGCCTGGCTGTCACAATAGATGGAACATGGTTGGTAATCGAGAGGACAAGATCCCCAAGCGAACGAGTCAACCAAGAAACCTCAGGAGCCACCTTCCTAAGGGCCCTGTACTCAGCTTCAGTTGAAGATAGAGAAATAGTAGACTACTTCTTACTTTTCCAAGAAATGGGACTGCCACCAAGGGTCGCATAAAAACCAGTAATACTCTTTCGAGATACAACACAAGAAGCCCAATCAGAATAACCAGCAAGAGATAAATCAGAAGAATTGGAGAGGAGAACACATTGAGAGGGATCATTCATCAGATATCTAAGAACATGTAGGCCAGCCAGCATGTGAGGGACCTGAGGATGCTGAAGAAATTGACTCAGGTGTTGTACAGAGAATGAGATGTCAGGTCTGGTATGTTGTAAAAAATTGAGCTTTCTAATAAGTCTTCTGTACACACTAGGATCAAGAAGAGGATCCCCCATGTCCAAAGTAATCTTGAAAGATGCATCTAGAGAAGTGACAACTGGAGAAAAATGATGACAATTGAACCCAGTGAGGAGATCAGAGGTGTGCTTCTGCTGGCTCATGAGATAACCTTGAGGATAGGCAGTGATTTCCAGCTCCAAGAAGTAATGTACTGACCCCAAATCCTTGATTTTAAACTGATCATTCGAATAGGACTTCAAAGAGCTCATTTTAGTGAGATCATCACCAGCTAAAAGTATGTCATGAACATACACTACCAGAGCCACTAGAGAACCAAAAGAAGTCTTTGTAAACAAGGAATAATCATTCAACTTGAAATGTAGCCTCTAGATAACAAGGCTTCAGACAGTTTGGAAAACCACTGTCAGGAGGCTTGCCTTAGGCCATAAAGACTTCTTAAGTTTGCAAGCCAATGGAATAGAGGAAGAGGAAGAAATATTAAGACCTGGAGGTATCTTTACATGAACCTCCTCATGAAGATCACCATGGAGGAATGCATTATTAATATCTAGCTGGAACACAGTCTATCCTCTTTTGATGGCAAGAGTGAGCGGGCATTTGATGGTGGTCAGTTTGATAACATGGGAAAAGGTCTCAGTGAAGTCAATGCCTTCCCTCTGAGTATCTCCCCTAACAACCAACCTGACTTTGTATCTCTCAACAGAACCATCTTCCCTCTGTTTGATCTTGTAAACTCACTTACAAGGAATGGCCTTTTTATGAGGAGGAATGGGAACAATATCCCAAGTCTTATTTGCTTCAAGAGTAATGAATTCCTTTAGCATAGCCTCTTGCCAGGTAGGATGAGAAACAACCTACTGGTAGAACTGAGATTCATGCATGTGTACTTCACTGGGAAGAACTTTAGAAATAGTAGAAGAAGAAGAGTGGGAGGAGGCAGAAGAACAGACATAGTCTTTGAGATAGACAGCTTGGGTGACAGTTCTGGATCATCTCCTTAAGGGGGAGGGGGGGGGGGCAGGAGATGGAGGAATGATTTCAGAAATGGAAATAGGTAGAGCAATGACATGAGAGGTAGTAGGATGAAAAGTTGAAACATGGGCGACAATAGGAGTAGGAACAACATGAGAAGAAATAGGATGATGGGAGATATGAGGTTTTGAAGATGGGATGTCCACAAATAGTGAAGAAAAAACAGAAGTAAGGGAAGGGGATGAAGAAGATGAATAGGAAAAGATGTGTTCATGGAATATTACATCCCTAGAGTAAAACAGTGAGGAGTTTGACATGTTCAACAACTTGTAACATTTCTTACCACAAGGATAACCCAGAAATATAGAAGGTATAATTCTAGATTGAAATTTGTTCCTTCCAAATTTAGGGGAAGTTGCAAAGCACATACGCCCAAAGGACCTCAAGTGATCATAAGATGGTGGACACCCATGTAACTTTTCATAAGGGGAAACTTTGAGAAAAAGAGGTGAGGGCATTCTATTAATAAGATAAGTGGCAGTCAAAATATAATCTCCCCAATATTGCATGGGTAGTTAGATTGGAATAAAAAGGCTCTAGAAATTTCTAATAAATGTTTGTGTTTTCTCTCCACAACACCATTCTGTTGTGGAGTGTGTGGAATGGTGGTCTGATGCAATATACCTTGTGAGGCAAATAAAGTATAAGCCTCAACACTACTACCAAGTTCAAAGGCATTGCCTGATCTGAAGGTGTTGTAGATGCGTGATTTTGCCCCTACCCGAGATTTTTTTATATTTTTAGCTAAAATATTTAGTTTAGGCCTAATATAGCTATCTTAGCTAATTTTGACTCTTTTACTTTACTTTTACCTTAAAATGAAAAATAACAAAAATATAATTTTATTAATGTTTCGTAGTCATTTTTAAACTTGAAAAATACAAAAATAGTACTTTATATTTTTTTTCTTTTATAAAAAACGAAAATAATAAAAATAGTTTCATTAACATTTTTGTAGTTACTTTAATTTTGAAAAAATATAAAATAATAATTTTGTTTTAATTATTAGTCTTATAGTTATTTTGCTTACGTATGATTAATTAATAACACCGTGTTCTCATTCTCGGTTCCGGGCAAAGAATAATATTCGGATTCAAATTACCCGATTTTATAATTTTCGGACCTAGCCCATAATAATCCGAGCCCACCACACGTGGAGGACACGGACGGAGCAAGAGACGAAACCCATAACCCTTGAAACCCACGTGGAGACCCATGACTCTTGGTCTCTCACGTGGGAATGTTGTCCAACGGACAAATGATGGAGTCCTCAATTTTTTTTAAGAAACAAAAAGGAGACTGACACTACAATTAAAAAGGTCTCTTCCCTCTTTTTACTCAACACTCCACTCACCCACCTGTTTTCACTTCATTATTCTAAAGCAAAAGCCCCCGACTTGCTCTGAGACTACTAAAGAGAGATGGCCATCACTTTTTACTTATAAAAATCACACCCCCAACATTACTCTTGGGAGGGGACCATTATTATTATCTCTTTCTTGCCATGGCCAAAAGCAAAAGAAATCCCAGTATTAAACACTCCAAACAAAGCTCCAAATCAAGAAACGGCAGCAGCATCTTAGAATCTCACCCAAAACTCCATAGCTACTGCTCTACAGTACCTTACCTCTAACCTATCGGTCACCTCTCCAAAACGACCCCTCATCTCATCTTCTTCACAACCAGACCTCCCCACTTCTATATCTTCTTCTCCTTCACGTCAGCCACGACCAAATCCGCCCCCAAGCTCGCCACAAACCAGCACCAAAATGCGTCAAAGCAGCTCTAAGAAAAACTCAGTTGTAACGCAGCAGGCTTCAGCCCCAAAACTCACCAAAAACTAGTAAAAACGCAACTGAAGCCTTGTCCAAAATAGCTCTCCAATCGCATATAAAATCTGCTGCAACAGCGTTCAAAATGCCACCACAGATTCAATTCGAGTTGACAAGCTGTCCGGTTGCAAATCCGAAGTTCCGTTCGAGGTTCGTGTTCGAATTCAATATCGTTGTTAGCTGTGCAATTCCATCTGTCGTAGTTGCTGGAATATTTCGACATTTGAATACATATCGAGGTTCACTCTAATCTTTCTGCGTTACTTCCTTGCTTAGGCATATTTTTCTTGTTGAATCTTGAAACTCCTCCTTTGTTTGTTTTGTTTGACAGTATATTTGCCTTATTTTAGATAATTTAGTAATGTTTGTTTCTTTGTTTAAATTTGTTCTTTGTTGTACTGTGAATATTCTGGATGCTGCATGTTAAGCAACAAAAATAGTTGAGAGTTATAGTAAATTAATTTGTGCCATCAAACTTAAGAAGAGTCACACATCATGGGTTTTGGACTTTCCAAGCTAGGTAGCATATTTGAATTAGGAGGTTTTCCTTTTGTTCAAATGTGAACCTGAGTTCGAAGTTCGAACAGCGCAAAAGATTTTCTAATAATAGTAATTTAATGATTCTAACTAATTAGGGCCCTTGTAGAGATAATCTTTAATAGAAAATCGTAGCTCATTTAGGTTGTCATTTAAAATAAAAAATAAAAAAATGAGGTGCGCCACGTCAAATAAAATTACAAATTGCGTGACCCTCTTTAATTACTTTTATTAAAATATTTAGAATTCGGGACGTGCCATTTAGCGAATTTTCATGGCCTCCCGCAAAGTTAATGACACGTTAACCGCTTTAGACATGTTCTTTAATAATTTTACCTTTCTAAATCCGGTGTGTATTTCATGCGGTCCAAATCCAAATCCTAAAACATCGAATAAAATGTGTCGAGGATCCGGGTGCATTTCATGTGACGTGATCCAAAAACATATTTTAAAAAGCGTTCAATTTCTAAATTTTTTAATTAAAAGCGGTAATTAATTCTAAACTTGCACTATAGGATAACATGTATAAAAATCATATTTTAGCCAAATATAGCAGTTGAGCAACCGTGCTAGAACCACGGAACTCGGGAGTGCCTAACCCCTTCTCTCGGGTTAACAGAATTCCTTACCCGGATTTCTGGTTCGCGGACTGTAATACAGAGTCAATCTTTTCCTCGATTCGGGATTCAACCGGTGACTTGGGACACCGTAAATCTCCCAAGTGGCGACTCTGAATTAATTAAATAAATCCCGTTTCGATTGTCCTTTAATTGGAAAAACTCCCTCGCGCCCCCGCGGTAGCGGAAAAAGGAGGTGTGACACACACGGGGCCCTCAAATAATTGGTATAAAACATGTAGACTCGAAAGGACCATTTGTGAGCACGTGATTTTTTCCTCGCACGAATTACTCCCAAAATATCAAAAAATAAAAGAGTTTTTGTTTGTTTACAATGATTGGGGATCACATGTTCTTTTTCTCATCGCTTGCATTTGGGGGTCCGTGTCTGTTTGCTTAAGTTAACAATCAAAATACATATACCAAATATGTCGCATTTATATTTACAGGGTTAGTTCCGTACTTAGAAATAATTAAGTTTTATTTGGCGAAGAATGAAAAGTCATAAAAAGGGGGGTATTTTTCCGTAATTCTTGTCATTTAATGTACAATTTGGTAGTTAATTGTGTTAATTGTTACCAAAAATTAATTATAGGTGCTACAAGTCGATTTGTTATATATATGTATATATATACATAAATATATGTATATATAGATATATGTATATGTAATACAACTTAGAGTGTAGTAAGGAGATCAGATTTGGGCCACAACTTAGCCCAAAAAGCCAGGCCCAAGCGAATCACCTCTGGTCCAGTCCAACCCGTCTCCAGATAAGACCAAACGACGTCGTTTCTGTTTTTAATAAAGAGATCCAAGCCGTCGATCAACCTTGATCGGACGGATCACATTTAATTGCCCCATTCTGTTGATCCTGGCCGTTGGATTCTCATCATCCAACGGCCAAGATTAAAACATTAATCCTAATTACCTAGAAAACCCCCCAAACCCCTTAACCCGTTCATTCCTCAGAAACCCCCCCCATCCCCCCTCGTCTCTCTCTCTCTCAACCTCGTCTCCTTCACAAACAACAAGCCCTAGTGCCGCCTCCTCGCCCTTCGCCTGAAAACCCGGCGGCAACAACGCCGCCGGCCACCAAAGTAACACCACACGATCACCTCAACCCCGTCTACAAGAACCTGGCAACCCCTAATCTCGAATCAATCGGGAATTTCTCGAATCTTCATTTGAAGATTCGAGTTAAATTCGAACTAACGCCAAACCTCACCAAAATCACACTATAGGCTCCCATGACCTCCCTCATACCCCCACCGGCTTTGGTTTTGCTCGAATCGAACCCAAAGCCCCAAGCCCCAAATCTGAGCCTATGAACCCTAGATTTCAAATTAGAATCTTCGTTCGGATTCGATAGAAGTTGAAGCCTAATAGAGGTTAATTGGGATGTTCTCGCTGGAGAACATCTCAATTAAAGTCCTTTAGACTTCAAATCCAAGGCCAAGCTCAAAACAGTCCGGGTTTTGCTTCGATTTCGATTGCGTTCGAGGTAATCTCCCTTTTCCTATCTATTTTAATTAGGTATGTGTTGCTTGTGTGTTTTTTTTAGTTCAATTTGTTTAACTTTCTTCGTTGGCCATCCCTATCTGTTCTCCCCTCAAAGACCTTTTATTTGGTCGAATTGTTTTCCGTTATTCGTTCGAATGTGTTTGTCATAGGATAGCTATTCGTTTTGGTTAGCGTCGTCGAATACCTAAGTTTCACTTTGGCCGAGATTTCAGAATCACTGTTTGGTTGATTAATTGGTTATCCATGATTATGTGTTGTAGTTAATCGAATGTCGTCGATGTACCTTCGTAGGTCTGTTTGTTAGAAACAACAGAGCAGTGATTCCTTTGTTACCAACTGATGTCTTAGCTGGATCACTGTAGACTGGTTTCTTATTTGAATCACTGGGGATTGGGAGTTTGAATTGCCTATGTTTTAGGTAGTAATAAGACTGGTTATAGCGAAATTAAGCTCAGTCTCATTAGCAACTAGTGGACTGCCACCATGTGAGCACATGTTAGTCCATAATAATATGCCCTTTGAGTAGTGGAACCTGCTGTACAGCAGGCCACTGACTGTCCCGTGGGAACCAGGAATTATTCATTAGTAAAGCCCATACAGGGACAAGGGATAGTGGGGGTTCAGGGCTGGGCAGAGAGAGGGATGGGCAAGGGGGTTTAATTTAAGGTCTTTAGGGGAAATGGTTAGATATAAATATAGGGGCAATCTGAAACAGGAGGGATGGTTTTTGATATCCAGAGATAGACCTAGAGAGCCATATAGACAGTCATACCTGGAGAAACCTGAGGGAGAGAGGTCTTAGACAGTGATAGAGAGATTGAAAAATAACTACTGTTTCATTGGATTCCTAGTTGAAATTCACAGAGATCTCTTGCATAGCTTTTAGGGTCATTTGTTCTGTTAGCTGAAGTTGTTTGCCACTGGTTTGCTGAAGTTGATTGTCATTGGTTTGCTGAAGTTGATTGTGTTTTATTTGCTGAGTTGATTGTGTCGAGCCACTGCCAGTGCTGTATTTGGCCACTGGTAGTACTGTGTTTTGGGGCTACTGCTTTGGGTTTGTTTTGGCTGTTTGTTTTGGTTGCTGAGTCAACTGGTTGGTTGTTGCTTGGGTGTATTGTGCGTTGTTGTTGCTGTTGTTCATCTCGTTGCCATTGCTGATCCTGTTCTATCTTCGTTGTCTCAAAAATTTTTCAGGTACACTCTCATGTAACCTTGTTGATTATGAAGCATAATTGTGAGACAAGTGGGTTTGACGTGAAAGAGCAGTTCATATGAATAGAAATTGTACTAATATCATAGGCAATACCTTCATATATTACTCTATATGTATTAAACATAGACTGCTGTAGTTTAATTGGTATGGTGACTGTTGCATTATATTGTTCTATGTACGGACGTAGCTAGTATCTAGTCGGTATAATTTGTGATCGGATTATGTGAATCGTAACTAAAGAGATTATTGATGGCGGGCCTTGAATAGTTAAACTAGAAACATAGGTTTTGTTTAAATTGTTAGTCAAGTACTTACTAGAATATATACATATATACATGTAAAATGGCGATTTCGATGATAGCTACCAGAAGAGAAATTGGCAAAAGAAAGAAATATGTCATTCCTCTCTTAGTTTCTGTTTATTGTCACTCATGACATGCATTGACTTTCAGGCAAGGATAAGAAATAAATATCTTGTAAATTTGTCCTAAACAAGAACAATTAGTGAGAAAAACAGCATGCTTATTTTGGCGCATAAGACTTCGGATTGAGTTTCGAATGCTAAATAAAAATGGCCCATATCGTTCATAAGCCATTACATATATTTAACATTTGATTTGAAATTAGTCAATAAACAATAAGAGTTGGGTTTTCATCATCAACCTGATTTGTAGGGGCAAGGTTCACTTAAAATTTTAAGTTCAACCATTTAAAAATGAAACATAGCTTCATGTTATTTCCTTTTATTGCTAGAGACAAAAACAAGTAGAGAATATAGTTCATCTTAGGATTGGCCTTAATAATAACGAGACGAGCCTCGCCAAACGCAAATACACAATGGCGGGGCCCTCAAATTAGTCGTTATAAAAAGACTTAGACTTGGAGGGACCGTTTAGTGAATTTCACGGTCCTTTCCCAAAGTTAATAAAGACGATAGACTCTTTAGGCGCGATTTATAAGTAAATTACTTTCTTAAATGCGGGTGCGCATTTATGTGACCCAAATCTTACTCTCAACGGAACTGAAATACACTAAAGTCGCAGGCGTACTGGTTGCGGTGCGGCTCGAAATGTGTTTTCGTGATGTCGCAATTCTTCTAAAAAATAAAAGCGAAGCATTAAAAATACATAGTTAAAATATATAAAGAAATCAGATAAAAGCAAAAGTACAGTTGAGCGACCGTGCTAAAACCACGGAATCCGGGAATGCCTAATACCTTCTCCCGGGTTAACGGAGTTCCTTATCCGGTTTTTCTAGTTTCGCAGACTATATTACAAAGTCATAAAATTTCCTCGGTTCGGGATTAAACCGGTGACTTGGGACACCATTATTTTTCCAAGTGACGACTCTGAATTAAATAAATAAATCCCGTTTCAATTGTCCTTTAATTGGAAAAACTCCTACGTGCTCCCGCGGGTGCGGTAAAAAGGAGGTGTGACAGCTCTGGCGACTCTGCTGGGGATAGAGTAACCCGGAACTTCGGTTCAGGGTTTAAGAATTCGAGCTCAGTTAAATTTGCTTATATCTGATTTCATTATATGTTTTGATTAATGTGCTACATAGTTACCGTTTTGATATTATTTGCACTGTATATGCAAACTGCTATATGTTTACCGCTTTGATATCGCGTGAACTGTCTATAAAACTGTGCCGAAAACCCGTCTCTTCTTACCCCGGGGATGTGCTTACTGGTTGAGACTCCCCTTTCTGTTAGTGTCGATACCAAAATAAGAAAAGAGGCAGGATAAGTTACAAAGCCGGACGATCCTGCGGGTCCCCGGTACGTAGCTCCCTCCTCAAATCCGAGTTGTCTGCTCGGGTACACGGTCTAGTACCATTGAAAAGCATCGGGATATTGAGCCTAGATTTAGGACGTTTATTTGCATCATATCCGACTTAGGGGACTCAACACAGGGGTTGGGTCCGTCTAGGACAGGCAACCCGAAATGAAAAGACCATCTTGCCATATCATATTTGTTGTAAGCATTTATTTAGACTGGCATGTTGACCGGCTTTTTAATACGGAAGAAAAACAAAGGGAAATAGTATGGGGAAATAAATAATTTTTTTTAAAAAAAAAATACAAAAAATGTGTTTTACCAACAAGTCAACAAATTTAGTTGGCCGATAAAAAACGACGGAAGGTTGACTTTGCCAACAAAATGGTTTTCTTGACAAAATGTGTTTTCTCTAAAATAGTTGTTTCGACGGACCGAACTACGCGGGTTAGACTCTCACCGGGTGTGAGATACGTAGGCAGCCTTCAACGGGTCCAACTTCTCTTCATCTCAAAATAAGTTTTCAACGACCATCTTTTTCATCAATCTTAATATTTCGACCAATCAATTCCTGTGGCCCGTTTCATTTTTTTTTAAAAGAAAAGATAGTTTTGTTTGGGTCAAATAAAGATTTCTCTTTCATCTAAAAAATTACCTTAATAAATGTGCAGAATGAGCACGAGTCAGAATACAACCGAAGCTATCATAAACAAGGTCCCCTTAAGTTTGCATAGGTGGTGGAGCGACTTGGGCGAGCAAGAACAAGACACAGTTAAGCTGTACCTGGGAGATCTAGTGGGGCTACTAAATATTTCCCCGAGAGGAGACATCATACGAGCCTTGATCTCGTTCTGGGATCCAGCACACAATGTGTTCCACTTTTCAGACTTTGAACTCACGCCAACATTAGAAGAATTGGCCGGGTATATCGGAAGACCAAAGGTCCCTATGAGGGAACAATATCTCATCGCACCGAGGGTAGTGACAGTACATAGGTTTTTGGATACCGTGAAAATCCGCAGAACTGTACACAACCCAGACTTATCAGAAGGGTTCTGCACTTTAGCATTTCTATATGACAAATATGGTCATTATGGGGGCTTCACCAAACACAAAAGCAAAATCTGCAGCGGAGACAACCGGTTAAAATGGGAGGAGCATAGACGCATCGCCTTCATGATAGCTTTCCTAGGTTCATTGATATTTCCTAGAAAAGATGGGAATATCAACATACAAGTGGCAGGGGTCGTCAGCACTTTGATGAAACAGAACAACAGTACTTTGGCTCCCATGATAATATCGGATATCTCTCGTGCGCTCACTATCTGCAAAGCTGGAGGGACTTTCTTTGAAGCTTGCAATGTATTGCTCCAAATGTGGATGATCGATCACTTATGTCGTCGCCCGCAGTTTATGAGGTATAGTTTATCGGAGAAAACCTGTGTAGAAGAATTCCCTACGAGGGTCGAAGGACATGATTTGCCAGAAGGGATTAGTGGATGGATGCGAGTTTTGCGTTCGGTCCCAGCCAGCAAGATATAATGGACATTCGGCTGGCTACCCGTGGAAGAAGTCATATATGCATCGGCCACGGAATCATATTTGTTTCTAATAGGCCTCAACAGCATCCAGCCCTATGCACCAGGACGAGTATTGAGACAGTTGGGACGATGCCAAATAATCCCGAAAGAAGAAGACCTCAGCCTGCATGCAGTTGAAATTGGACCAGGAGGACAGTTCCCTGAAGCGTTGGTCCGAAAGATTTGGAGTGAATGTCAAACATTGAAAATAGACACTCGAGTGCGAGATCGATCCCGGGGTGAAGTATCGTCGGAATACCCTGTATGGTATAGCAGAGAATTGGAGCATCAAAGGCCCACAAAAAGGCCCCACCTCAGGGAGTTTGCTGGAGCGTCACAAGAACAATGGGACTGGTTGGCCAGAGAAGAGGCTTATAGAACAAAAATTAGCAGGATAGAGCAACGGACCCAGGAGCTCCAATTTGAAATGGATATGCAAGCCGCCGCCAACGAAGGAGATAAAAAGAAGTTGGCACAAGAAAATGACTTTTTGAGAGCTCAAATCCAGCAAATGAAAAGGGATGCTGACAGACAGTTGAGGAGTCGAGCGGACGAAAAATTGATAAAGGGTTTGAGAAGCCAAGTTGCCGATATACAAAGAGAATTGGAAGAGTCAAAAGCCCAAACAATGAGGATCCGTGCTAGCTGGAAAAAGGAGGCACATCAACATGCACTTCACCTACAACGGATGGAAGAAGATTACACTGAGACCACCACTAGTCTAAGGGAGGCAAATGTTATCCTCAGGGAGCGGGTTTTCAAGCAAGCCCGAGATGCTAGAACGGACCTCGACCGTTGTCACAATTTGATGGCTCGACTGCAAGAACAAATAGACAGGCTCCTAGACCAAGTCACCAACAACGCTCAAAGGTTGGGAGCGAAAAACCAGCAGATAGAGCGGCTACTCGGAGAAAGGGACATGATCAAGGACAGAATTGGAGAAATCGGGCACTATGTCACCATGAAGTGCCTAGCTTGTGAACAAATGCCCCGCACCGACCTTTTTGCTTCAATTATGGGCTATGTGCATCAGATCATGAGAGAATTAAGGGGACTACACAAGGACCTCACACCAAGGCCCGCGGCAAGGCCGAATGATGCCTCGCGGGCCCCCAGGAATTTTGGAGCATTAGACTTTTGATTAAAAATGTATTTTTGGTTAAGCTAGTTGGAATTTTTATTTTTTACATTATCGAGTCAAGCATTTCTTTTGTTTTGCTGATTGTTGTAAGGCGTGTTTTGTAACTTTGAGGTTTTATTTGATATAAAAATTACGGAATTTTGCCACAATCTTGTTACCAGAACTACGCTCGGTCTGATTCATGCGGGGACGTGATACGTAGGCAATCCACATAAGATTCGACCACCACTAAAAAAAAAAGAAAGAAAAGGGTACGAAGGTTAATAACAATAAGGCTTGCAAGGATAAAAGAAAAGAAAAAAAAAAAAAAGAAAAGAAAAAGAAAAAAGGGCTGGAATGACGCATGTTAAGAGTACATGTAGAGAGGGTTATTTGGTTAGGTGCATTGCATCCAACGTGCTATAACATATCTGTCAAACTCGGTAAACTAACAAGTTTGTTGCATTTTCAGAAAAGTTTAGCAGTTGGTTTGACAGAATATACTGGCCAGCCATCATTACCGTACTAGATCCAAAGGACCGATTACGATAAGCATGTCTAGTTCTGGTAAGAGCCTCGAGGAAGAAAAATCAGAGTTACAAATCATGAAAGAAGAGGTAGACTGGTTGAAACAGCAGATAACAGAGATGCACCTGGCCTGGGCCAGGGAACAGTC
>JASVEL010013825.1:0-61832 GCA_032618575.1 Nicotiana noctiflora
GTACTGGTTGCGGTGCGGCTCGAAATGTGTTTTCGTGATGTCGCAATTCTTCTAAAAAATAAAAGCGAAGCATTAAAAATACATAGTTAAAATATATAAAGAAATCAGATAAAAGCAAAAGTATAGTTGAGCGACCGTGCTAAAACCACGGAATCCGGGAGTGCCTAACACCTTCTCCCGGGTTAACAGAGTTCCTTATCCGGTTTTTCTAGTTTCGCAGACTATATTACAAAGTCATAAAATTTCCTCGGTTCGGGATTAAACCGGTGACTTGGGACACCATTATTTTTCCAAGTGACGACTCTGAATTAAATAAATAAATCCCGTTTCAATTGTCCTTTAATTGGAAAAACTCCTACGTGCTCCCGCGGGTGCGGTAAAAAGGAGGTGTGACAGCTCTGGCGACTCTGCTGGGGATAGAGTAACTTCGGTTCAGGGTTTAAGAATTCGAGCTCAGTTAAATCGTTGTTTTTGCTTATATCTGATTTCATTATATGTTTTGATTAATGTGCTACATAGTTACCGCTTTGATATTATTTGCACTGTATATAAACTGCTATATGTTTACCACTTTGATATCGCGTGAACTGTACATAAAACTGTGCCGAAAACCCGTCTCTTCTTACCCCCGGGGATGTGCTTACTGGTTGAGACTCCCCTTTCTGTTAGTGTCGATACCAAAATAAGAAAAGAGGCAGGATAAGTTACAAAGCCGGACGATCCCGCGGGTCCCCGTACGTAGCTCCCTCCTCAAATCCGAGTTGTCTGCTCGGGTACACGGTCTAGTACCATTGAAAAGCATCAGGATATTGAGCCAAGATTTAGGACGTTTATTTGCATCATGTCTGACTTAGGGGACTCAACACAGGGGTTGGGTCCGTCTAGGACAGGCAACCCGAAATGAAAAGACCATCTTGCCATATCATATTTGTTGTAAGCATTTATTTAGACTGGCATGCTGACCGGCTTTTTAATACGGAAGAAAAACAAAGGGAAATAGTATGGGGAAATAAATAATTTTTTTTAAAAAAAAAATACAAAAAATGTGTTTTACCAACAAGTCAACAAATTTAGTTGGCCGATAAAAAACGACGGAAGGTTGACTTTGCCAACAAAATGGTTTTCTTGACAAAATGTGTTTTCTCTAAAATAGTTGTTTCGACGGACCGAACTACGCGGGTTAGACTCTCACCGGGTGTGAGATACGTAGGCAGCCTTCAACGGGTCCAACTTCTCTTCATCTCAAAATAAGTTTTCAACGACCATCTTTTTCATCAATCTTAATATTTCGACCAATCAATTCCTGTGGCCCGTTTTGTTTTTTTTTTAAAAGAAAAGATAGTTTTGTTTGGGTCAAATAAAGATTTCTCTTTCATCTAAAAAATTACCTTAATAAATGTGCAGAATGAGCACGAGTCAGAATACAACCGAAGCTATCATAAACAAGGTCCCCTTAAGTTTGCATAGGTGGTGGAGCGACTTGGGCGAGCAAGGACAAGACACAGTTAAGCTGTACCTGGGAGATCTAGTGGGGCTACTAAATATTTCCCCGAGAGGAGACATCATACGAGCCTTGATCTCGTTCTGGGATCCAGCACACAATGTGTTCCACTTTTCGGACTTTGAACTCACGCCAACATTAGAAGAATTGGCCGTGTATATCGGAAGACCAAAGGTCCCTATGAGGGAACAATATCTCATCGCACCAAGGGTAGTGACAGTACATAGGTTTTTGGATACTGTGAAAATCCGCAGAACTGTACACAACCCAGACTTATCAGAAGGGTTCCGCACTTTAGCATTTCTATATGACAAATATGGTCATTATGGGGGCTTCAACAAACACAAAAGCAAAATCTGCAGCGGAGACAACCAGTTAAAATGGGAAGAGCATAGACGCATCGCCTTCATGATAGCTTTCATGGTTTCATTAATATTTCCCAGAAAAGACGGGAATATCAACATACAAGTGGCAGGGGTCGTGAGCACTCTGATGAAACAAAACAATAGTACTTTGGCTCCCATGATAATATCGGATATCTCTCGTGCACTCACTATCTGCAAAGCTGGAGGGGTCTTCTTTGAAGCTTGCAATGTACTGCTCCAAATATGGATGATCGATCACTTATGTCGTCGCTCGCAGTTTATGAGGTATAGTTTATCGGAGAAAACCTGTATAGAAGAATTCCCTACGAAGGTCGAGGGACATGATTTGCCAGAAGGGATTAGTGGATGGATGCGAGTTTTGCGTTCGGTCCCAGCCAGCAAGATATAATGGACATTCGGCTGGCTACCCGTGGAAGAAGTCATATATGCATCGGCCACGGAATCATATTTGTTTCTAATAGGCCTCAACAGCATCCAGCCCTATGCACCAGGACGAGTATTGAGACAGTTGGGACGATGCCAAATAATCCCGAAAGAAGAAGACCTCAGCCTGCATGCAGTTGAAATTGGACCAGGAGGACAGTTCCCTGAAGCGTTGGTCCGAAAGATTTGGAGTGAATGTCAAACATTGAAAATAGACACTCGAGTGCGAGATCGATCCCGGGGTGAAGTATCGTCGGAATACCCTGCATGGTATAGCAAAGATCTGGAGCATCAAAGGCCCACAAAAAGGCCCCACCTCGGGGAGTTTGCTGGAGCGTCACAAGAACAATGGGACTGGTTGGCCAGAGAAGAAGCTTATAGAACAAAGATTAGCAGAATAGAGCAACGGACCCATGAGCTCCAATTTGAAATGGATATGCAAGCCGCCGCCAACGAAGGAGATAAAAAGAAGTTGGCACAAGAAAATGACTTTTTGAGAGCTCAAATCCAACAAATGAAAAGGGATGCTGACAGACAGTTGAGGAGTCGAGCGGACGAAAAATTGATAAAGGGTTTGAGAAGCCAAGTTGCCGATATACAAAGAGAATTGGAAGAGTCAAAAGCCCAAACAATGAGGATCCGTGCTAGCTGGAAAAAGGAGGCACATCAACATGCACTTCACCTACAACGGATGGAAGAAGATTACACTGAGACCACCACTAGTCTAAGGGAGGCAAATGTTATCCTCAGGGAGCGGGTTTTCAAGCAAGCCCGAGATGCTAGAACAGACCTCGACCGTTGTCACAATTTGATGGCTCGACTGCAAGAACAAATAGACAGGCTCCTAGACCAAGTCACCAACAACGCTCAAAGATTGGGGGCGAAAAACCAGCAGATAGAGCGGCTACTCGGAGAAAGGGACATGATCAAGGACAGAATTGGAGAAATCGGGCACTATGTCACCATGAAGTGCCTAGCTTGTGAACAAATGCCCCGCACCGACCTTTTTGCTTCAATTATGGGCTATGTTCATCAGATCATGAGAGAATTAAGGGGACTACACAAGGACCTCACACCAAGGCCCGCGGCAAGGCCGAATGATGCCTCGCGGGCCCCCAGGAATTTTGGAGCATTAGACTTTTGATTAAAAATGTATTTTTGGTTAAGCTAGTTGGAATTTTTATTTTTTACATTATCGAGTCAAGCATTTCTTTTGTTTTGCTGATTGTTGTAAGGCGTGTTTTGTAACTTTGAGGTTTTATTTGATATAAAAATTACGGAATTTTGCCACAATCTTGTTACCAGAACTACGCTCGGTCTGATTCATGCGGGGACGTGATACGTAGGCAATCCACATAAGATTCGACCACCACTAAAAAAAAAAGAAAGAAAAGGGTACGAAGGTTAATAACAATAAGGCTTGCAAGGATAAAAAAAAAAAAAAAAAAAAAAAAAAAAAAAAAAGAAAAAGGGTCGGAATGACGCATGTTAAGAGTACATGTAGAGAGGGTTATTTGGTTAGGTGCATTGCATCCAACGTGCTATAACATATCTGTCAAACTCGGTAAACTAACAAGTTTGTTGCATTTCCAGAAAAGTTTAGCAGTTGGTTTGACAGAATATACTGGCTAGCCATCATTACCGTACTAGATCCAAAGGACCGATTACAGTAAGCATGTCTAGTTCTGGTAAGAGTCTCGAGGAAGAAAAATCAGAGTTACAAATCATGAAAGAAGAGGTAGACCGGTTGAAACAGCAGATAACAGAGATGCACCTGGCCTGGGCCAGGGAACAGTCTTCACCGAACCGCCCTACTCTCGCCTCAGCCCCGGAACATCCGCCCATCGATCCTTCGACAAGCACCCCGATCTATCCATACTTTCAGGGGGAAAACCCATATGCCACCCACATTCCACCAGCCCAAACCAAATCCTCCTCCAGCCACCCCTGTTTTTGTGGCACCTCCACCTGCTCCTCTGCAAAGGCCGGCCAGCGAACCGCATGGTCAGATCCATGACAACTCTTACTATCCTCCAGAGCCTACTTTTAGGGCTCCCGAACCGCAATCACATACCCCTCACTGGGATAATCCGGCAGAACCGAAAAAGTACTTCCAAAGTTCAGAACATGAGGAAGTTATCAGAAAAGTTAAAAGCCTGGAGCAGTCCTTCAGGAACATGCACGGTTTGGGTAATCAGGTCAGTGTCGCTTACAAGGATCTGTGCCCGTTCCCCGACGTCCAATTGCCGGCCGGGTTCAAAATGCCCAAGTTTGACCTATACGAGGGGCACGATGATCCTGTAGCCCACCTCCGAGGGTTTTGTAGTAAAATGCGAGGAGCCGGAGGACGGGACGAGATTTTGATAGCTTACTTCGGTCAGAGTCTGGGAGGATCTGCGCTGGAGTGGTACACTAGACAGGACCCCAGCAGATGGTTTACGTGGGATGATTTGGCTCAAGCTTTTATCAGCCAGTTCCAGTACAATCTTGAAATAATCCCCGACCGCTTATCATTGCTAAAATTAGAGAAGAAACCCGCTGAGAGTTTCAGAGAATTTGGTTTCCGCTGGAGGGAACAGGCAGCAAGGGTAGATCCGCCCACGAGAGAGAGCGAGATGGTGGATTACTTCTTGCAAACACTAGAACCAACCTATTTCGGACATCTGGTGACGTCCGTGGGCAAGTCATTCACTGAGGTGATAAAAATGGGGGCTATGATCGAGGAAGGCTTGAAAGGCCAACAAGATCATGAGTTACTCAGCATTGAAAGCCACCACTCAGGCTATCCAAAGTGGTACTGGAGCAGTACTGGGGAAAAAGAGAAGAGAGGAAGTTGCGGCCGTCGAGTTCGGGGCATGGTTTAGAAATAGAGGCCCCGCACCCCAATATAGCCCGCCCCAGCCTCACCACCAAAATTACTCCCACAATCCATATAACCACCCGCAACATTACTATCCCGCACCTGATCCCCATTTTACTGTCCATCACGCAAGTCCTATTCTGCACCTCCCGTCCATGCACCGTGGCGTGCACCAAACCCGCAAAACAATTATCCACCCCCAAGAGCCTACAGAAACCCCTCGGGCGCGAGTTTTCGTCCGAACCAGGCATTCAAGGGCGACAGGGCGCCAAGGCCAAAGACTTTCACTCCCTTGGGAGAGTCTTACACCAGTCTGTTCCACCGGTTGAAGCAAGTAGGGTTGCTAAATCCGGTTGAAGCTAAGCTACCAAACCCTCTTCCAAAGAACCTGGACCATTCAGTAAATTGTGCATACTGCTCAGGATGCCCAGGACACGACACGGAAAAATGTTGGAGGTTGAAAACGGCCATCCAGGAGCTCATCGACACTCGCAGGATTGGGGTCCAGACTCCAACAGAGCCCAACATCAACCAGAACCCACTTCCAACTCATCATGAGACCAACATGATCGAGTTGGTACAGGGTGGAAGAAGGAAAGGAGAAAGCCTCTCAGATGGTAATGATGATCAAATCTGGCGGGGTAGGAATGAGAAAGGGGCCGAGCTTTGACGAGCCATCCATTTGCAAGAAGGACGTACCAGGAGGGTCAGAAGCGGGAAAAAGAAGTGTGAACGAAGTACCGGTGAGGCCGGGGGAAGCCAAGATAGTTGTACCAGGGGCAGCAATCAAGCCCATCTTGACGGTAGCAGGCATTCGAATGGATCCTTTCATCATCAAGCCAGCAATACAGTTGCCAATAACTGATAGCCGGGCTATTCCATGGAATTATGCTCGGATTACAACAACCTACAAAGGAAAGGAAGTGAAAGAGGAAGTTTGCGAAGCGCAAGGTTTGACCCGCTCGGGAAGATGTTTTGCCCCTGCGGAATTGAGGAAGATCACTCCGGCAACATTGAAAAAGCCGGTAACTGACGAAGAGGCAGAAGAATTCCTGAAAAAGATGAAGCTGCACGACTATTCTGTCTTAGAGCAGCTGAAGAAAACGCCTGCGCAAATATCATTGCTATCCTTGCTGATACATTCTGAAGAACATCGGCAAGCTTTGATGAAAGTTTTGAATGAGGCCCACGTACCTGATAAAATCTTAGTGAGTCATTTGGAGAAGATCACCAACAGGATCTTCGAAGCGAATCGGATCACCTTCACCGATGATGAGTTGCCTGAGGAAGGCACCGAGCACAACAAGGCTTTATATCTTACGGTAAAGTGTGAGGAGTCGGTGGTTACCAAAGTCCTTGTCGATAATGGGTCCAGTGCTAACATTTGTCCTCTCTCTACACCGGACAAGTTGAAAGTGGACATCGGCAGGATACGCAAGAACATCATATGTGTTCGAGGGTTTGATGGGGGAGGCAAGGCATCGGTTGGGGACATAGTGTTAATCTTGACGATTGGGCCAGTGGAGTTCACCATGGAATTCCAGGTGCCGGACATGGTGGTGTCATATAACCTCCTGATAGGGCGACCATGGATCCATGCCGCAAGAGCAGTTCCATCCAGCTTACACCAACTCGTCAAGTTCGAGTGGGACCAACAGGAGATCGTCGTCCATGGAGAGAATGATCTACAACCAGGCACCATCGTCCCCTTCGTATAGACAGAAGAAGATGTTGGGCCATGGGTATACCAGATCTGCGACATGGTATCCGCCAACCGAGTTCCAGAAGGGGAATGCATTCCCAATGACAGAATAATTACTGCAGACGTCATGGTGGCGCATGAAATGTTGAGACATGGTTTCATACCCGGCAAAGGTCTAGGTGCATCTCTGCAAGGAATCATACAACCGGTATCCGTGGTCGAAAACGTAGGAACCTTCGGCTTGGGATTCAAGCCGACATCGGAGGACATCCATCAAGCCAAGAAGAATAAGCAGAGGACATGGGTGCTCCCGAAGCCGGTTCCACGCCTTTCCCAATCTTTTGTCAGTTCCGGAGTAAGAGGACATCCGACGACAAAGGTCCCCAGTCCTATGGTTAGGCCAGGCGAAGAGTTCTTAAGAAAGTTCGAGGACCTATTTGCGGATGTATGCATGCTCGAGGATGGCGAAGGATCTAGCCATGCCGAGATATAGTTTGTGGGACCAAAAGCAAAACTGAATAATTGGAAGGCTACTCCTCTCCCTGTCCGGAAGGAGTCTTGGTAGTTTGTTTTGGATTGTTTTCTTTCGAAATTTTGTGTTGGGGTTGTCCCCGGAGTAAAATCCAGTTGTTTTAGTTCGTTTTGATTTAAGTTTGCAAGTTTGTTTTCCCTTGTACTGTTCCCATTAATGAAATTTGGTTCCCTTCGTGTCTAATTTTGTTTATTTTTCTTCTTTTTAACTTTTCTGAATAGCCTTCTTTCAACTGATCTTAATGATATGGCGTGCTTAAAGATTAATCAACCCAGTCTAGAAAGTCAATCGGGTTTGGAAATAATAACGCATGAAATAAGAAGTGACGAGAGTGAGTCAGAATACGACGATGATGAAGCCGTAGAAGAAATCGGTGAAGAATTAAGTCACTTCGAGGAAAAACCCAAACCGAATTTAAATGATACTGAGGCCGTTAATCTGGGGAATGCGGATGACGTCAAAGAAACCCGAATAAGTGTCCATATTGAACCCAACCTGAGAGAAGAGTTGATCAAAACACTCATGGAGTTTAAAGACATTTTCGCATGGTCGTACGACGACATGCCAGGACTCATCACTGACCTAGTAGTTCATAAATTACCCACCGATCCAACATATCCTCCCGTCAAGCAGAAACTGCGGAAATTCAAGACGGAGATGAGTGTAAAGATCAAAGAGGAAGTAACCAAGCAGCTGCAGGCGAAAGTCATTCGCGTCACTCGATACCCTGAATGGTTGGCTAACGTAGTACCGGTGCCAAAGAAAGACGGAAAAATCAGAGTATGTGTGGACTACCGCAATCTCAACAAGGCGAGTCCTAAGGATAATTTCCCACTTCCCAATATCCATATCCTGATTGATAATTGCGCCGGACGCGAAATCGGATCCTTTGTGGATTGTTATGCGGGATATCATCAAATTTTGATGGATGAAGAGGACGCAGAAAAGACGGCTTTTATCACACCGTGGGGGACCTATTGCTACCGGGTGATGCCGTTTGGTTTGAAGAATGCAGGGGCAACGTATATGAGGGCTATAACTACGGTATTCCATGACATGATACACAAGGAGATTGAAGTGTACGTGGATGATGTGATCATAAAATCTAGACGTCAAGAAGGCCATGTTGCCGACCTCAGGAAGTTCTTTCAAAGACTTCGAAGGTACGACATCAAGCTCAATCCAGCCAAATGCGCATTCGGAGTTCCATCAGGAAAGTTGCTAGGATTTATCGTCAGCCGACGGGGCATTGAGTTGGACCCATCCAAAATCAAGTCCATTCAAGAGCTACCCCCGCCAAAGAATAAAACAGAGGTAATGAGTCTGTTGGGAAGGTTAAATTATATCAGTAGGTTTATTGCCCAGCTTACGGCAACCTGTGAACCCATATTCCGCCTATTGAAGAAAGACGCCGCGATAGAATGGACGACAGAATGTCAGGAAGCGTTTGACCAAATCAAAGGGTATCTGTCAAATCCACCCGTACTAGTTCCGCCCGAACCGAGCAGACCCCTGATTCTTTATCTGACGGTTTTGGAGAATTCGTTCGGCTGCGTACTGGGGCAGCAAGATCCTACTGGCAGGAAGGAACGGGCCATTTACTACCTCAGTAAGAAATTCACAGTCCACGAGGTCAAGTACACTCATCTAGAAAAGACATGTTGCGCTTTGACTTGGGTAGCCCAAAAGTTGAAACATTATTTGTCTTCTTACACCACTTACCTCATTTCGCGTTTGGATCCGTTGAAGTATATTTTCTAGAAACCTATGCCTACAGGGAGGTTGGCAAAATGGCAAATATTACTTACAGAGTTCGACATCATATACATGACGAGGACGGCTATGAAAGCTCAAGCCCTAGCCGATCACTTAGCCGAGAATCCTGTCGATGACGGATACGAACCTTTGAGGACGTATTTTCCGGACGAAGAAGTATTGCAAATTGATGGGTTGGAACTAACCGAGGAGCCAGGTTGGAAGCTTTTCTTCGACGGAGCGGCGAACGCAAAAGGAGTCGGAGTAGGGGCTGTGCTCATCTCTGAAACAGGACATCATTATCCTGTTACTGCTCAACTGCGTTTTCATTGTACCAATAATATGGCCGAGTACGAGGCATGTATCTTGGGGTTGCGATTAGCGGTGGACATGGATGTACAGAACGTCTTGGTCTTGGGGGACTCGGACCTTCTGGTACATCAGATTCAGGGAGAATGGGAAACCAGAGATCTAAAGCTTATCCCGTATCGTCAGTGTTTGCATGATCTGACCAAGCGCTTTCGATCAGTGGAATTCAGGCACATCCCAAGGATGCATAATGAGGTTGCCGACGCGTTGGCTACTTTAGCGTCAATGCTACACCACCCAGACAAGGTTCGTGTCGATCCATTACATATCCAGGTCCGGAATCAATAGGCTTATTGTAACGTGATAGAGGAAGAGGTGGATGGTGAGCCGTGGTTTCATGATGTCAAGGAATACCTCAGGTTAGGAGTATACCCAGAGCAAGCAACCGGATATCAAAAGCGAGCTATTCGGCGGTTGGCGAACGGATTTTTCCTCAGTGGAGGGGCGCTGTACAAAAGAACCCCAGATTTGGGATTGTTGAGATGTATAGATGCAAGTCAAGCCACAATAGTGATGATGGATATACACTCGGGAGTTTGCGGACCACACATGAGCGGATACGTATTGGCAAAGAAGATTCTTCGAGCAGGATATTACTGGCTCACGATGGAGCGTGATTGTATAAGTTTCGTGCGAAGATGCCATCAGTGTCAGATACATGGAGATTTGATTCATTCTCCACCAACCGAATTGCATACAATGTCAGCACCATGGCCATTTGTTGCATGGGGTATGGATGTTATTGGACCTATAGAGCCTGCGGCTTCCAATGGTCATAGGTTCATTCTGGTAACGATTGATTATTTTACCAAGTGGGTGGAGGCCAAAACATTCAAATCGGTGACCAAGAAGGCGGTGGTGGATTTCGTACATTCCCACATCATCTGCAGGTTTGGAATTCCAAAGATAATCATCACGGATAACGGTGCCAATCTTAACAGCGGATTGATGAAGGAGGTCTGCCAACAGTTCAAGATCACACACCGAAATTCCACACCGTATCGTCCCAAAGCAAATGGTACGGTTGAGGCAGCAAACAAGAATATAAAGAAGATATTGAGGAAGATGGTAGAAGGGTCTAGGCAATGGCATGAAAAGTTACCATTCGCACTGTTAGGTTATCGCACTACCGTCCGGACTTCGGTAGGTGCAACTCCTTACTTGTTGGTATACGGGACTGAAGCAGTAATACCCGCAGAAGTTGAGATCCCATCCCTCCGAATTGTCGCTGAAGCTGAGATTGACGATGATGAATGGGTCAAAACCCGACTAGAGCAATTGAGCTTGATCGACGAAAAGAGATTGACAGCAGTATGTCACGGCCAATTGTATCAAAAGAGAATGGCGAGAGCATATAACAAGAAGGTACGTCCCGAGAAATTTGAACTGGGACAGCATGTGCTGAAGAGAGTTCTACCACATCAGGCCGAAGCGAAAGGCAAGTTCGCTCCAAACTGGAAGGGACCATTTGTGGTGACTAGAGTATTATCCAACGGCGCTCTATGTCTAACTGATGTTGAGGGAAGATGCACCGATATGGCTATCAATTCCGATGCAGTCAAGAGATATTATGTGTAATTCTTTAATGCATTTGTCAACGTTTGGTTTCGTTTGTGTGTATTTGGCATTTTTCGGAGAATGAAATGACAGAGGCAATTTTTCTACTACCCAAACACTTTAACCTTTGTTTCCCCCTTTTGAGCCTTAATAATTCTTTCATACACCCTCTTTCGGAATCACCAAGGAAGATATGCAACAAAATAGAGAAAGAAACAAAGAAAAGACACAAGAAAAAGTGAACTACGTTCGACCCTGATTCCTCAAGAAGGATACGTAGGCGCCACACGGCTTGGTCATAATAAAATAAAAATCAAAGATTCCCCAAGCAACAAAACTGGGGCAGAAGTCATTGTTTCGTTTGAAAGATAGTGTGGATTCCGAAAGTTGTAATGAGCTGACCGTTGAAGTTGAACCCCTTTCTTTAGCCTCATGCGCAGAAACCACATTAAGAACCAGAAAGACCTCTCGATCAGTATTGGAGAAATGCCAAGTCATGTGAATAAAAGCCAAAAGTGACATCCCGACCCTCGAGTGAATCCAGGATGCATAAGCCGAAAGGGGATACCGCTCTAGAGGGAATCTCATGGGTGATACCCCACCGCAGGGAAAGAAAGCGTAAATGAGAGAGTCTTAACGGTGAAAACCCTCGCGGGCACCTTAAGGCGAAGAAAGTTGAGAGAAATAAAATGAGAGAGTCTTACGGTGAAAACCTTTACGGGCACCTTAAGACGACGGGAGATAGAGAGAAATGAGAGAATCTCATTAGTGAAAACCCTCTAAAGGGCACTGTGAGGTGACAGGACGAGATGGTTACAAGATGTCTGCATGAGACAAGGTTTGGACATCCGTTTACCTCTAGCAGAACGCGGCATCAGAAAGTGATTGACATGAATAGACTGGGTAGTTTAATCTCAAAGGCGTGGCATAACCATTGGATCAGTCACACATTCAGATAAGTTTTCCTATTTTTTGAGTTCATAAAAGTTTTCCTCTTCTTTTGACATTTGCGATCAACATTCTTTTCTTTTCTTTCATTTTCGAAAATTGATTTTTTAAAGCTTACTACCAAGTCTCCCAAAGCAGTATAATGAAAATGAATAGGCGTGGAACGAGGCAATAAGGCAGAAGTCGTGCCGATAGCAAGATTGGGACGACAGGTTGTTTGGAAGGTTCGCAGGAATTACGGAGTATGATGGACACATGTGGCACGTCCGAAAGATGATTTCACGCAACAGATCACCGGCTAAAAAGAGTCGGATCAAACCAAAGATTGGAATGAAAGGGAAAGATGAGAAACCGTTCGTGGAAAGAGCATCGTCCCCAGCAAGCGTCAACGTCATCCTCAAAATTCGAGAGAGGCCAAGCAACTGAAAGAGAAAGAGAATGGCCCCAACAAGAGTGGCACGACCACTCACTGCGTTTTGAAACTAACAATTTTTCTTTGATTTAAAGCAAGAAAAGAGGGTTCGTTGGCGAAAAAGCATACCATCCAGAAGTTTATCAAACTGGGGCAGAAAATTTTCTCCTGTTGCGAAAATTTTCTTGAAAGCAAAGACTCAATGGATAAGGCTAGAAAGCAACAACACGATGGGGTGATCTTTGAGCCTGGTATCATCCCCAGCAGTTGTTGGAAAAATGAAACGATAGCTTCGAGATTCCCCCAGCAGTATTACATCCCATGATTTGCTCGAGGAAGCAAAAGCGTGAGTCCCAGAGGAGGCATGGGAAGAAGGAAGAGAGTGAGGGGCGAAGGAAACAAAGAATACTTCCTCGGCAGCATCATCCCCAGCAGGCGAGTAAACAGTTCCAAAAATATCCCCAGCAGCCAAAAGAAAAGTAATACGACCCAGGGGGGGAAAGCAATTCCAAGACAGGATAATTCAGAAGAAAAGGTGGCCCAATAGGCGATGCAGAAGAAGAAAATGGTACAAAAGGCAAAGGAAGGTGATCAGGATAGGATGAAATTAGTGAATTGTAGTTGAAGTCAGGGAGCCCGCCTGGAGAATGGAGTGGCGATTTAGTTTTAAAGTTGTAATTGAAGTCAGGGAGCCCGCCTGGAGAATGGAGTGGCGATTTTATTTTCCCCAGCAGCCAGAAGAAAAGTAATACGACCGGGGGAAAGCAATTCCAAGACAGGATAATTCAGAAGAGAAGGTGGTCCGAGAGGTAATGCAGGAACAATGATAGGGTACAAGAGGCAAAGGAAGGTAATCAAGATAGGATGAAATCAGTGAGTAGTAGTTGAAGTCAGGGAGCCCGCCTGGAGAATGGAGTGGCGATTTAATTTTGAAGTAGTAGTCGAAGTCGGGGAGCCCGCCTGGAGAATGGAGTGGCGATTTTGTTTTGAAGTAATAGTTGAAGTCAGGGAGCCCGCCCGGAGAATGGAGTGGCGATTTTATTTTGAAGTAGTAGTTGAAGTCGGGAGCCCGCCCGGAGAACGGAGTGGCGATTTTATTTTCAAGTAGTAGTTGAATCAGGGAGCCCGTCCGGAGAATGGAGTGGCGATTTTATTTTCAAGTAGTAGTTGAAGTCAGGGGAGCCCGCCCGGAGAATGGAGTGGCGATTTTATTTTGAAGTAGTAGTTGAAGTCGGTGAGCCCGCCTGGAGACTGGAGTGGCGGTTTTATTTTGAAGTAGTAGTTGAAGTCAGGGAGCCCGCCCGGAGAATGGAGTGGCGATTTTATTTTGAAGTAGTAGTTGAAGTCAGGGAGCCCGCCTGGGAGAATGGAGTGGCGATTTTATTTTGAAGTAGTGGTTGAAGTCAGGGAGCCCGCCTGGAGAATGGAGTGGCGATCTATTTTGGTCGAGGAAAGCGGTTGAATGTAACAGAAATCTCCGGCATGAATCCAAGTTCGTAAGCAGAGGGGAGGCAACAAGGATCAGAAAAGATAGATTCAGATTGCAAAGGAGAATAGCTCGAGGATCATAAAGAAGGAACCAATGGTCAAAGTTCGGCAATCAAGATAGGCCGAAGTAACAATTGGCAGGAGAGAAGAAGCATCAGAAGGAACATCAAGTCAGCAGGATGGCAAGGAGCATGACAAGAGCAAAAGGATAGATAAGAATTCGCAGTACTGTAACTTAGTTTAGCTTCTTATTTTGTTTAGCACGGTGTAATAAGGGGATCGGTTAAGCAGTGGCAACAGCAGTAACAACAGTAACGGCAAGATCACAGCAATCATGGTAGTCCCAGCTACAAAAACTTCCCGAACTACATTGACCTGATTCCTGTTTAGCCCAGGATATGTAGGAGGCCTCCTGAAGTAAAGGCTCGGTCAAGATCTTTTAGAAATGCTTCACACGGAGTGCTCGAACGGGCAAAAATCGCTCGTATTCGCTCACTATCTTTGCACGAAAACTCTTCATGTTTCCGCGCAAAGAGGGGTAGCTGTGAGCACGTGATTTTTGCCTCGCACGAATTACTCCCAAAATATCAAAAAATAAAAGAGTTTTTGTTTGTTTACAATGATTGGGGATCACATGTTCTTTTTCTCATCGCTTGCATTTGGGGGTCCGTGTCTGTTTGCTTAAGTTAACAATCAAAATACATATACCAAATATGTCGCATTTATATTTACAGGGTTAGTTCCGTACTTAGAAATAATTAAGTTTTATTTGGCGAAGAATGAAAAGTTATAAAAAGGGGGGTATTTTTCCGTAATTCTTGTCATTTAATGTACAATTTGGTAGTTAATTGTGTTAATTATTACCAAAAATTAATTATAGGTGCTACAAGTCGATTTGTTATATATATGTATATATATACATAAATATATGTATATATAGATATATGTATATGTAATACAACTTAGAGTGTAGTAAGGAGATCAGATTTGGGCCACAACTTAGCCCAAAAAGCCAGGCCCAAGCGAATCACCTCTGGTCCAGTCCAACCCGTCTCCAGATAAGACCAAACGATGTCGTTTCTGTTTTTAATAAAGAGATCCAAGCCGTCGATCAACCTTGATCGGACGGATCACATTTAATTGCCCCATTCTGTTGATCCCGGCCGTTGGATTCTCATCATCCAACGGCCAAGATTAAAACATTAATTCTAATTACCCAGAAAACCCCCCAAACCCCTTAACCCGTTCATTCCTCAGACCCCCCCCCCCCCATCCCCCCTCGTCTCTCTCTCTCTCAACCTCGTCTCCTTCACAAACAACAAACCCTAGCGCCGCCTCCTCGCCCTTCGCCTGAAAACCCGGCGGCAACAACGCCGCCGGCCACCAAAGTAACACCACACGATCACCTCAACCACGTCTACAAGAACCTGGCAACCCCTAATCTCGAATCAATCGGGAATTTCTCGAATCTTCATTTGAAGATTCGAGTTAAATTCGAACTAACGCCAAACCTCACCAAAATCACACTATAGGCTCCCATGACCTCCCTCAAACCCCCACCGGCTTTGGTTTTGCTCGAATCGAACCCAAAGCCCCAAGCCCCAAATCTGAGCCTATGAACCCTAGATTTCAAATTAGAATCTTCGTTCGGATTTGAGAGAAGTTGAAGCCTAATAGAGGTTAATTGGGATGTTCTCGCTGGAGAACATCTCAATTAAAGTCCTTTAGACTTCAAATCCAAGGCCAAGCTCAAAACAGTCCGGGTTTTGCTTCGATTTCGATTGCGTTCGAGGTAATCTCCCTTTTTCCTATCTATTTTTAATTAGGTATGTGTTGCTTGTGTGTTTTTTTTAGTTCAATTTGTTTAACTTTCTTCGTTGGCCATCCCTATCTGTTCTCCCCTCAAAGACCTTTTATTTGGTCGAATTGTTTTCCGTTATTCGTTCGAATGTGTTTGTCATAGGATAGCTATTCGTTTTGGTTAGCGTCGTCGAATACCTAAGTTTCACTTTGGCCGAGATTTCAGAATCACTGTTTGGTTGATTAATTGGTTATCCATGATTATGTGTTGTAGTTAATCGAATGTCGTCGATGTACCTTCGTAGGTCTGTTTGTTAGAAACAACAGAGCAGTGATTCCTTTGTTACCAACTGATGTCTTAGCTGAATCACTGTAGACTGGTTTCTTATTTGAATCACTGGGGATTGGGAGTTTGAATTGCCTATGTTTTAGGTAGTAATAAGACTGGTTATAGCGGAATTAAGCTCAGTCTCATTAGCAACTAGTGGACTACCACCATGTGAGCACATGTTAGTCCATAATAATATGCCCTTTGAGTAGTGGAACCTGCTGTACAGCAGGCCACTGACTGTCCCGTGGGAACCAGGAATTATTCATTAGTAAAGCCCATACAGGGACAAGGGATAGTGGGAGTTCAGGGATGGGCAGAGAGAGGGATGGGCAAGGGGGTTTAATTTAAGGTCTTTAGGGGAAATGGTTAGATATAAATATAGGGGCAATCTGAAACAGGAGGGATGGTTTTTGATATCCAGAGATAGACCTAGAGAGCCATATAGACAGTCATACCTGGAGAAACCTGAGGGAGAGAGGTCTTAGACAGTGATAGAGAGATTGAAAAATAACTATTGTTTCATTGGATTCCTAGTTGAAATTCACAGAGATCTCTTGCATAGCTTTTAGGGTCATTTGTTCTGTTAGCTGAAGTTGTTTGCCACTGGTTTGCTGAAGTTGATTGTCATTGGTTTGCTGAAGTTGATTGTGTTTTATTTGCTAAGTTGATTGTGTCGAGCCACTGCCAGTGCTGTATTTGGCCACTGGTAGTACCGTGTTTTGGGGCTACTGCTTTGGGTTTGTTTTGGCTGTTTGTTTTGGTTGCTGAGTCAACTGGTTGGTTGTTGCTTGGGTGTATTGTGCGTTGTTGTTGCTGTTGTTCATCTCGTTGCCATTGTTGATCCTGTTCTATCTTCGTTGTCTCAAAAATTTTTCAGGTACACTCTCATGTAACCTTGTTGATTATGAAGCATAATTGTGAGACAAGTGGGTTTGACGTGAAAGAGCAGTTCATATGAATAGAAATTGTACTAATATCATAGGCAATACCTTCATATATTACTCTATATGTATTAAACATAGACTGCTGTAGTTTAATTGGTATGGTGACTGTTGCATTATATTGTTCTATGTACGGACGTAGCTAGTATCTAGTCGGTATAATTTGTGATCGGATTATGTGAATCGTAACTAAAGAGATTATTGATGGCGGGCCTTGAATAGTTAAACTAGAAACATAGGTTTTGTTTAAATTGTTAGTCAAGTACTTACTAGAATATATACATATATACATGTAAAATGGCGATTTCGATGATAGCTACCATAAGAGAAATTGGCAAAAGAAAGAAATATGTCATTCCTCTCTTAGTTTCTGTTTATTGTCACTCATGACGTGCATTGACTTTCAGGCAAGGATAAGAAATAAATATCTTGTAAATTTGTCCTAAACAAGAACAATTAGTGAGAAAAACAGCATGCTTATTTTGGCGCATAAGACTTCGGATTGAGTTTCGAATGCTAAATAAAAATGGCCCATATCGTTCATAAGCCATTACATATATTTAACATTTGATTTGAAATTAGTCAATAAACAATAAGAGTTGGGTTTTCATCATCAACCTGATTTGTAGGGGCAAGGTTCACTTAAAATTTTAAGTTCAACCATTTAAAAATGAAACATAGCTTCATGTTATTTCCTTTTATTGCTAGAGACAAAAACAAGTAGAGAATATAGTTCATCTTAGGATTGGCCTTAATAATAACGAGACGAGCCTCGCCAAACGCAAATACACAATGGCGAGGCCCTCAAATTAGTCGTTATAAAAAGACTTAGACTTGGAGGGACCGTTTAGTGAATTTCACGGTCCTTTCCCAAAGTTAATAAAGACGATAGACTCTTTAGGCGCGATTTATAAGTAAATTACTTTCTTAAATGCGGGTACGCATTTATGTGACCCAAATCTTACTCTCGGCGGAACTGAAATACACTAAAGTCGCAGGCGTACTAGTTGCGGTGCGGCTCGAAATGTGTTTTCGTGATGTCGCAATTCTTCTAAAAAATAAAAGCGAAGCATTAAAAATACATAGTTAAAATATATAAAGAAATCAGATAAAAGCAAAAGTACAATTGAGCGACCGTGCTAAAACCACGGAATCCGGGAGTGCCTAACACCTTCTCCCGGGTTAATAGAGTTCCTTATCCGGTTTTTCTAGTTTCGCAGACTATATTACAAAGTCATAAAATTTCCTCGGTTCGGGATTAAACCGGTAACTTGGGACACCATTATTTTTCCAAGTGGCGACTCTGAATTAAATAAATAAATCCCGTTTCGATTGTCCTTTAATTGGAAAAACTCCTACGTGCTCCCGCGGGTGCGGTAAAAAGGAGGTGTGACACCATTTAACGAATTTCACGGTCTTTTTCCCAAAATTAATCAAGACGATAGACTGTTTAGGCATGACTTCAAATTAATTACTTTTCTAATTATGGGTGCGCATTTATGTGACCCAAATCTTACTCTCGGCGAAACTGAAATACATTAAAGTCACAGGCGTACCGGTTGCGGTGTGACTTGAAATGTGTTTTCGTGACGTCGCAATTCTTCTAAAAATCAAAAAGCGGAACATAATAGAACATAGTTAAAATATATAGAGAAATCAGATAAAAGCAAAAAAGAGCAGTTGAGCGACCGTGCTAGAACCACGGAATCCGGGAGTGCCTAACACCTTCTCCTGGGTTAACAGAATTCCTTATCCAGGTTTCTAGTTTCGCAGACTGTATTACAGAGTCATAAATTTCCTCGGTTCGGGATTAAACCGGTGACTTGGGACACCATTATTTTCCCAAGTGGCGACTCCGAATAATTAAATAAATTGATCCCGTTCCGACTGTCCTTTAAGTGGAAAAACTCCTTCACTGATTATTATTATATCCCTTCTCGGGGAGTAGTACTAAACAGTGGCACATTACGTTTTTACGTTATGTGCGGTGAAAAAGGAGGTGTGACAGCTCTGGCGACTCTGCTGGGGATAGATACCCCGGAACTTCGGTTCTGGGTTTAAGAATTCGAGCTCATTTAAATTGTTGTTTTGCTTATATCTGATTTCATTATATATTTTGATTAATGTGCTACATGTCTACCGCTTTGATAATAGTTGCACTGTATATACAAACTGCTATATGTCTACCGCTTTGATATTGCGTGAATTGTATATAAAACTGTGCCGAAAACCCTTCTCTTCTTACCCCCGGGGATGTGCTTACTGGTTGAGACTCCCCATTTCTGTTAGTGTCAATACCAAAAATAAGAAAAGAGACAGGATAAGTTACAAAGCCGGACGATCCCGCGGGTCCCCGGTACGTAGCCCCCTCCTCAATCCGAGTTTGTCTACTCGGGTACACGGTCTAGTACCATTGAAAACATCAGGATATTGAGCATATTGAGCCTAAATTAGGACGATTATTTGCATCATGTTTTGACTTAGGGGACTCAACACAGGGGTTGGGTCCGTCTAGGACATGTGACCCGGTAATCAAAAGACCGAGCATGTTATATGTTGCATTTATTTGTTCTAGATTATTATTAGCTAAATTCCTGAAAAATAAAAAGAGAGGAAATTTTTTTTAAAAAAAATCGAAATGTCAACGAAACGCTGTCGAAAGTTTGAAAAGAAAATTTGAAAAAATAGGTGGAACAATTTTTTTTGAAATAATTGGTCAAATAATCTGACCGAACTACGCAGGTTTGATTCTCGCCATTAGGTGGGATACGTAGGCAACCCTCATCGGGTCCAACCACCCCTTTAAAAAATCAAAAGAAAATGTGTGTTTAATTTTGTCAATAAAATCAAAGTGATGCCGTTTTTGCAAATAGCCGAATGTTCCGAAAGGACGTCGGAAGGCTGTTTTTGCAAAAAATAGCCACTTTGAATCTTTATAAATAATTTTTGGGCACAACCTTGAAATATTCCCTCGCGGAAATGTTGAAAGGTCGTAGCCGCAAAATCAAGTTTGGGTTACCACCCTTTTATCAAAAAAAAATGTCGAATTTTAGTTTTCAATAAAATCGAAGTGACGCTATTTTTGAAAATAGCCGAATGTTCCGAAATGATGCCGGAAGGTTGTTTTTTGCAAAAATAGCCACTTTGAGTCGTTTGTAAATAATTTTGGACACAGCCTGGAAATCTTTCCTCGCGGAAATGTCGAAAGGATGTATCCGCAAAAAATCAAGTTTTGAGTCATCACTCAACTTTACAAAAATAACCACTTTATCAAATAAGCCATTACATGGCTGGAGTTTTGCTGAAATAGCCACATTTTTGCATTTTAACTTCCTCAGTCTTGTGTTGGCCTGTGTCGGTGTTGAACGATGCCCCATGGGCCCCAGGATAAAAATTTTGAATTTGTATCTTCTTAAATAAAATTTTGCAAAAAGAGCTACTTTGTCTAAATAAGCCATTACACGACCAATTTTGTAAAAATAGTCACAATTGACATCAAAAACTTCTTAATCTTGTGTTGGCCTATAGCGACGCCGAACGATGCCCCATGAGCCCCAGGATGAGGAAATTTTCAAGTTTATCTTTCTTAAATAAATTTTGCAAAAATAGTCATTTTGTCAAATAAGCCATTATGTGGCCAATTTTGTAGAAATAGTCATAATTGACACCAAAAAATATTCTTTTTCTTGTAGAAATCTCCTACACAAGTTTGTAGTTGGAGTCGGCTTCTATAAGTTTCCTTCAAAGATAAAAAAAATCAAAAAAAAATCAAATAAACATCTCTTTATTTCTTGTATTAATTTGCAAGAACTACGCTCGGTCTGATTCATGCGGGGTCATGATACGTAGGCAATCTCCAAAAGATTCGACCACAACTGTATATGTATATATATAATATAAAATAAAAAAATAAAAAATAAAAATATATAAAAATAAAAAATTTGATAAGGACTGTCTGAGTCCATTCTAACATGTTTTGTATTGAATTGTAAAGTAAGTAGAAGGTGGTTGGTTTGTGACAAGCGGACAACGCAAGATCCCCGAAAGATGGTACAGGTGGAAATAACCCAAAGATTGAAAAGCTTAGTGTCACACCTCCCTTTTTACTACCCCAACATGCGTAAAGGTGTATAAATACACTTGTAGGGTATACCCCGACGCTCAATTACCCGAGACGGATAAAATAACGTAAGGGAAGGAGTTTTTCCAATTTAAGGACAATCGGTTCGGGATTTTATTAGAGATTAATCGGAGTCGCCACTTGGGAATGACAATGGTGTCCCAAGTCACCGGTTAATCCCGAATCCGAGGAATTTTGACTCTTAAAATGTCTGCGAAGCAGAGGTCCGGATAAGGAACTCCGTTAACCCGGGAGAAGGTGTTAGGCACTCCCGGATTCCGTGGTTTTAGCACGGTCGCTCCACTGTCGTTCTTGACTTTTGTTTGACTCGGTTATAGATTTTAACAACATAATGTGCTTTTACGTTAAAATATTATTTTTAGTAATTTGCGGTATCGCGAAAACACGCCTCGAGTCATACCGCAACCAGTACGCCTATGACTTTTGGTGTATTTCAGCTTTACCGAGATTTGGATTTGAGTCGCACCAAGTGCACACTCGTTCATCGGAAGGTATATTAAAATCGTGCCCTAAAGTAATGTCTATCGGCTTTTAAATCTTTTGGGAGAAGCTATGGAATTGGCTATTAGCTTTCCCGGGTCTATTTGTGTTATATCGTTACTAAATGGGGCCCTGGTGTTATTCGGGCGAGGCTCGTCCCAATTTTCATTAAAGGATTCAATGCTTGTATTTAACTATGTTTTCTATACTTGTTCTTTCCTTAATCGTATTACTACACTATACTAATCCAGGCCTGTTGAGTTTATGTTATTTATTGGGCCTGGTTCTCATTGAAGCTTTACTCACATTACATCGATCCAGGCCTTGAAGGCCCGGGTATTTACTGATTTTAGGGGTCATTAGCCAATTGGCTACTTACCATAGTTTGGGCTCATGCCCAGAATTAAGCCCAGACAGAAATGGAATGGTATTGAAAACAAACAAAGATGCACGTTTTTGATCAATAAGAAAGCATTTTATTAATATCAGATGTACACAAAACAACAATTCTAAATCAGTGATCTTCTGTACAGGCTTGAGGAAACTATAAAGCACTATCATTTTACAGTTAAGAAATCATACTATTAATTGCTGGCTCAAGGTTAATACCAATTCTAAGAAGTCTGATTACATAAGAAAACTTAGAAAATGATTAAGCTAATTAACTATAACTATGAACTAACTAATTGACTACTTCGTATAATTACAGTACCAATTTCATTTGCAACTTATACTTAGTATTATCCCCAGTTCTTCTTTTCTATAGCCTACTGTGATATCGTTTTCTTTGATTCTTAGGATTATGTAGGCGACAAGTATGCAATCTAATGATCCTATTATTCCATTTAAGATACTTATGGATGAATGAATCAGATACCTATGTATGCTTACACTAATGATTTTCATGACTTATTACCAGATTATTAACCCATGGCTTGACCTAACACTTTTCTCTTTCAACACTTATTATTACCTAAACGCAAATCAGTGAAAATGTAATTAACTATACGGTCAGGTGTTTGCGAAATTAATGTGAACTTAGTGCTTATCAGTTTTGCAAGTATTATGAATTAACTTATGTTTTAGAGCATTTTCCTAATTAAACTAAGTGATAAGCTATCTACACTACATTACCACTATACTACTACTATTACATTGTTTCTGTTTTTGTTCTTCAACTACTACACTATTACAATTAAGCTACTGATTAAGTAATACAAAATGGCAAAATGGATTAAAACAGGTACTTCATTCCATTAAAGCATTTCAGCAACTACATCTTCATTAGAATAGAGAAGTGTACCTGGATCAAATAGAAAGAGAACCAATGAGTCTAAGGGATGAGAAGTAATCAACAATGGTTCACGCAAGGCAATGCAACAGTGAGATGGATAAAGCACAGCAACACAGCAACACAGCAACAGCAATATGTGAGAAACCCAGCAGATAATCGGACAGGAACCCAGAAAAAACAGATAATCGATCAAGCCAAAAACCCAAAATCAGAAGCAATAGGCGAATTTTAACCCGAGAAATCTCAGAAAATCCTATTGTTTTTATGCTATTTTCACTCTCAAGCTAATGAATTTCAGATTGCTAATGTTTGAACCTAGATATCTTTCTCCTATCACTCAGCTTGGAACCCCAAATATTAACTCAGATTGCTCTCCAATGGAATCCCCCAATATTAACTCAGATTGTTCTTTTTTCAGCCCCATTCTTAGAGGTATATATAGCTAACCTAAGGCTGAAACTTGGGGAGAAAGTTATGGGATTTTATCCCACTTCTCCCCTCCTAAATTTATTAAATCTACACTTAAGTCCATATTTCAGTTACCAGAAACCCTTCCAGCATGTGCTGGAAGGTTCTAAAGATTCCCTTTTATGGGTTTTTACTAGTATGACCTTATGGGTTTGAGATTTTTACAGATTTCCCATTTTTAGGAGACCATTATACCCCTAAATCTCTGCAAAATTGCAGAAATCAGGAGCATGAATGTCCCTATTACCCTCCTAAGTTCTTACTAGTTACTATTTTACCTTTTAAATACCCAATTATGCCCCTAAGGGCACTGCTGATTTACCAGCTTGCCTAGGGCAGATTTTAGATTGTTTTGAACCTATTTAACTAATAGCCAGCCCTGGCATTAGTATTTAAGGGCTGGCCATTTTTATTTTTAAGAACTATTTCAAATTTAGCCATTTTTAAGTTAATTCCAGTCAATTAAGACCCATTTATTCCTAATTAAAGCTAATTGCAGGCATAGCCTGCTTTGTTATTATGTTAAACCTATTTAAAATTTAGCCAGCCTCAAGTTGAGACTTAGCTTGGGCTATTAAAGCCATATACTGAACAGCTCGGCCCAAAACCTTTACAGGTTTGGCCACTTTGTTGTTCAGGGCTCTAAAGAGAGCCTGGGCCAGTCTGCATTTGCAGACACAGCCATTTTGCACAACCAGCCACTGTTTAACAGTGAACTGTGTGTTAGGGCTTATAGAATTGGTCAACCCTTTGCAAGGTTGACCATTCTTAAGCCAATTATTTAACTAACAGCCTATTTTGTTCATTTTCAGCTAATTCCTAACTAATTAATGAGACCTAGCAGCTATAGCCAATTCACCTAAGCATGAAAGCATTAACAGTGTTCAACTAACATGGAACTATTGCAGTTTTAGCCATTTCAAAGTGTAATTGCACCCATAACCATATGAAACCTAACAGTGTTTACCAACTAATTAAAATTCAGGAAAGGGATTTGATAATGTTGAATCTCAACTAATCAATTCACATTGCTCAGGTTCATATAGCAAAGATATCAATTAATCATTGAACAGAACTAATTAGAAACAGCTCATGTTAAATGACTCACTGAAAGACTCTAACATACTCAAGATTCATGGGCATATGGACACTAAATTCTCACAAAACAGTCCAGAAGAAAGATTAAGCATGGCTTACAAGAATCAGAGGACCTATGGTATCACTTAGAAACACTTTACCTACCCATTTTCAATGCAAGTCATGACAGACAAGATGAAGGATGTAGAACAGAAGGGCATAGAGAAGATAAAAATACATGTGAATGACCATTGAGGATGTTATTAGGGTAAAATCCCTTAAGTAGACATGAGAATCAAACTGTTTACTCAAGAATCTAACTAAGAAGAGAGAACAATAGAAAACATGACAAGCTGAATAGAACAAGCTTCACTTGAGAGTTAAACAACTAAGCTAAAGCATGAAACAGGAATGAAGAACAATCATGACATTGTAAACCCACCAGATTAAGAGACAATATACACAGAAGATAGATAGGTATTTTAACTCACAGGAACAGAACACAACGAATCAAGATGAGCATGAGAATAAACAAGATGGAGAATATTAACACTAACATGCTCAGAAGCAGAATAATAAGAAAAGATAGGCATAATGAAACAAAAAAGGATAAACAAGCAACAGAGCAATCACCAAGTATAAACCCTAAGCTATCAGCTAGACAAAAGAGAGAAAAACAGAAGAGGTACTATAAACCAATCATAAGAAACATTCCTAAAGATGAGAATCGAATAGCTAAACTAGCATGCAGAACAAACACGCAAAGAAACAGAAGAAAAGATATTGAAAGCTAACAGAATGAGTAACCTTAATAGGGATAGCAGATGAAGAAAAACAAGGATATCAAGATTACATACTTAAAACAGAGAAACCAACAAGGATGAAGTACTAGATAACTCTAATTCATGCGACCAACTAAACTAGACCTAACAGAACAAATTAAAAGCATGAAGCAAGCAAAAATAACAAAAAGAAAAGATAAACTAAACACAGAGAGGGATAGGGACTTAGCTTGCGGGGCCGGTCCCCCGAGCTTCCTATTCTTTTATTTTCCTCACTCCTTTCACTCTCTAATTCCCTAGCCTTTTTTCTTTCTTGTTTTCTTTTTCTTTATTCGTTCATGTCTCTCTATTCTTTTCAGAACTTTTTTCTTCCAATTTTTCTCTGATTTTCATTCAGGCCTAAAGACGAGGCCTTTTTGGATTTCGGCTTGAAGAGGGGTGTTTGGGTGAGGGTAAAGAACGATTTTTGATTGGGGGTTGAACTTGGGGTTGCCGGAGTTAGGGTTCCGACGACCCTTTTTGGGATATTCGAAACGTTCCAGACTTATTCGAGGGTAGTGGTTAACATGGTTGGGTAGATCATGAAGAGACGGTTCGAATGGCATTAGTTTGAAGTGGATCTTCATACTTTGGTGGTCACCGGTGTAACTCCGGTGACCGGGATTTATGAAGACGAGGTGTTTTTTCTGGGTTCTCGGGTGTGCTATGAAATGAAGAAGAAGGAGAAGAAGAGGGGAGTAGTAAGAGGAGCCGGCGACCACCGTAGGAGTGGTGGCCGCCATGGCCGGCTAGGGCTTCTGTGAAGATGGTGATGAAGATGAAGAGAAGGGCGGCTGTCTCTTAGGGTTTAGATTTTGGCAAAATGAGACAGCCGCTTCAGACAAGGCCCTTTTATAGGCCAAATATCCGATGAAATCTCGGCCGTTCGTTTGATCAAGATCGACGGTCTTAGAGAGGCGTTACTTAAACGCCGTCATTTGATTGTTTATGAGACTAAAGTCTCTAGCCGTTGGATCAAATCACACAGACGGCTCAGATCAAATCTCCTATAATTAATTAAGACCTAAATTCAACTAAATATCCCAGCCGTTAGATCAACGAGGTCGGACGACTGGGATCGAATCCCTTAGAGACCTGGACCGGGTCTGCTTTGGGCCTAGGGACTGGGCTGGCCATTTGGACTCACATTTGGCCCAGATTTATTACACAACCTATTTTTTTGTATTTTTCAATTTTAATGATTTTTATGTATTTTCTTTTATACTTTTTTTTTCTTTTCTTTTATGAAAAATTATAAATCCTAATTTACTACCTACTCTAATTTTCTAGTATTTTTTGGTAATTTTCTGCTATTTTTTCCTAATTTCTTCTACTTAAGCTATTTTACTAATTTTCTAATTAACTAAACTAACAAATTAATTACTACTAATTTTTTTGATTTTTTCCAATTTTTTTACTTATTCAAACACACAAAAATATAACTAATTTCAAGCAAAGCAAGTAATTGCACTCAAAAACATATTTATTTTAATTTTGGAATTATTTGCCTGGTGCAAAAATCATGTGCTCACAGCTGCCCCTCTTTGCTCGGGAACACGAAGAGTTTCAGTGCAAAGATAAGTGAGCAGTAATGAGAGATTTTTGCACATCGGCATATTCCGTGAAAGCATTTTTGAAAACCTTTTGACCGCACCCTCCTTTAGAGGTTGCCTACATATCCTGGGCTAAACAGGAATCAGGTCAGTGTAGTTCGGGAAGGTCTGGCAGTTTTAAAAACTACCAGACTCACTGTTGCATTGACACTGTTGAGACCTGCTGACTTACTCCTTATTACACCGGGGGGAAAAATGTAAAATGAAGAAGCTATTCTAAGCTATGATCCTACAATTACAATTGTTCTTAATTTAGCTTTTGCCCTTCTTCCCTTTCCGGTGATGCAGAATCTTCCTTTTTTGTTGATTTTCTTTGATGTTGACTCTCTTTTTGTCGATTTTTCTTTTCTTGTTGACTCTCTTTTTTGTTGATTTTCTTGTTTTTCTTGATCTCGAGCTGAACCTGCTCAAAACAAAACAACAAACTACCTTTTTTTCTTTTTCTGCCCCAGTGTGGGCTTTTCCATGATGTGCAAAAATATTCCCGTATTTGAAGGTGGGCGCCTAACAGAATTTAAACGTGCAATGTGAATGCAGAAAATATTCCCGTATTAGAAGGTGGGCGCCTAACAGAAATTAAACGTGCAATGCGATGCAGAAAATATTCCCGTATTTGAAGGTGGGCGCCTAACAGAATTTAAACGTGCAATGCGAATGCAGAAAATATTCCCGTATTTGAAGGTGGGCGCCTAACAGAATTTAAACGTGCAATGCGAATGCAGAAAATATTCCCGTATTTGAAGGTGGGCGCCTAACAGAAATTAAACGTGCAATGCGATGCAGAAAATATTCCCGTATTTGAAGGTGGGCGCCTAACAGAAATTAAACGTGCAATGCGATGCAGAAAATATTCCCGTATTTGAAGGTGGGCGCCTAACAGAATTTAAACGTGCAATGCGAATGCAGAAAATATTCCCGTATTTGAAGGTGGGCGCCTAACATAATTTAAACGTGCAATGCGATGCAGAAAATATTCCCGTATTTGAAGGTGGGCGCCTAACGGAATTTAAACGTGCAATGCGAATGCAGAAAATATTCCCGTATTTGAAGGTGGGCGCCTAACAGAATTTAAACGTGCAATGCAAATGCAGAAAATATTCCCGTATTTGAAGGTGGGCGCCTAACAGAAATTTAAACGTGCAATGCGAATGCAGAAAATATTCCCGTATTTGAAGGTGGGCGCCTAACAGAATTTAAACGTGCAATGCGAATGCGCAGAAAATATTCCCGTATTTGAAGGTGGGCGCCTAACAGAAATTTAAACGTGCAATGCGATGCAGAAAAGTATTCCCGTATTTGAAGGTGGGCGCCTAACAGAAATTTAAATGTGCAATGCGGATGCAGAAAATATTCCCGCAGCCTGAGGACTGGGGAGCAGATTTTAAAAGATGTTACCTTCCTATTTTTGGTATTTTCCTTTTTACCGACTTATCTTTTGCCTGTGAATTTCTCCACTTATTCGGCAGACTTTCTCTTTTTGGTATTTTAAATTTCCCACATTGGTCACATTCACTTTAAAGTGATTAGTGACAATTTGTTCATGCATGAAACAAAATTTATTAGATATAAACTGCTGGCAACTGGCATCTGCCGTCTCCACTTCTTATTGCTTCCTTTGTTTTTGCTTTTTCATGTTGCATGGCTTTCAACTTCTTGTCCCTTGCAGACTCTTTTTGTATTTTCTCATTTTTTCCATTTTTGTTTTGTTTTCTTTTTCTTTGGCCACGTTTGCCAAGCTTCTTTATTCCTTTCCCCAATCTTCTATCCTTTCTGATCCAATGTTATTCCAACTTCCGTTATCAGGAGCTGGTAGTTAGCTCTCAAAAGGGTAAACAATGAAATGCAGGAAAAATGAAAGAAAGGTAAGGGTATTTCGGAGAGATGACAGAACTTATCTGGGTATTTGCTGGCTGATTCCGCTGACCATGCCATGTATTTAAACTCTGACCCAGTTCGTTCCAATCATTATTCGGACTCCAAATTGCCTTTGACCCAAACCGATACTCTTTTTTGTTGCCTTTTGCTCTTTTCTGAGAATCCTCACGATCGCCCTAAGGTGCCTCGAAAGGTTTTCACCAATGACTCTCTCATTTATTCTCTCAACCTCACAATCGTCTCACAGTGCCGATTAAGGTTTTCACCGATGAGACTCTCTCATTTTATTTCTCTCAACCTCACAATCGCCTCACAGTGCCGGCTAAGGTTTTCACTGATGAGACTCTCTCATTTTTTATATTTTTTCCATTTTTGCTTTTTTGTATTTTGTTTTCTGTTCCACGGGTATTGTCCGATGCTTCGCTCCTTCGTTGTATTTGTTATCATTTCAAAATTGATCAGAAGGTCTTTCTTTGGACTGTAACGTGGCTTTTGGACTGGTTAAGAAAGAAAGATATAAAGGCTCAAAATTTCAACGAGGGTTAAAAATATTTACAACTCTCGGAATTATTAAACATAACTTCTGCCCCAGTTTCAATATGTGGGGAATTTTTGGATTTTTCTTTATTGTGACTGAACCTCAGAGAGGCTGCCTACGTACCCTTTCGGGATCAAGTCAGACGTAGTTCATCCAACTTCAAAAGTTAGATGGATTTCTTTTTTGACTTTTTCCCGATTTTTGTCTTTTTCTCTTTTTTTTTTTCATCATTTTTTCATTTTTCATTTTTTGTCATTTTTCCATCATTTCATTTTTCATTCTGGCAATTTCGATCTTATTATACTAGAGCGATTCCGAGAGAGGGATATGAAAGAATTCATTCATTAAGGCTCAAAGGGGTTAACAATGGATAAAGTGTTTGGATAGAGAATAAAATGCCTTCGTCATTTCAATTCCAAAATCACAACAAAATACAAAACATACAATTGAAAAGGAATCATACATAGTATCTTTTGACCGCATCCGAATTGATAGCAGTCTCTACGCACTTTCCTTCAACATCTGTTAAGTATAATGCCTCCATTGGACAACACCCGTGATACCACAAATGGTCCCTGCCAATTCGGCGCAAACTTGCCTTTTGCCTCTGCCCAATGTGGTAAGATACGCCTCAATACCAGTTGTCCGACTTCAAACTTTCGAGGTCGTACCTTCTTATTATACGCTCTGGCCATTCTCCGCTGATACAACTGTCCATGGCAGACTGCGGCCAATCTCTTCTCATCAATCAAATTCAACTGTTCTAACCGGGCCTTTACCCATTCATCGTCATCTATCTCGGATTCGGCTATAATTCGCAATGACGGTATTTCTATTTCTGCGGGTATAACGGCCTCTGTTCCATACACCAGGGTATAAGGTGTGGTTCCGATAGAAGTACGTACCGTCGTGCGGTAACCCATGAGAGCAAAGGGTAACTTTTCATGCCATTGCCTGGATCCCTCCACCATTTTCCGGAGAATCTTCTTGATGTTCTTATTTGCCGCCTCTACTGCACCATTCGCCTTTGGCCTGTAAGGCGTGGAATTGCGGTGCGTGATCTTAAACCTTTCACAAACTTCTGCCATGAGATGACTGTTTAAATTGGCTCCATTGTCTGTGATAATCACTTTTGGGATTCCAAATCGGCATATGATATTCTCGTGCACAAAATCCACCACCGCTTTCTTCGTCACCGCCTTGAATGTCTTAGCTTCGACCCACTTGGTGAAATAATCAATTGCAACCAGGATAAACCCGTGCCCATTAGAAGCGGCTGGATCTATTGGGCCGATGACATCCATGCCCCAAGCAACAAAGGGCCAAGGTGCTGACATTGTGTGCAACTCATAAGGCGGGGAGTGGATCAGATCCCCATGTACCTGGCATTGATGGCATTTCTTTACATACCTGATACAATCACGCTCCATCGTGAGCCAGTAGTACCCAGCTCTCAAGATCTTCTTTGCTAAAACATATCCGCTCATGTGAGGCCCGCATACTCCAGCATGTACTTCATTCATGATTTCATCTGCTTGTTGTGCATCCACACATCTCAATAAACCCAGATCTGGTGTTCTTTTGTATACCACTCCTCCACTGAAGAAAAATCCATTGTCCAGACGCCTGATGGCTCTCTTCTGGTCTCCGGTGGCTTGCTCCGGGTATTTGCCAACTTTCAAGTATTCTCTAATATCATGATACCACGGCTCTCCATCCGACTCTTCTTCCACAGCGAAGCAATAAGCATTCTGATCTCGGACTTGGATCTGGAGCGGATCTATATATGTCTTGTCCGGATGATGCAACATAGAGGACAATGTGGCCAAAGCATCTGCAATCTCATTGTGCATTCTCGGGATATGCTTGAATTCTATAGACCGGAATCTTTGAGACAACTCGTGCAAACAATACCGATATGGTATCAATTTCAAATCTCGTGTCTCCCATTCCCCTTGAATTTGGTGTACCAAGAGATCCGAGTCACCCATGACCAAAATCTCTTGAATACCCATGTCAATTGCCATCCTTAATCCCAAGATGCATGCCTCATATTCGGCCATATTGTTGGTACAGAAAAATCGAAGCTGAGCTGTAACGGGATAGTGTTGACCCGTACTTGAAATGAGTACCGCTCCGATACCAACGCCCCTACTGTTGACGGCTCCGTCAAAGTACATTTTCCATCCTGATCTCTCCTCTTGCTCCGTCTCTTCGACAAGCATTGCCTCTTCATTCGGGAAGTATGTTTTCAGTGGTTCATATTCATCATCCACCGGATTCTCGGCTAAGTGGTCCGCAATAGCTTGTGCCTTCATTACCGTACGAGTTACATAGACAATGTCAAATTCCTGTGAGCAGAATCTGCCATTTGGCCAGTCTTCCCGTAGGCATAGGCTTCTGAAATATATACTTGAGAGGATCCAATCGTGATATCAAGTACGTGGTGTATGCCGACAAATAATGCTTTAGCTTCTGAGCCACCCAAATCAATGCACAACAAGTTCTCTCCAGTTGGGTATACTTCACCTCGTAAGATGTAAACTTTTTGCTGAGGTAGTAGATGGCTTGTTCTTTCTTGCCTGTCTCATCATGTTGACCCAGTACACAACCGAAAGAGTTATCTAGCACCGTCAAATACAAAATCAGAGGACGCCCTGGTTCCGGAGGAACTAACACCGGAGGATTGGCCAAATATTCCTTGATCTTGTCAAAGGCTTCCTGACACTCGTCGGTCCATTTCACTGCTGCATCTTTCTTCAAAAACTTGAAGATTGGTTCGCATGTTGATGTCAATTGAGCAATGAACCGGCTAATGTAATTCAACCTTCCTAATAAGCTCATGACCTCCTTCTTGTTCTTCGGCGGAGGTAGACTTTGAATAGCCTTGATCTTTGAGGGATCCAGTTCAATACCTCGCCGACTCACAATAAACCCCAGTAGTTTCCCTGAAGGTACTCCAAAAGCACACTTCGCCGGATTGAGCTTTAGATTGTACCTCCGGAGTCTTTGGAAAACTTCCTTAAATCTTTCACATGATCAGGTTGTTTTCTAGACTTTATGATGACATCGTCCACATATACCTCAATTTCTCTATGCATCATATCATGAAACATAGTGGTCATTGCCCTCATGTAAGTTTCCCCGGCATTCTTCAATCCAAACGGCATTACTCTGTAACAGTACGTTCCCCAAGGTGTAATGAAGGCAGTTTTCTCAGCATCTTCTTCGTCCATCAGGATCTGGTGATAACCTGCGTAACAATCCACAAACGAACCGATCTCATGCTTGGCGCAATTGTCGATCAATATGTGAATGTTTGGCAATGGGAAGTCATCCTTCGGACCGGCTTTATTGAGGTCTCTGTAGTCTACACACACTCCTGGTTTTGCCATCTTTCTTTGGGACCGGCACAACATTTGCCAACCAGGTGGGGTATTTGGTAACTCTTATGACCTTTGCCTCGAACTGCTTATTCACCTCTTCCTTTATCTTCACGCTAATGTCCGTTTTGAATTTTCTCAGCTTTTGTTTCACTGGCCGGCATTCCGAGTAGATAGGCAACTTGTGTACCACTAAATCTGTGCTAAGCCCGGGCATGTCATCATAGGACCAGGCAAAGATGTCCTTAAATTCATGTAACAACCTTATCAATTCATCCTTGAGGGGTGCTTCCAAATGCACACTAATCTTTGTTTCTCGGACATCATCTTCGCTCCCCAAGTTTACAGATTCTGTATCGCTCAGATTCGGCTTGGGTTTTTCCTCATATTGTTTCATGTCCTTACTTATTTCCTCCAGGGCTTCCTCATCCTCACATTCTACTTCACTATCTTCCTCGATTTCCTGTATAGTAACGTGATTGTCGGAACTGGGTCTAGAATCCTTCACGCATGACATGGCATTGGAATCAACACATGCAAAACTGTACAAAAGGAAAAAAATAAAGAAAAATAAGGCAAAAGTGAAGAAAAAGGAAAAACTGCATTTCATTAATAAAAGAAACGAACAATGTTCGGGATACATGGTGATTTTTTTTTTCATGAGGGGAATGGGGAAATTATAAAATAACAACTTTCGGGGAAACAATGATGAAATTTTGAGCTAACTACCAAGACTCCTTCCGGATAAGGAAAGGAGTAGCCTCCCAATTGTTCAATGTGACTCTGGGCCCCACAAATTGCACGTCCATTCTGCTCGTGCCTTCCCCTGCTTCAATTGTATTCACCTCCCAGAACATTTTCTTAAAACCAAGCATTTCTTCATCAAGTTGGGTCGCAATGCACTTTGCCGCAGCAGATGGTTGATATTTTGTACCAGGCCCGATAAAGATGTCGGATAATTTGGGTATGGGTTTGGGCAAGGTCCAGTTTCTCTTGGCTTTAGAGGCTCTTTGGATATCGGCAAAGGTGGGTTTGAACCCTAAGCCGAATGTACCTTTATTCTACGGAAGCTGAACTGGTTGAGTGACTCCCTGCAGTGTTTTGCCTAATCCCCTCCCCGGTGCAAATCCGTTTTTCAGCATTTCTCTGGCCACCATTATAGCAGTTGGTGCCATCATCGGGGTTGGTAACTTTTCTCCTTCAGCAACTCTATTCACCTCAACAGCATCCGTCACTTGGTAGACCCAAGGACCCCTATCCCCATCAGTACCATCAAAAGGTGCTACCACATTACAAGCATTTTCCTCTCCGTGTACAACAATCTCTTGTTGCTCCCATTCAAACTTGACCATCCTGGTGTAGAGAAGATGGTACCGCTTTGGCCGCATGAATCTAGGGTCGACCTAACAGCAAGTTATATGATACGGCAATATCGAGCACCTGGAACTCCATCGTAAAATCAACGGTACCGATGGTCACTTCCAAAATAATATCCCCCAACGTGTTCTTACCTCCGCCGTCAAACCCTCTCACATTGATACTCTTTCTCCGGATTCTGTCTGGGCTAATGTTCAGCTTCCCTAGAGTTGACAGCGGGCAGATGTTCGCGCTCGATCCATTGTCAATCAATACCCTAGTCACGACTGACTCTTCACTCTTTACCGTGAGGTACAATGCTTTATTGTGTTCAGTTCCTTCCACCGGCAACTCCCTATCAGAGAAGGTGATTCTATTGGACTCGAAAATTTTGCTGGTAATCTTCTCCAAATGACACACCGAAATCTTCTCCGGAACATGAGCCTCATTTAGAATCTTCATAAGAGCCTTCCGGTGCTCCTCTGAATGTATCAACAAAGATAACAAAGAAATCTGGGCCGGGGTCTTTCTTAACTGCTCGACCACTGAGTACTCTTGTGACTTCATTTTCTTAAGAAATTCTTCTGCTTCCTCCTCCGACACTGGCTTCTTCACTTGACTTTCTTTTACCGTTTTCATCTTTCTCAGCTCCTCTGGAGCAAAACACCTTCCAGATCGTGTGAGTCCATGCGTTTCGTTAATTTCACCAGAAATCTCTTTTCCCTTGTAAACTACTGTTACCTTGTTATAGTTCCAAGGCACGGTCTTTGTATTCACCACTGGCATTTGCACTACTGGTTTTATGATCACTGGCTCTGCACTTGCTCCTTTCACAGTCACGATCGTCTTTGCACCTGGAACTACCACCTTTAAACCTCCCATCACTACCGGCTTTGGTTTCTCAACAATTGCTTCCTCTTTCACAATTTCTTTCTCTAACTTGTCACTCGACTTTATCATCATGACGGCCTGAGATGGTTTTTGATTGCCATCACCCTGCACCAGTTCTACATATTCGTTTCATAGTGATTCGGCAATGGATTCTGAGTAATGTTTGGGGCCTCGGGAGCCTGCACTTCAATTCTCCTCTCATCGATAAGATCTTGAATGGCATTCTTTAATTGCCAACACTTCTCAGTATCGTGGCCCAATGTTCCCGAACAGTATTCACATCTGACAGAAGAATCAAGATTTTTCGGGGGTGGGTTCGGATTTTTTGGTGCGATTGGTCTCAACATCCCCAATTCTTTCAACCTGTGGTAAAGACTGGTATATGACTCTCCGAGATGAGTGAATGTCTTTCTTGCTTTGTTTCTCCAATCGGCGTCCGGCCTGGGTCTATTCTGGTTTCGGTAAGGTTTGGGGGTTGGGTATGTATTTTGAGTATGGTACACATTGTGTGGAGCTTGAGCTCTCCACACGTGGGGTGGTGGTGGTGGATAAGCTTGGGTTTGAGGGTGATGGTAATGGGGTACAGTCGGTGGGTACGGTGGTGGTGGTGGGTTATATGGGCTCGGTGCATTGTAGGGATTTGGCGGGTAAGATGGTGGAGGTGGATTATATGGGGTTGATGGGCTTGGTGGGTGTTGGCGATAGGGTCTTGGTGGATTATAATGTGGGTTGCGACTCCATGACCTACTTTCAATGGTTGATACTTCTTCTTTCTTCTTCTTTCCCATCACTCCTCCGCTTCCACTCTGTATAGCTTGATTGGTGGCTTTGATAGCCGAAAAACTCATAATTTTGTTTGTCTTCAAACCCTCTTCTACAAAACTTCCCATTTTCACAACTTCGTTGAAACTTTTTCCAATTGCCGACACTAGATGGCCGTAGTATGTTGGATCTAAAGCTTGCAGAAAACAATCCACCATCTCTCCCTCTTTCATCGGTGGATCCACCCTAGCGGCCTGTTCCCTCCATCTAAAACCGTATTCTCTAAAGCTCTCTCCCGGCTTTTTCTCCAGCTTGGTAAGGGATAACCTGTCGGGTATGATCTCCAGATTGTACTGAAAATGACTAGCGAAAGCTTGTGCTAAATCATCCCAAACGAACCATCTTGTATGGTCCTGTCGAGTATACCATTCCAGCGCTGATCCACTCAAACTTTGGCTGAAATATGCCATCAACAATTCATCTCTACCTCCCGCGCCTCTCATCTTGCTACAATATCCTCTTAGATGAGCTACCGGATCCCCGTGTCCGTTGTACATGTCGAACTTGGGCAACTTAAATCCCGCAGGAAGCTGCACCTCAGGGAACAAACACAGGTCTTTGTAGGCTACACTTACTTGCCCTCTCAGCCCTTGCATATGGCGGAAAGCATTCTCAAGACTCTTCACTTTCCGAGCCATCTCCTCCTGCCCGGCACTTGCTTCTATCATCGGAGCGTGAGACTCGTGTTGTCTGAAAGTCGGCTCCGGAGGGTAGTAGTGAGAATCCTGGATATGGAACATTGGTTCACTAGAGGATTTGTGGATAACAGCGGGCGGAGGTGCCACATATACAGGAGCAACTTGTGGTATAGGAGGTGGTGCTTGCTTGGCTGGAGGTGGTGGTATCTGGGAGGTGGAAGCATAGTAGTGAGGGTAATCGGGGTAGGTGGAGGACGAGTTCATTGTTGGTGGCTCGGGGTTAGGATTGGCTGGAGGGACATATGCAGGGTTAGCAGGGTAGGCTGGTAGTGGTTGACCTCTTGACCAAGCCTGGTACATTTCAGCCATCTGTTGTCTTAACTTGTACATTTCTTCTTTCATCCCCGCCACATCCACGATCTCTTCTTCGTGAGCAGGGTCTACAATGGTTGCCTCGATCTCCTGGGATACAGCCTTTGTCATCTTTTTGGACCTGGTGTTGTATGGGTGAGTAGCCAGTATGCCAGTTGCCTAGAAAATCTGTACTCACAAACATCAACACCTGTTAATTGTTAGCGCATAAATAAAATGCAACGACTTTAAAAGCAAATACATTTCCTCGAGTCGTTATGCATCATCCCGGCCGCTGCTCACTTCAATCATCTTTTCTTTTTCCGCTCTTTTGTTTTCTTTCCTTCTTCTTTTTTGCTTTTCTCTTTTCTTGCTTTTTTTTTCTTTTCTTTTTTGCTTTCTTTTCTTGTTTTTTCTTTCCTTTCATCGTCGTTTTCATAATTACGCTCCTATTTATTTGCCTAGCGGATACAAAGAAATGACATAAAGTAAAAGAATTGGTAACAACACTTTTGTTTTCTCATTGATAATTCAAAACCTTGGTTACAAAGTGATGTTTAAGAGAAAAAAAAAATAAAAGATGATGCATGACCTAAGAGTACATTAATGCACCTAATGCCCGCGAGGCATCGTTCGGCCTTGCCGCGGGCCTATATGCTAAACCCCTTGAAGCCTATCCAGGTCGGCCATGACTTGTTGTACAAAAAATTTCACTGCAGATACAAAAGTCCTCCGAGACATATCTTCACAAAGCTGAGTCTTCCGGGTGATGTATTGGGCGATGCGAACAATCTTTTCTCTGATGACCCCTTTTTCTTGCAATAGCCGACTTATTTGTTGAGCGCGAGCATCCAAGGTATGTTGGTTGTCCTTTCGCACTTGTTGCAACTCCAACTCCAATCTAGCCATAGTCGTGTAGCAGTGCTCTCTTTCTTCTTCAAGATCTTTGATAATCTTGTTACTTTTGACTGTGGCTGAGATTATTTTCTTTCTAAGCTGAGCTATTTCAACATCATGCTTGCCTTGTATCTGCCGGACCAACTTGGCTCTTTCCTCGGCGTCTTTGTCCATTTGCTTCCGAGCCTTGACTAACTCTTTTTCAGCCTACGTCCAAATCAAAGCTATAGTCGTTCACTTTCCGCCGGAGAATCTCAATTAACTTTTCATCGCGGGCTGAACGAGCTGGGGTCTCGGATGCAATTTTCATTTGAGCTATTTGAGCCTTCAACATATCATTTTCTTTCTTCAGCTGTTTCTTTTCTCCTTCATCGGATGCTGCTTGTAAGCCACTTTCGAAATGAAGATTTCTCAGCTTATCTTCCAACAAACTGATTTTGGCCTTATATTCTTTCTCCTTGGCCGCCCATTTCTGATTCTCCTCGGATTGCTCTATCAAGTCTTGCAAGTGAGGTCTCTTTGAAAGACGTTCGTGTTCAACCCCTCATCGGTACCATGTGGAGTATCCAGGTGATATCTCCCCCTTTGCTCTATTCGGCACACAAGTATCAATCTTCAAATTTTGGCACTCGTTCCAGATTTGCCGGATTTTTGCTTCCGGAAATTGCCCGTCTGGACCAATCTCCACAGCTTGCACACTGAGATCCCCATCTCTCGGAATAATCTGACACCGACCCAACTGTCGCAGGGCTCTCTGTATGGGGCATAGGGTTGTATACTCTTCAAACCCATGATCAAAAACGGCGATCCCTCCGTTGGCATGTATATCACCTCGTCAAGAGGTAACCAGTCATACGTCCAATCGATTTGACCGTCCGTTAGTGATCGAAGATACACAATCCAACCTTGGACTCCTTCTGGCAACTTTACTTCCTTTGTCCTCGCATTGAACTCTTCCAAACATGTCCGATCGGCCGAACCATAGCTCGAGAATGAAGGGTGGTGGCACAGATGCTCAATTAGCCAGATTTGCAAGATCAAGTTGCACCCTTCGAAGAAAGTAGCCCCCGCTTTGCACGCAGTCAGAGCACGATAGATATCCGCAACAATCATCGGGGCCAGAGTACGGTTTTCTTGTACTATCAGTGTGGTAGCTACCCCGGCGACTTTTATATTAATATGTCCATCTTTCCTCGGGAATACAACAACTCCGAGAAATGCCACCAAAAATGCGAACCTCCGGTGTTCTTCCCATTTCGCCCGGTTGGACTTGCAACATAGCTTGTTGGTAAGACCATTGAAACCCCCAACGTGTCCAAACCTATTGTAGATGAAGCTTAAAGAACAAAACCCGTTGGCCAGATCTTCATTATGAACATTCCGGGCAATTTTCAAAGAGTCGAGGAAGCGATGTACTGTCACCGTCCTCGGAGATACCGGGTATTTTCTTTTCAGCGGAACCTCGGTCTTCCCAATGTAAAAGGCAATCTCCTCCAAAGTTGGGGTAAGTTCAAAATCTGGGAAATGAAATACGTTGTGTGCCGAATCCCAAAACGTGACCAACGCTCTAACCACATCACCTCGAGGAACTATTTCGAGTAACCCCATAAGGCCTTTCAAGTACTTTTTGACCCAGTCTTGACCATCGGATCTCATGTCCTGCCACCATAATCTCAGCTCCAAAGGGATTTTATTTAGGGAAAATTGTTCATTCATCATCGTGCTCGTCCCGCACATTTATTAAGGTGATTTTATTTAGAAAAGGAAAAATCTTTTTCAATGCAAGTTTTCAATTTTTGAATGAAAGAAAAGGAAAATAATTTTCGAAGTGGCCATTTTTGCAAAAACAGCCTTCCGTCGTCCTTTCGGAACATTCGGCCATTTCCAAAAATAGCAATCACCTCGATTATTTGAAAAGAAAATCTTTTTGGTCTTTTTCTAAAAGTGTGGTTGGACCCGTTTAGGGTTGCCTACGTATCCCACCTAATGGCGAGAATCAAACCTGCGTAGTTCGGTCAGATTATTTGACCAATTATTTCAAAAAATGTTCCACCTATTTTTTCAAATTTTCTTTTTCCATGTACCTATTTTCTACAAATCATTATTTTCCTCTCTCTTTTTTTCCTTTTTCAACAATTTTTCCAATCTCGGGATTTTCGCCGGTCCGCATAACGATCAAGGACAATAAAATGCAACACATAGCATGCTCGGTCTTTTCAATACCGGGTCACTTGTCCTAGACGGACCCAACCACTGTGTTGAGTCCCCTAAGTCAAATATGATGCAAATAATCGTCGTAGACCTATGTTCAAAATCTTACGGTTTCATAAATTGCTAGACCGTGTACCCGAGCGGACAACTCGAATCGAGGAGGGGGCTACGTACGGTGACCCGCGGAGTCAATCGGCTTTGTAACTTATCCGGCCTCTGTTTTCTTAATTTAAGGTGACATTTAACAGAAAGGGGAGTCTCAACCAGTAAGCACATCCCCGAGGGAGAAGAGAGAAGGGTTTTCGGCACAATTTTATATATACAGTTCACATAATATCAAAAGCGATAAAGCACATAGCATGTTATTCAAATCACATAATGAAGTCAAACAAAAACGCGAACGGCAGTTCTAAGGAGCTCGAGTTCTTAAACCCTGAAATCGAAATTCGGGGTTGGGTCCCCAGCAGAGTCGCCAGAGCTGTCACACCTCCCTTTTTACTACCCCAACATGCGTAAGGTGTATAAATACACTTGTAGGGTATACCCCGACGCTCAATTACCCGAGATGGATAAAATAACGTAAGGGAAGGAGTTTTTCCAATTTAAGGACAATCGGTTCGGGATTTTATTAGAGATTAATCGGAGTCGCCACTTGGGAATGACAATGGTGTCCCAAGTCATCGGTTAATCCCGAATCCGAGGAATTTTGACTCTTAAAATGTCTGCGAAGCAGAGGTCCGGATAAGGAATTCTGTTAACCCGGGAGAAGGTGTTAGGCACTCCCGGATTCCGTGGTTTTAGCACGGTCGCTCCACTGTCGTTCTTGACTTTTGTTTGACTCGGTTATAGATTTTAACAACATAATGTGCTTTTACGTTAAAATATTATTTTTAGTAATTTGCGGTATCGCGAAAACACGCCTCGAGTCATACCGCAACCAGTACGCCTATGACTTTTGGTGTATTTCAGCTTTACCGAGATTTGGATTTGAGTCGCACCAAGTGCACACTCGTTCATAGGAAGGTATATTAAAATTGTGCCCTAAAGTAATGTCTATCGGCTTTTAAATCTTTTGGGAGAAGCTATGGAATTGGCTATTAGCTTTCCCGGGTCTATTTGTGTTATATCGTTACTAAATGGGGCCCCGGTGTTATTCGGGCGAGGCTCGTCCCAATTTTCATTAAAAGATTCAATGCTTGTATTTAACTATGTTTTCTATACTTGTTCTTTCCTTAATCGTATTACTACACTATACTAATCCAGGCCCGTTGAGTTTATGTTATTTATTGGGCCTGGTTCTCATTGAAGCTTTACTCACATTACATCGATCCAGGCCTTGAAGGCCCGGGTATTTACTGATTTTAGGGGTCATTAGCCAATTGGCTACTTACCATAGTTTGGGCTCATGCCCAGAATTAAGCCCAGACAGAAATGGAATGGTATTGAAAACAAACAAAGATGCACGTTTTTGATCAATAAGAAAGCATTTTATTAATATCAGATGTACACAAAACAACAATTCTAAATCAGTGATCTTCTGTACAGGCTTGAGGAAACTATAAAGCACTATCATTTTACAGTTAAGAAATCATACTATTAATTGCTGGCTCAAGGTTAATACCAATTCTAAGAAGTCTGATTACATAAGAAAACTTAGAAAATGATTAAGCTAATTAACTATAACTATGAACTAACTAATTGACTACTTCGTATAATTACAGTACCAATTTCATTTGCAACTTATACTTAGTATTATCCCCAGTTCTTCATTTCTATAGCCTACTGTGATATCGTTTTCTTTGATTCTTAGGATTATGTAAGCGACAAGTATGCAATCTAATGATCCTATTATTCCATTTAAGATACTTATGGATGAATGAATCAGATACCTATGTATGCTTACACTAATGATTTTCATGACTTATTACCAGATTATTAACCCATGGCTTGACCTAACACTTTTCTCTTTCAACACTTATTATTACCTAAACGCAAATCAGTGAAAATGTAATTAACTATACGGTCAGGTGTTTGCGAAATTAATGTGAACTTAGTGCTTATCAGTTTTGCAAGTATTATGAATTAACTTATGTTTTAGAGCATTTTCCTAATTAAACTAAGTGATAAGCTATCTACACTACATTACCACTATACTACTACTATTACATTGTTTCTGTTTTTGTTCTTCAACTACTACACTATTACAATTAAGCTACTGATTAAGTAATACAAAATGGCAAAATGGATTAAAACAGGTACTTCATTCCATTAAAGCATTTCAGCAACTACATCTTCATTAGAATAGAGAAGTGTACCTGGATCAAATAGAAAGAGAACCAATGAGTCTAAGGGATGAGAAGTAATCAACAATGGTTCACACAAGGCAATGCAACAGTGAGATGGATAAAGCACAGCAACACAACAACACAGCAACAGCAATATGTGAGAAACCCAGCAGATAATCGGACAGGAACCCAGAAAAAACAGATAATCGATCAAGCCAAAAACCCAAAATCAGAAGCAATAGGCGAATTTTAACCCGAGAAATCTCAGAAAATCCTATTGTTTTTATGCTATTTTCACTCTCAAGCTAATGAATTTCAGATTGCTAATGTTTGAACCTAGATATCTTTCTCCTATCACTCAGCTTGGAACCCCAAATATTAACTCAGATTGCTCTCCAATGGAATCCCCCAATATTAACTCAGATTGTTCTTTTTTGGAATCCCCTTTTCAGCTCTTTTGAAGGTGTATTTATAGTTAACCTAAGGCTGAAACTTGAGGAGAAAGTTATGGGATTTTCTCCCACTTCTCCCCCTCCTAAATTTATTAAATCTACACTTAAGTCCATATTTCAGTTATCAAAACCCTTCCAGCATGTGCTGGAAGGTTCTAAAGATTCTCTTTTATGGCCTTTTACTAGTATGACCTTAGGGGTTTGAGATTTTTACAGATTTCCCATTTTTAGGAGACCATTATACCCCTAAATCTCTGCAAAATTGCAGAAATCAGGAGCATGAATGTCCCTATTACCCTCCTAAGTTCTTACTAGTTACTATTTTACCTTTTAAATACCCAATTATGCCCCTAAGGGCACTGCTGATTTACCAGCTTGCCTAGGGCAGATTTTAGATTGTTTTGAACCTATTTAACTAATAGCCAGCCCTGGCATTAGTATTTAAGGGCTGGCCATTTTTATTTTTAAGAACTATTTCAAATTTAGCCATTTTTAAGTTAATTCCAGTCAATTAAGACCCATTTATTCCTAATTAAAGCTAATTGCAGGCATAGCCTATTTTATTGTTATGCTAAACCTATTTAAAATTTAGCCAGTCTCAAGTTGAGACTTAGCTTGGGCTATTAAAGCCATATACTGAACAGCTAGGCCCAAAACCTTTACAGGTTTGGCCACTTTGCTGTTCATGGCTCAATATAGAGCCTGGGCTAGTCTGCATTTGCAGACATAGCCCTTTGCACAACCAGCCACTGTTTAACAGTGAACTGTGTGTTAGGGCTTATAGAATTGGTCAACCCTTTGCAAGGTTGACCATTCTTAAGCCAATTATTTAACTAACAGCCTATTTTGTTCATTTTCAGCTAATTCCTAACTAATTAATGAGACCTAGCAGCTATAGCCAATTCACCTAAGCATGAAAGCATTAACAGTGTTCAACTAACATGGAACTATTGCAGTTTTAGCCATTTCAAAGTGTAATTGCACCCATAACCATATGAAACCTAACAGTGTTTACCAACTAATTAAAATTCAGGAAAGGGATTTGATAATGTTGAATCTCAACTAATCAATTCACATTGCTCAGGTTCATATAGCAAAGATATCAATTAATCATTGAACAGAACTAATTAGAAACAGCTCATGTTAAATGACTCACTGAAAGACTCTAACATACTCAAGATTCATGGGCATATGGACACTAAATTCTCACAAAACAGTCCAGAAGAAAGATTAAGCATGGCTTACAAGAATCAGAGGACCTATGGTATCACTTAGAAACACTTTACCTACCCATTTTCAATGCAAGTCATGACAGACAAGATGAAGGATGTAGAACAAAAGGGCATAGAGAAGATAAAAATACATGTGAATGACCATTGAGGATGTTATTAGGGTAAAAGCCCTTAAGTAGACATGAGAATCAAACTGTTTACTCAAGAATCTAACTAAGAAGAGAGAACAATAGAAAACATGACAAGCTGAATAGAACAAGCTTCACTTGAGAGTTAAACAACTAAGCTAAAGCATGAAACAGGAATGAAGAACAATCATGACATTGTAAACCCACCAGATTAAGAGACAATATACACAGAAGATAGATAGGTATTTTAACTCACAGGAACAGAACACAACGAATCAAGATGAGCATGAGAATAAACAAGATGGAGAATATTAACACTAACATGCTCAGAAGCAGAATAATAAGAAAAGATAGGCATAATGAAACAAAAAAGGATAAACAAGCAACAGAGCAATCACCAAGTATAAACCCTAAGCTATCAGCTAGACAAAAGAGAGAAAAACAGAAGAGGTACTATAAACCAATCATAAGAAACATTCCTAAAGATGAGAATCGAATAGCTAAACTAGCATGCAGAACAAACACGCAAAGAAACAGAAGAAAAGATATTGAAAGCTAACAGAATGAGTAACCTTAATAGGGATAGCAGATGAAGAAAAACAAGGATATCAAGATTACATACTTAAAACAGAGAAACCAACAAGGATGAAGTACTAGATAACTCTAATTCATGCGACCAACTAAACTAGACCTAACAGAACAAATTAAAAGCATGAAGCAAGCAAAAATAACAAAAAGAAAAGATAAACTAAACACAGAGAGGGATAGGGACTTAGCTTGCGGGGCCGGTCCCCCGAGCTTCCTATTCTTTTCTTTTCCTCACTCCTTTCACTCTCTAATTCCCTAGCCTTTTTTCTTTCTTGTTTTCTTTTTCTTTATTCGTTCATGTCTCTCTATTCTTTTCAGAACTTTTTTCTTCCAATTTTTCTCTGATTTTCATTCAGGCCTAAAGACGAGGCCTTTTTGGATTTCGGCTTGAAGAGGGGTGTTTGGGTGAGGGTAAAGAACGATTTTTGATTGGGGGTTGAACTTGGGGTTGCCGGAGTTAGGGTTCCGACGACCCTTTTTGGGATATTCGAAACGTTCCAGACTTATTCGAGGGTAGTGGTTAACATGGTTGGGTAGATCATGAAGAGACGGTTCGAATGGCATTAGTTTGAAGTGGATCTTCATACTTTGGTGGTCACCGGTGTAACTCCGGTGACCGGGATTTATGAAGACGAGGTGTTTTTTCTGGGTTCTCGGGTGTGCTATGAAATGAAGAAGAAGGAGAAGAAGAGGGGAGTAGTAAGAGGAGCCGGAGACCACCGTAGGAGTGGTGGCCGCCATGGCCGGCTAGGGCTTCTGTGAAGATGGTGATGAAGATGAAGAGAAGGGCGGCTGTCTCTTAGGGTTTAGATTTTGGCAAAATGAGACAGCCGCTTCAGACAAGGCCCTTTTATAGGCCAAATATCCGATGAAATCTCGGCCGTTCGTTTGATCAAGATCGACGGTCTTAGAGAGGCGTTACTTAAACGCCGTCGTTTGATTGTTTATGAGACTAAAGTCTCTAGCCGTTGGATCAAATCACACAGACGGCTCAGATCAAATCTCCTATAATTAATTAAGACCTAAATTCAACTAAATATCCCAGCCGTTAGATCAACGAGGTCGGACGGCTGGGATCAAATCCCTTAGAGACCTGGACCGGGTCTACTTTGGGCCTAGGGACTGGGCTGGCCATTTGGACTCACATTTGGCCCAGATTTATTACACAACCTATTTTTTTGTATTTTTCAATTTTAATGATTTTTATGTATTTTCTTTTATACTTTTTTTTTCTTTTCTTTTATGAAAAATTATAAATCCTAATTTACTACCTACTCTAATTTTCTAGTATTTTTTGGTAATTTTCTGCTATTTTTTCCTAATTTCTTCTACTTAAGCTATTTTACTAATTTTCTAATTAACTAAACTAACAAATTAATTACTACTAATTTTTTTGATTTTTTCCAATTTTTTTACTTATTCAAACACACAAAAATATAACTAATTTCAAGCAAAGCAAGTAATTGCACTCAAAAACATATTTATTTTAATTTTGGAATTATTTGCCTGGTGCAAAAATCATGTGCTCACACTTAGAACAGCGGTTGAAAAACACGCACGGGTTGGCAGGTCAAAAGAGTGTTGCTTTCAAAGATCTATGCTTGTTTCCCGATGTCCACTTGCCACCTGGTTTCAAGATTCCCAAATTTGAAAAGTACGATGGACATGGACACCCCATAGCCCATTTGAAAAGGTATTGCAATCAACTAAGGAGTCCGGGAAGAAATGAAGAATTGTTAATAGCTTACTTTGGGGAAAGCCTTACAGGAGTAGCCTCTGAATGGTTTTGGGATCAAGATGCATCTCGCTAACACGTCTGGAACGACATGGCACAGGCCTTTGTCAAACAATTCCAATACAACATCGACATTGCCCCAGACCGCATTTTTCTTTCAAATCTGAAGAAGAAATCAAGTGAAAGTTTCAGGGAATATGCCCTTAAATGGAGAGAGCAAGCGGCTCGTGCTGAGCCACCCATGGATGACCATGAGTTAATCATTGTCTTCCTTCAGGCTCAAGAGCCGGATTATTTTCAGAACATGATGTCTGCGGTTGGTCAATCCTTCTTGGATGTAATCAAAATGGGAGAAATGGTAGAGAACGGTCTTAAGACAGGCAGAATTATAAGTCAAGCGGCTCTCAAGGCTGCAGCTCAAGCTGTCCAATTTGAATCTAGTGACACGAATGAGAGGGATGAAGAAGTCATGATGATATCAGGGTCAAGAAAAGGTTCCAGAAGAGTACCTCGACGGTATGCGATGTCTCGACAAGTTTTTCATAATTCTCCTGAGCATTACTACCCACCTCCGAACCCACCATACCCAGTTGATCCACCCCAGTATGTTATTCAGCCATCAAATCATCCAAGAAAGCGAGCATGAGCATCACAAAATCTCTATCAACCTCTGTAAAATTTCCAAATACCTTATAACCCACTTCCAAACCAAGGGCATAGAAGGGAACCGAAGTTGAAGGATAATTTCACACCAATAGGAGTTTCCTATGAAAGCTTATTTGAGAAGTTAAAGCAACAGGACATGATTGCACCCATCCCTCCAAATCATGTGGACCCACGTGCAAGGAGCTTTGACCCATCTAAAAGGTGTGAATACCATTCCCAGCCCAGGGGCACAACATGGAAAGTTGTCGGGATTTGAAAAGGGAAATAGAAAGGATGATCCAAGAAAGATTGATTGTGATTCATAACAGGGACACCCAGAATATCGCGCTGAATCCGTTACCTGCACCTGATGATACACACTTTCTGGCGGTGATGCCTGGTGACACGGAATATGAGAGTCCACTCGGGAATTTGCCGACTGAAATGAGAGAAGGCCATAGTGGTTCTGATAATCAAATTCGTGGCTAAATGTCAGGCTTATCAATTGGAGAGTCATTTGTGGTGGTTTATTTTGTTGTCATTTCTATTTGTCCAAGATATTTCAGAATGGTAATCCGAATTTTGTTTTGTGGCTCAAACCTTTTATCCTTGTATTTTTCTTTTGATCATAGTGTCTCATCTAAAGGGGTCTAGGTTCGTTCTAAGGGTTGTAACCCAGTTTTGTTTTTTGGTTGTTCGAGTCGTTGTTTTATCGGTTAATGCAATGACCTATTTTACATTATTTCTAGACATTTTCTGTTATTTAGTCCTCTCCTTCCTATAGTTTTTTTCTGCTAGCTCTAGTGACATGACGTGCGCGCATAGTTCTGGCCTGATCTTAAAAGTTAATCACAAAACCATTGGGAGGTGATCGAGATATTTAAATAAAATAAGAACGGTTTGAGATTATTCGAAACCCGAGTCATGAGAAACTAGGGCAAGTAAAAGAAAACCGTTAAAGGCAAGCTGCCAAAATTGACATGGGATCGTTCATAATAATGAAAATGAGAGTGTTTCCCAACAGTGCTTCAAAGATATGACGAATATTAATTGTGTTGTTTACACTTGGTATGTTTTGAAGATTGGAATGACGAAGGCATTTTGTTCTGCTATCCAAATACTTTATCCATCGTCAACCCTTTGAGCCTTATTTTAAAATTCTTTCATACCCCTCCTTCGGAATTAGTTGCAAAGATTAGAAACACAAGTTTGAAAGGCAAGAAAAGAAAGGGATAAAGAAAAAAGTAAAGAAAAAGAAAACAACAAAAAGAGATAAAGAAAAGAAAAAGAAAAATGTGTGAAAAAAAAAGAAACTTGAAAAAGAGGAATTGGGAACTACGTTTGACTTGATTCCTCAAAGAGGATACGTAGGCGCTTCACAGCTCGGTCATAGTGTAAATAAAAATCAAAAATCCCCAAGCAAGAATCTGGGGCAAAAAATTGTATTTATTATAAATAAATATAGGTCCGAAGGTTGTAATTCTGAACCCATTTTGTTTTATTTCGAGCCTTTAATACCATTTTTTCTAGCCTTATCCAAATCCACATTCGGTCCAAAGAAAGACCTTTTGACCAATCTTCAAAAGAGGCCAAGTCAGGCAAATGAGAGAAGTCTTATCAGAACATAACACCCTGTTCCCCGTCAGAAAAGACTCTGATCTGCAACGGAAGAAATATGAGAGAATCTTAGCAGTAACACCACCAAGCCCCAGCGGAAAAGTAACACAAATGAGAGAGTCTTAGCGGTGAAAACCTTCACAGGCACCATAAGGCGATGAAAACTGAGAGAAAAACCGAAATGAGAGAGGCTTGGTAGTGAAAACCCCTCGGGCACTACAAGTCGAACGAAGGTTGGAAATGAGATAGGAAAGCCCCAGGAGAAGATTACAAAAGGCGGTTTAACGACGGAGGATAGGCTATATGTGCATGTCATGTCCATTAGAGTTGGTATCCACGTTTGATAGGGTTATTTTATAATTTTTCTTTTTAGAGAGTCATCCTCATTTTTTATTCTGTTTCCTTTTATCTTTCTCCTTTCATAAAAAATTCCCCAATAGAGTCTGTTTGTAAGAAATGACTTCAAAATTTTCCATCAGCTTTCCAATTATGCAAGACGGAATTCGATTGGTACACCCAAGTGGTATAAGTGAGGAGGGATTAAGCACAAAGCCAGTGTCCAGAAGGATATTCCCCAGCAATAGGAAATCGACAAAAAGGTGGATCGGTGTGAAAAAGGATATCTCAATGAAGGTTAATGACCTCGAGGCCAAGGCCAATGAGACTCAAAGGTCGGGAAATGCCCATTCCTTAGATATGCCGCCAAAGAAGGGGAGATATCCCCAGCAGAAAGGTATTTTCAGTGACAAGGGTGAACAAAGAGAATGGTTCACCAGTAAAACATGCAAGATCTTCACGAAGGGTCACTATCATAGGAATTCGGGTGGTTAGTGGAAAACCACGTAGAAAGGTTCACGAATAAAGAGTCGTCAAGGAAGGCGGGGAAGCAAGAAAGGAGAAAACTATCCCCAGCATGAATATCATCAAATGATAACATCCCCAGCAGGGTCTGACAATGAAACACAGAGCAGGGAAAGAAGAGGAGAACCATCCCCAGCAGGAGCACCACAACCAGCCACCACATTTTAAAACTAACCAATTTTTCTTTGATTTGAAACAGGAAAAAGAGGGGTTGTTGGCAGAAAAGCATGCCACGAAGAAGATTCTCAAACTGGGGCATAAAATTTTCTCCCGTTGCGAAAATTTTCTCGAAACCAAATACCCGGTTGGGGAAAGAAGCCAGATAATGCGAGGAAATGATCTTTGAACCCGATTATCCCCAGCAGCTTTGAAAGAAAGAAAACTACAAGTTGTGATAGAGGAAATTATACCCCCAACAAACAAGACAAAACGAGGAAGCTTGTGTCCAGAAAGGCAAGAAGTCGGTATCATCCCCAGCAGTTCTCGGAAAAATGAAACACTGATTTCGAGATTTCTTCGGCAGCATTATATCCTACAAGTTTTTCAAGGGAGCCAAGCGCGAGTCCCAGAGGAGGTCTGGGAAGAAGGAAGAGGAAAAGGGGTTCCCCGCCAAGGTAATCCTCAGTTAATGACATTTCAATCGCCGGCAAGTCCGAGAGAGAATGAGGGGCGAAGGAAATAAAGAATACTTCCCCAGCAGCATCATCACTAGCAGGTAAATAGACAGTTCCGAAGATATCTCCAGCAGCCAAAGGAAAAGTAACACGACCCAGGGGGAAGGCAATTCCAAGACAAGGCAATTCAGAAGAAAAGTGGCCCAAGAGGCAATGCATGAAGAAGAAAATGGTACAAAAGGCAAAGGAAGGTGATCAGGATAGGATGAAATTAGTGAGTTATAGTTGAAGCCAGGGATGCCCGCCTGAAGAATGGAGTGGCGATTTTATTATGAGTTGTAGTTGAAGTCAGGGAGCCCGCCTGAAGAATGGAGTGGCGATTTATTTTGAAGTTGTAGTTGAAGTCAGGGAGCCCGCCTGAAGAATGGAGTGGCGATTTATTTTAAAGTTGTAGTTGAAGTCAGGGAAGCCCGCCTGAAGAATGGAGTGGCGATTTTATTTTGTAGTTGAAGTCAGGGATGCCCGCCTGAAGAATGAAGTGGCGATTTTATTTTGAAGTTGTAGTTGAAGTCAGGGAGCCCGCCTGAAGAATGGAGTGGCGATTTTATTTTGTAGTTAAAGTCAGGGATGCCCGCCTGAAGAATGAAGTGGCGATTTTATTTTGAAGTTGTAGTTGAAGTCAGGGAGCCCGCCTGAAGAATGGAGTGGCGATTTATTTTGAAGTTGTAGTTGAAGTCGGGGAGCCCGCCTGAAGAATGGAGTGGCGATTTATTTTGAAGTTGTAGTTGAAGTCGGGGAGCCCGCCTGAAGAATGGAGTGGCGATTTATTTTGAAGTTGTAGTTGAAGTCGGGGAGCCCGCCCTGAAGAATGGAGTGGCGATTTATTTTCAAAAGATGTTGTTGAAGTCAGGAGCCCGCCCGAAGAATGGAGTGGCGATTTATTTTCAAAGGATGTTGTTGAAGTCAAGAGCCCGCCTGAAGAGAGGAATGGCGATTTATTTTCAAAAGTTGATGTTGAAGTCAGGAGCCCGCCTGAAGAATGGAGTGGCGATTTATTTTCAAAGGATGTTGTTGAAGTCAGGAGCCCGCCCGAAGAATGGAGTGGCGATTTATTTTCAAAAGATGTTGTTGAAGTCAGGAGCCCGCCTGAAGAATGGAATGGCGATTTATTTTCAAAAGATGTTGTTGAAGTCAGGAGCCCGCCTGAAGAGAGGAATGGCGTTTATTTTCAAAAGATGTTGTTGAAGTCGGGAGCCCGCCCGAAGAGAGGAATGGCGATTTATTTTCAAAAGTTGATGATTGAAGTCAGGAGCCCGCCTGAAGAGAGGAATGGCGTTTATTTTCAAAAGTTGATGTTGAAGTCAGGAACCCGCCTGAAGAATGGAGTGGCGATTTATTTTCAAAAGATGTTGTTGAAGTTAGGAGCCCGCCTGAAGAATGGAGTGGCGATTTATTTTCAAAAGTTAATGTTGAAGTCAGGAGCCCGCCTGAAGAGAGGAATGGCGATTTATTTTCAAAAGTTCATGTTGAAGTCAGGAGCCCGCCTGAAGAGAGGAATGGCGATTTATTTTCAAAAGATGTTGAAGTCAGGAGCCCGCCTGAAGAGAGGAATGGCGTTTTATTTTCTAAGTTGATGTTGAAGTCAGGAGCCCGCCTGAAGAAAGGAATGGCGATTTATTTTCAAAAGATGTTGTTGAAGTCAGGAGCCCGCCTGAAGAGAAGAATGGCGATTTATTTTCAAAGTTGATGATTGAAGTCAGGGAGCCCGCCTGAAGAATGGAATGGCGATTTATGATTAGAGTTTGTCGATAAAGTCAGAAGCCCACCGGAAAAGCAGAACGGCGTCTCAATTTCCAAGATTTGATAAGGATAGTGAACAATCGAAAAGTGGTAGAGTGTAACGGAAATCCCCAGCATGAATCAGAAGGAAGGCAACAAGGATCAGAAAAGATAGATTCAAACTTCGAAGGAGAATTGCTCGAAGATCACAAGTAAGGGAATTCACTTCAAAGTGCAATGCAAGTTAGCAACAAAAGAAGCTTGCGACCAGAATGCGAGTCAACAATCCGAGATGATCAACAGAAGTTAGTCATAACGAAAAAAAAAAGGGCAAGGAGTTAATCTAAGTGCAGAAGTTGATGAAAGATGTGGTGTGCTCAAGACATGGCCGAGGTCACAAGCACTGCATATCTGGTCCTGATCCAGAAGGCCGAAGAAGAATGAACTAGCACCTACAACTAGCGAGTATCAAAGTTCAAATTTAGAGTCTACATGAAGCACCAAACAATACTCAAGACCAAGCTTTAGAAGACTCATAGATAGGAATCTTGTAACTAGTAGCTGATAGGTTTAGTTAGCCTTTTTCATGTTTTGATGTAATAGCAGGACCACGGAACGGAACCTCGTCGGAACGACACCTCGACTGGCTCTCCACCTCGGTATACTCCATATTCTTACTCACTTTCGAACTACATGTGGTCTGATTCCTTTATAGCCAAGGATATGTAGGCAGCTCAGATACAATGGCTCGGTCACATCCTCTTCTTTTTAGTTTAGTCTCTCTGAATAAGGGTCGGGTCAAAACACTTGTCTAGTCGTTCTTTGTCTGAAAACTCTTTGTGTTTTCAGTCAAAGAGGGGCAGCTGTAGATGCGTGATTTTGCCCCTACCCGAGATTTTTTTATATTTTTAGCTAAAATATTTAGTTTAGGCCTAATATAGCTATCTTAGCTAATTTTGACTCTTTTACTTTACTTTTACCTTAAAATGAAAAATAACAAAAATATAGTTTTATTAATGTTTCGTAGTCATTTTTAAACTTGAAAAATACAAAAATAGTACTTTATATTTTTTTTTTATAAAAAACGAAAATAATAAAAATAGTTTCATTAACATTTTTGTAGTTACTTTAATTTTGAAAAAATATAAAATAATAATTTTGTTTTAATTATTAGTCTTATAGTTATTTTGCTTACGTATGATTAATTAATAACATCGTGTTCTCATTCTCGGTTCCGGGAAAAGAATAATATTCGGGTTCAAATTACCCGATTTTATAATTTTCGAACCTAGCCCATAATAATCCGAGCCCACCACACGTGGGGGACACGGACGGAGCACGAGACAAAACCCATAACCCTTGAAACCCACGTGGAGACCCATGACTCTTGGTCTCTCACGTGGGAATGTTGTCCAACGGACAAATGATGGAGTCCTCAATTTTTTTTAAGAAACAAAAAGGAGACTGACACTACAATTAAAAAGGACTCTTCCCTCTTTTTACTCGACATTCCACTCTCCCACCTGTTTTCACTTCATTATTCTAAAGCAAAAGCCCCCGACTTGCTCTGAGACTACTAAAGAGAGATGCCCATCACTTTTTACTTATAAAAACCACACCCCCAACATTACTCTTGGGAGGGGACCATTATTATTATCTCTTTCTTGCCATGGCCAAAAGCAAAAGAAATCCCAGTATTAAACACTCCAAACAAAGCTCCAAATCAAGAAACGGCAGCAGCATCTTAGAATCTCACCCAAAACTCCATAGCTACTGCTCCACAGTACCTTACCTCTAACCTATCGGTCACCTCTCCAAAACGACCCCTCATCTCATCTTCTTCACAACCAGACCTCCCCACTTCTATATCTTCTTCTCCTTCACGTCAGCCACGACCAAATTCGCCCCCGAGCTCACCGTAAACCAGCACCAAAATGCGTCAAAGCAGCTCTAAGAAAAACTCAGTTGTAACGCAGCAGGCTTCAGCCCCAAAACTCACCAAAAACTAGTAAAAACGCAACTGAAGCCTTGTCCAAAATAGCTCTCCAATCGCATATAAAATCTGCTGCAACAGCGTTCAAAATGCCACCACAGATTCAATTCGAGTTGACAAGCTGTCCGGTTGCAAATCCGAAGTTCCGTTCGAGGTTCGTGTTCGAATTCAATATCGTTGTTAGCTGTGCAATTCCATCTGTCGTAGTTGGTGGAATTTTTCGACATTTGAATACATATCGAGGTTCACTCTAATCTTTCTGCGTTACTTCCTTGCTTAGGCATATTTTTCTTGTTGAATCTTGAAACTCCTCCTTTGTTTGTTTTGTTTGACAGTATATTTGCCTTATTTTAGATAATTTAGTAATGTTTGTTTCTTTGTTTAAATTTGTTCTTTGTTGTACTTTGAATATTCTGGATGTTGCATGTTAAGCAACAAAAATAGTTGAGAGTTATAGTAAATTAATTTGTGCCATCAAACTTAAGAAGAGTCATACATCATGGGTTTTGGACTTTCCAAGCTAGGTAGCATATTTGAATTAGGAGGTTTTCCTTTTGTTCAAATGTGAACCTGAGTTCGAAGTTCGAACTCCGCAAAAGATTTTCCAATAATAGTAATTTAATGATTCTAACTAATTAGGGCCCTTGTAGAGATAATCTTTAATAGAAAATCGTAGCTCATTTAGGTTGTCATTTAAAATAAAAAATAAAAAAATGAGGTGCGCCACATCAAATAAAATTACAAATTGCGTGACCCTCTTTAATTACTTTTATTAAAATATTTAGAATTCGGGACGTGCCATTTAGCGAATTTTCATGGTCTCCCGCAAAGTTAATGACACGTTAACCGCTTTAGACATGTTCTTTAATAATTTTACCTTTCTAAATCCGGTGTGTATTTCATGCGGTCCAAATCCAAATCCTAAAACATCGAATAAAATGTGTCGAGGATCCGGGTGCATTTCATGTGACGTGATCCAAAAACATATTTTAAAAAGCGTTCAATTTCTAAATTTTTTAATTAAAAGCGGTAATTAATTCTAAACTTGCACTATAGGATAACATGTATAAAAATCATATTTTAGCCAAATATAGCAGTTGAGCAACCGTGCTAGAACCACGGAACTCGGGAGTGCCTAACCCCTTCTCTCGGGTTAACAGAATTCCTTACCCGGATTTCTGGTTCGCGGACTGTAATACAGAGTCAATCTTTTCCTCGATTCGGGATTCAACCGGTGACTTGGGACACCGTAAATCTCCCAAGTGGCAACTCTGAATTAATTAAATAAATCCCGTTTCGATTGTCCTTTAATTGGAAAAACTCCCTCGCGCCCCCGCGGTAGCGGAAAAAGGAGGTGTGACACACACGGGGCCCTCAAATAATTGGTATAAAACATGTAGACTCGAAAGGACCGTTTAACGAATTTCACGGTCTTTTTCCCAAAATTAATCAAGACGATAGACTCTTTAGGCACGACTTTAAATTAATTACTTTCCTAATTACGGGTGCGCATTTATGTGACCCAAATCTTACTCTCGGCGAAACTGAAATACATTAAAGTCACAGGCGTACCGGTTGCGGTGTGACTTGAAATGTGTTTTCGTGACGTCGCAATTCTTCTAAAAATCAAAAAGCGAAACATAATAGCACATAGTTAAAATATATAGAGAAATCAGATAAAAGCAAAAAGAGCAGTTGAGCGACCGTGCTAGAACCACGGAATCCGGGAGTGCCTAACACCTTCTCCCGGGTTAACACAATTCCTTATCCAGGTTTCTAGTTTCGCAGACTGTATACAGAGTCATAAATTTCCTCGGTTCGGGATTAAACCGGTGACTTGGGACACCATTATTTTCCCAAGTGGCGACTCTGAATAATTAAATAAATTGATCCCGTTCCGACTGTCCTTTAAGTGGAAAAACTCCTTCACTGATTATTATTATTATATTCCTTCTCGGGGTGTAGTATTAAACAGTGGCACATTTACGTTTTTTACGTTATATGCGGAAAAAGGAGGTGTGACAGGTGTTAATAGAAGAGTTAAAATGTACTTTTACCATAGAGGTGAAGGCCTTTAAGACAGATAAAGCATTGCTTTTGGAAGAAAGTAGATGTGTCCAAGTGGCTCTAAAGAAATCATCAACTAGGGTGAAAAAATACCTGAAGCCATCATATGTTTTAGTGTTATATGGACCCCAAATATCAATATGAACTAGCAGAAAAGGTTTAACGGATTGAATATTGTTGTCATGAAAAGGCAGCCTTTGTTGTCTAGCCATAGGGCATATAGGGCATATAAAGTTTTGTTTACTGGATACTTTATCAGATAAGAAGGGAATAGATTGTATCTTATGAAAGTGCATATGGCCTAGTCTTTGATGCCAAAGCAAATCCATTTTATTGATAACAGAAGTCCGATTTCATGTAGGTGAAGAAAGTACAAATTTAGAAATTGATGCAGGTTTATTATAGTTAATGGAACCTATAGTAAGACTAGAATCTGTAGAAGATGCAGTGGCATTAGAAGACAAAACATGAGCTGAAATGGGAAACAGATCTGTATCTAGATGGAGATGGTAAAGTTTGTCAGCAGCCTTACCAGTTACCACTGGCCTCTTCAGAGAAGGGGCCTGTAGAGAACAATAGAACTTGGTAAGTACTGCTATACAATCAATTTGGGTAATGAGTTGATGTATAGAGATTAAGTTGAAATGAAAAGAAGGTATAAGAAATACATTGAGGAGGATTATATCATGTCTCAGGTGCAAGGACCCATTTGATATAACTTTTACTTTGTAACCATTTGGTAAGGTGACAAGAGAAGGTTTAACTAAAGGTACAATATCATGAAGTAAGTGTTTGTGTGGACTCATCTGATTAGTGGGCCCTGAATCTAAGATCCAAGGATCTGCATTAGCCCATGAGGATGCATATAAAAAAAAGTCTATAGATTTTACAACATAAGTAGTAAACAAACCTACAAAATGAGCAAAACCAGAGTCCTCAATAGAAGGAGTGTTGGAAACAGGACCAGGAGAGACTTGAACTTGTTAAAACATAGTCAAGATGTGTTGGTATTGTTCTTGGGTAAATCCATGAATTGGAGAAGGAGTCCCTTGGGGCTGACTGATAAGAGGAGATATGTCACCTTGGACACACGATGTAGACTTCTTGTTCTTTGTGAACTTGAACTCAGGAGGAAACCCATAGAGTCTGTAATATGTTTCCACTGTGTGTCTAGGTTTCTTACAATATTTGCAAGACAAACCACTAACATTCTTTCTGGATTCAAAGTTTACCCTTTGAGTAGAACTTTTACTATATAATGATGGGCCAGTTGACACAGAAAAGGATGCAGAGTCACCCGAGAAGTTAGAAACATTTTAGAGGGCTTTCTTTTGACTCTCATCTTGCTACAACAGGGAATAAGTCGTGCTTATTGGAGGAAGAGGATTCATCATCATAATGGCACTCTTCACAGTAGAGTATGACTCATTCAAACCATTGAGGAATTAAAATAACTGTTGATCTTCTATGGACTTTAGAAGGGCTCCACAGGAACAGACATGACCCACATAGGAAGAGTTTAATTCATCCCATAAACTCCTAAACTTTGTAAAATATGTGACAATATTAGAAGAGCCTTGTGTGGTTGTGTTGATTTCTCTTTGGATTTGAAGATATTTAAAACCATTTGATTAGCCAAATCTATCATTTATGTGTTTCTAGACTTCCCTTGCAGTCTTGAGACACATGACACTGGTTGCAATCTCCCTAGATACAGAGTTAGTGATCCATGCCTTAACCATATCATTGCACCTCTCCCAATACTGATAATAAGGGGAGTCTGGTGTAGGTTGAGGAATTCTACCATCTAAGATCCCTAATTTGTTCTTTGTAGACAGAGAAGTAAGCATATTACTTCTCCAAAGCACAAACCCACACCCATTGAAAGGTACAACTACTAGTTGACTACCGGGAAAGGGTGTACGTAAAGTGGATGAGATGAATCTAAGGTAAAGGGTGTGAAACCATCAGAAGTTGTATTACTAGGAGAACCAGATTATCCGTAATACTACCCATAGCATAAAACTCAGCTAACACAATGAGAGTGATATGAACATTAATTTTCACAAGACAACAAAGAACACAACAAAGAGAAAGCTTTCTGACTATATTCTAGAGCATGCAACCAAATCCGAACAATTTTATAGTTGAAGATGAGAAGGATATTACCAGCCTTCTTCTGAGACTCGAAGAAGAAGAGTCTTTCTGAAGAAAAAAACCCTAGAAAACCAGATTTGACGGAAGTGGGTGCGAAATTAGATGAATTCTGAGATATCCGATACCCTGAAGATACTAGCGATCGACCGGCGTTGAAATCCCCAAAATTTACCGGCAAAAACTTATTGTTTGACGAATTCATCACTCTGGATGAAATAAACCTCGAATCGATGAGAACTCATATGGAGGGTAACATCGGAATGAAGCTCGTGATAAGAGGAATCAAAATTCCTGCTTTGATACCATGTTGACTTGAAGATTTACGAGCTATGTCAGAATTGAGAAGAAGAAAGTTCGGGAAGAAATAAACGAAGAGAGAGAACGGATGGTTTCCTTCGACCCATTTTTATTTCTTAGTTTCGAATATCAAAATCAATATTACAAACTTGTATTTATATTTTCAAAAAAAGAAAATAAACTAGACTACAATACAATTGGACCGAGTATGTAAGATATACTTATTGAGCCAGCCCTTTTCCTTTATTATTTCCTATATCGGTGCTAACAATACTACTACTATAATTAAGTAAACTTTTGATTTTATCTTTGACTATTTGCTTAGTCATCAGCCGACTTACGCAAGGCTATATTATAAATCACGAAGTGACAGCAAAAGTAAAAGTTAAATCAGCATTTAGAGGCCAATTGCGAGGAAAGCTGGGGCTGAATAGCTTTTAATTGTTCATCTCTATCAAACTCTGACTCAACATTTGAAGTTGATCAAGACAGCAATTCCAAAGCTAATGAAGACAACTTAGGGATATTACGGTAGTGGCTGTAATGCATTAGGTTGAAAGGCCACAGCCACATCACTGTGACCATCTCACAAGGTTTCGATTGAGGCTTTACCTTTCACTGGGCCCAAAAGCCATGTGAATTGGGCCCATAGTCTTAGCCCATTAAAACTTGTGGTTAAGGTGGATCTCAATCTAGCTGCACACCACATGGCAACAACCCATTGGGTAGAATTTTTGTACAAAACTCGTGTGAGTCAGCTTCTCAAATGGTGTTAAATGACCGACTGAGTAGCAGCCACGAGGTCTCGAGAATTCGTTTTGGGTTTATCCTAAAAACAGCGCATTTAAAGGTTTGAAAGAAAAAAAAAGCGATGTTGAAGTTGGCTAATTGTGCACAACAATAGAGTGTTGATACAGACATTTTTCCTGTGCATTAGGAATTGGTAACAGAAACCCCACAAAAGGCACCACGTAGACATAGTAATGGGTATATTGGGAATGTGCTCTCAGTGTAATTTGCTTAGTGTGAGGCAAAATTGTGCATTGTATTTTGTTGTCTAATTTCTTCAATTCAAGAATGACAATTTCCAGAGTAACAAGAATAGAGCTCAAACTTTTTGTTAAGGATCATTTTACCTCTTTAATAGGCCAATACAACACAAATTCGAATTAAATAACTAATGGTTTCCAATATTGGATGCAAGGGAAATAAATCCAGCTCTCATTTTCTAACTTTTGTTATGGTTGTCACATTCCATATACCGCTTTAAATATTAGTTCTTGGGTTTATTTACAATCTCAAGGTTCTCAATATAGAAATCCAATAGATTTTGGATTGCAAATTGAATAGTCATTTAAATGTAGAAATTAAAGTGGTTCCTTCTAAGAAGCTAGAAATTAATCAGACTCTACAAAACGCTCTCCATCTGGCAAAGGCTCAAGTAAAATTCAAAACCAAAGAGACTAATATTAAGGCCAGCAAAGAATAGAACATAAACTTATAGTTGAGTTTGTATTCATTGTTATAAAAAGAAAAGATACAACTACATTATCGACTTAAAAGACTGAATTTCTCTGCGTTTAACTTAATACAAACCGGCAGTACACTAACTTTTACCTCGCAATAACAACAACAACTATCCAGTATAGTCCCACAAAGTGGGGTCTGGGGAGAAAAATATGTAGACAGGCCTTATCCCTACCCGAAAGGGCAGAGAGACTGTTTCCAATCGACCCTCGACTTAGGGAAGGAAAGGAAAAACAAAAACAAAAACAAAAGAGCATTAGTAACTCCAGCGGAAATCCCATAAATAATTCTCTAAACATAAGAACCATAAATAAAATGGCATGCAATAATATCAAACAGTAACTACCATAAGGGGAACACACTCCAATACACAAATCATCAATGGAGAGCCCTACCAAACCTCACCCAACCCCGGAAAAGGAGTACGAAAAATTCTAAAAGCCCATATCCTACAACACTGATACTAAACGTCCAGACTTTCCTATCAAGGGCCATGTCCTCGAAAATTCGCATTCTAGCCATGTCCTGCCTAATCACCTCCCCAATACCTCTTAGGCCTCTCTCTGCCTCGCCTCGCCTCGCCTCACGCCAACCACCGCCAACCGCTCACAACTCCTCACCGGGACATCAGGGTTTCTCCTTCACACATGCCCGAACCACCTGAGCCTTGTTTCTCGCATCTTATCATCCACTGGAGACACCCCCACCCTTTCTCGAATAACTTCATTCTTAATATTATCTGACCCGGTGAGCCCGCACATCCACCTGAGCATCCTCATCTCAGCAACCTTCATTCTATGAACATTAGAGTTCTTCATCGGCCAACACTCCGCCCCATACAGCATGGCAGGTCTAACCACAACTCTATAAAAACCCCCCTTGAGTTTCTGCGGCACTTTCTTGTCACACAAGACTCCTGATGCAAGCTTCCACTTCGACCACCCCGCCCTATACTGTGGGTGACATCCCCGTCTATCTTTCCGTCCCCCTGAATCACCGACCCAAGATATCTGAAACTGTCCTTCTTGCCGATGACCTGAGATCCAATCTTCACGTCCCTGCCTACTTCGCTCGGCTTGTTGCTAAACTTGCACTCCAGGTATTCTGGCTTAGACCTACTTATTTTGAAACCCTTAGACTCGAGAGTCTGTCTCCATACCTCTAGCTTCTCGTTAACACCGACCCTCATCTCGTCTATCAAGACTATGTCATCAGCAAATAGCATACACCAAGGCACATCCCCTTGAATATGTCGGGTTAGAGCATCCATTACCAAGGCAAACAAGAGAGGCTAAGCGTCAATCCATGGTGGAGCCCCATAACCACTGGGAAATAGTTTGAGTCGCCACCCACCGTCCTAACCCTAGTGTTAGCTCTATCGTACATGTCCTTGATTACTCTGATGTAGGCTTCCGGCACACTCTTCGCCTCCAGGAACCTCTATAGCACCTCCATAGGGACCTTGTCATACGCCTTCTCCAAGTCGATAAACACCATGTGCAGGTCCTTCTTCTTATCCCTGAATTGTTCTACCAATCTCCTGACAAGGTGGATAGCTTCTGTAGTGGACCGACCCGGCATGAAACCGAACTAGTTCACGGAAATAGATGTCGACTCCCTCACCCTGGCCTCGATCACCCGCTCCCAGACCTTCATAGTGTGACTTATTAATTTGATACCCCTATAGTTGTTGGAGCATTGGATATCCCATTTGTTCTTGTACTAGGGCACCACTGTACTCCACATCCACTCCTCCAGCATCTTTTTGGTCCTGAAGATCGCATTGAACAACCTAGAGAGCCACTCCACTCCTGCCCTACCCACGCATTTACAGAACTCCACCGGGATTTCGTCTGGCCCGGTCGCTCGATCCCTACTCATCCTACGCAAAGCCCCCACGACCTCATTCACACTAATGCGCCTGCAGTACCCAAGGTCTCTATGAAACTCTGAATGCCCCAGCTCCTCTAGCTCTATGTCTCAATCCCCCTCCT